>VZTF01003780.1:782-29686 GCA_013397755.1 Cnemophilus loriae | reverse complement strand
GTCAGGGCGGTTTTGACGGGGACAGGGCGGCTCTTGGGATCCGCGAACTCTTGGTGACCTCCTCGTGCCCCCCTTCTGCAGTGCTGCGCTTGGGGGGCTCGGCCGAGGCCCTGGGGGGGGCCCAGCGCTCGCTGCATCTACCCGACCCTGTCCTGCGCTTCTGCCTCACCCTGTCTCACCTGAATCGTGCCCTCTTCCTGGCCTGTGACAACGTCCTGTGGGCCGGGAAAACCGGGATCCTGCCCGGCCTTGACACGGAAAAGTGGAGCCAGAGATCCTTCAGGTGAGTGAGGAGAGGTGTCTCGATTTGGTGGGGCATCCATGGAAGGAAGGCTGGAAAAGCCTCCTCAGGTCTGTCAGGTGAGCGGGGCAGGGAGGTCAGATTGCCAAGGGAGAGCAGAGAATGGGGTTTCTCTGAGGAGAATAAGGAATGGAATTCTCAAGGGAGGACATGGAGTGGAATTACTGAAGAAGAGTAGGCAGTGAGCTCCTCAAGAGAAGGCAAGGAATGAAATTCATCCGGGGAGAGCAAGTGGTGAATTTCCAAAGGAGGTCAGGGAATAGGCTTTCTGAAGGAGACTGGGCAATGGAATTCCTGAGTGAGGGCAGGGAATGGAATCCCCATGGGAGAGCACGGTCCTGCCGGCTGAACATGACTTTTCTATCCCCCCCGGGCATTTCTGTGGCTGTTGGGAGTGGCCAGAGGCTTCTGCTGCCACTGTTTCCCACTCTCCTCTCCCTGCTCCCTATTTTTCCCAGGTATTACCTGTTTGCTCTGGTGGTGAACCTGAGCCGGGATGCCTATGAGATCCGGGTGCTGCTGGAGCGCGCGGAGGCGGCCAGGAAGCGTGGGAAGAGCCCGGAAAACAGGCCCCAGCTCCAAGCTGATGGCAGGATCCAGCGTCTCTGGCTCCAGCTGCAGCTCCAGCTGCAGCTACTGCTCCAGGTGCTCCGGGACAACCCCCCACTACTGCTGGACCTGCTCCGGAATGCCTGTGACCTGGTGATCCCACTGGAAAAGCTGGGATTGTGCCGGAGCAGCCCAGGAATTGTGGGATTCTGTGGCCTCACCTCCTCCGTGCTCTCCATCCTCACCATCCTCCATCCCTGGCTCAAACTGAAGCCGTAGTTATCCCAGGAGCTTCTTTGGGATGTTTGGGAATCCTGGGGGCTTATCCCAGGGGCTGTGACACCTCTGGAGCTGACTGGCTCATTCCATTCCTGTCATTCCCGATATCTTCGAGCCACAAGGTTCCAGCATTGGATGCAGCGTTGGATCCCACAGGGAAATCAGCTCCTGAAATGCATTTCTTCCCATTGACTTTTCCAGCAATTTTAGAGATTCAACATTCTCCCTTTCTGTCTGGGAAGTGCCTTTAACATGGAGCCAACTAACGGGGAATATTTGGGGCTGGAAAATGTGGATTGCTGGAGGCTTCTCACAGGTTTTGTAGGGGGTGAAGCCATGGGGTTGGAATGATTCTGGTGCCAGATAGTGAATCCAACCCCAAATCGTTTTGGCAGTTTTCCTGCCTTTTAAGAAATCTGAGTGCAGGGAGAGGGGAATAGGAAGAATGGGTGTCAGGGATATATCCACGGCTTTGGGGGGAAATTCAGGCAGGAGTTTGCCCTCCTGAACCTTCCCTGAAAGCCTGGGGGAAAGAAGTGACCGGAGCGAGTTGCACCAAGCTGGGGGATCATTCCCAGCATTCCCGTATGGATTTTCCTCCGTCAGAGAACACGGAGGGGACTCGGCATCCTGAGTGCTTCCCAGCAGATCCACCTCCCTTCCTCTGCCCAGAGCTGCACAGATCCACTTCGGCTGCACTTCCCTTCCCAGCTATCCTGTTCAGTGGTGGTTTTTTGAAAAAATCAGAGTGTGGCTGGCTCTCTGTTGAGATTCCCTGCACCTGGTATTCCTGGCACTGCTGCCTCGCTGAATTCCCTTTTTCCCTGGATTCTGTGACTCTGGGTCGCGTGTGACCCCAACCCAGCTCTGTTGTCTGTTACTAAGCTCTGGATCCAGGGACACACTGGGAGCTGGGAATTATTTAATTCCAGAGGCAGACTGTCCTTGGATCTGTGCCTGGGAGAGCAGGAATATCCTCTTGAAGGTTTTTTGGGAGTTCCATACTGAAACACCACCCACTCCTGGGCCCATCTGGGCTGTGCCAAAGGCTTTTTCCTGGGAAAACCAGGCATTGAAGGCTTTGGAGCAGTGTATATCCCAGTGGGAATTGGGATGGGTGAGAAGTGCTCCAGGGGATCCCACAGTGTCAGTGTAATTAATTAATTAATTAATTAAATTATTAAAGCGCAGCAGCCTCCAGTCCCCCTGTCCTGGGATCTTGGGAAATGCAGGACACTAGGATGGGCTGGGAATGCTGGGCTGGGGTCACTGGGATGGGCTGAGAATCACACAATCACAGAATATCCTGAGCTGGAAGGGACGCACTAGGATCACAGAGTCCAGCTCCTGGTCCTGCACAGACACCACAACAATCTCACCCTGTGCCTGGGAGCATTGTCCAAATGCTCCTGGAGCTCTCGGGGCCGTGCCCCTTCCCTGGGGAGCCTGTTCAGTGCCCAGCCACTCACTAGGGGAAGAACCTTTTTCTGATACCCACCTAAACCTCCCCTGGCACAGCTCCAGCTGTTCCCTCGGGTCCTGTCCCTGGTCATGGGGGGCAGAGATCAGAGCTGCAGATTCCTGAGGTCTCCCCTCAGTCTCCTCCAGGCTGAACAAACCCAAGTGCCCTCAGCCACTCTTTGTGTGGCCCCTCCAGACCCTTCCCCATCCTCGTGTCCTTCCTTTGGACACCGTCCAGTGATTTAATGTCTTTTTCATGTTGCGGTGCCCAAAAATGCCCCCAGGATTGGCGGTGAGGCTGCCCCAGAGCAGAGTGGGTCAATCCCCTCTCAGTCCCTCCCCGGTGCCCCCCAGCACATGGATGTCCCTGCTGGCTGCCAGGGCACTGCTGGCTCAGACCCAACTGGCCACTGACCAGCACCCCCAGGGCCCTTCCTGCAGCTGCTCTCCAGCACCTCATTTCCAATGTGTCCATACATCCAAGGTTGCCCCATCCCAGGTGTAGGAATGCTGGACTGGGGGCACTGGGATGGGCTGGGAATGCTGGACTGGTAGTACTGGGCTGAACTGGGGGCACTGCGCTGGGACCCTCCTGTGGTTTCAGGGGACTTTGGAGAACCCTTGGAACTGGGGGGGGAACATCCCTGCTTTTCCCTGGGGTCAAAGGGTGGGTGGAGGGGATGCCCAGTCCCTTCCCTGTCCCCTCCCATTCCCATCCTGCCTCTTTGACCGTTGCTGTTCTTGCCTCGGCTGAGCCTGGACCAACTTCCTGCACCCCAGGGACTGCCCCGGGGAGGTTTGGTGGGGGGTGGGTGGTGGTGGTGTGTGAGGTGCGGCAGAGGGACTTTGGAGGGGGGTTTGGGTTGTCCAGTGGCATTTGGGCATTGGGAAGGAGAAAGAATCTGGAGTGGGAGGAGGCTCAGGCCCCCTGTGCCTCAGTTTCCCCTATGACCCGGGGGGCCCTGCCTGTGCCGGTGGGGCCCTACCTGGGCGGGGCCGTCTGTGGCCACAGCTGGGGCTGCACAGAAGCTGTTTGTCTGTTTTTCTCCTCACTCCTTGTTTTTTTTCTCCGAAAATTCCAGCCTGTCCCACAGCCGCTGGCAGCACAAGTTTCCCTCTGTCCTAAACCGCAGAGTTTGAATTTTTTTTCTCTTTTTTTTTTTTTTTAATTTTTTTTCCCCGCCCCCCGAACCCACTGAAAAGCTCAGTCCGGGAGGTGGCAGTGTCACCCGGAGGACGTGGCAATCCAAAATCCACCTAAATCCACACAAAATCCACCCAAACCCAAACCAAACCCCGCCAAGAGCCCAGCGCTGACCACCAAGACCCCTTATTCCAACCCTCCTCCTGACGGTCCCCACGGGGAAGATCCAGGTGTCACTGCCACCTCTGTGTGGTTCGATCCTTGGGGGAGACACACATTTTTCTCACCCCGTTTTGCCAGGAAAAGTGAAAAAATCCCCTTCCAGCACCCCCCAAGCGCCCGGCACCCCCCACAAAATCCTGCACCCACCTCCTCCCTTCTTCCTGCTCCCCTTTTTCCTGTGTTTGTACCACTTCGCCTGTTTTTTTTTCCCGAACTTTTTGTCGTCCCCCCCCTCAAACCACATTTATTTTTAGCAGCCAATTGAAGATGAAGGAGGAGGGAAAATATAGTAAAAAAAGATGAAAAAAAAAAAAGGAAAAAACCCTGGGATTTTGTCTCTGTCTCTCTCTGGAGCCAGAGTCACCTTTGAGCTGCAGCACGACGATGTGGGGTGTGGGGAGCCAGGGGGTGCTCCTGGCGCTGTTCCTGCTCCCAGGTAACAGCCCCCCCCTCCCCCCAATCCCTTGGTTTTGGGCAATTTCGGGGTGTGTTGGGGCTGTTGGAGGAGAAGGGAGGGTGCAGAGCCGGATATTCATTAAGCCGAGTGCAGCCACGCGTGGTTCCCCCCGTCTCTGAGTGTCTGGGGGAGGTTTGGGGTAAAACAGGCCGGTTTTGGTCATTGCCCCCGCCCGATATATTTTGGAGCTTTTTTGGAGGGAGAAGACACCTAAATCTCCTTGGATTTGGGGCGGAGTGAGGGTGGGAGGGGAAACCCGTAAGAGGCACTGAAACTCTGCTTTAATGGAAATTTTTTTCTTTTTTTCTTTTTTTTTTTTCTGGAAAAAAGACAAAAAAGGGCATTTCCACAGTCCCTCTTCCCTCGGGGGGGTGGTCGGGGCCGATTCACCTCCCCCGCCCGTCTGCGACCCAGTGGGGCCCCCCCACGCTCCCCACCGCGGGGGAAAATGAGGCACGTGGGCAGCCCTGGGCATCGCGGGGCTTTGGGTGGGGGGGGTGTGTTTGGGGTGCTGGGGGTTCTCCGTGGGGTGCCCCCCCTCTTCCCTGCAGTTTCCTCCTCTCCACCGGGGTGCCGGGCATCCCAAACCCTCTTCCGGGTGCCGTTGGGTGGGTGCGGGATGCCCTCTCCACCTCAGGACACTCCGTCGCCTCCCCAGGGCTCTGTGAGGGATTCAACATCGACGTGGGTCATCCGCGAGTCTTCCAGGGGCCCCTCGAGTCTCAGTTTGGGTACCGGGTGCTGCAGTGGGGGGGCGATGGGGACAAGTGGTGAGTGATCCCCGAGGGGACCCGGGGGAGACAGGAGAGAAGGGGGAACTGAGGCAGGAAGGGAGAGGCTGAGGTGGGGAGAGGGGGAAAGGAGGTGGGGAAAAGGAAACTGAAGCAGAGAGGGGGGAAATAAGGTTGGTAAGGGGAAATTGAGGTAGGAAAGGGGAAACAGGAGGGGGGGCAGTGAGGTGGGAAAGGGGCAACTAAGAAGGGGAAGAGGGAAACTGAGGGTGAGTGGAGGAAACTGAGTCAGAAAAGGGGAGAAGGGAGGGAGAAACTGAGGTGGGAAGCCAAAACTGAGCTGGGAAGCAGGGGAAGTGAGTTTGAGAAGGAGAAATTAAGGCAGGGAGGAGGGGGACTGAGGTTGGGAAGGGGAAGCCTAGGAGGGCAGGGGCCGGAGCAGCAGGAGGCCATGGCCAGACGGCTGGACAGACAGACAGACAGAAGTGGCCTTGGTGCCTCAGTGTGGGTGGCAGACCCTGGCACGGTGCCCCCAAAACATGGCGGTTGGATTGGAGTGGGGTGGGGGTGGTGATATCCCCGGTGTCCCCTGCGTGTCCCTCCCTGTGTCCCCCCCTGTGTCCCCCCATGTCCCTCCAGGCTGCTGGTGGGGGCCCCGTGGGATGGGAATGGTCAAGGTGACATCTACAAGTGCGGCGTGGGACTCCAAAACTCTTCCTGTGCCAAGGCCAACCTCGGTACTGAGGGGGGTGGCTGTGACTGGTGAGGCCTGGGGGGCCCCACGGTGCTCACCCTGCTTCTGTCACTGTGTCCTCAAGGGGCCGCAGCTCCGTGGCTCCGCAGCAGCGCTGGACACCTCGGCATGACGCTGGTGGACTCTGAGGATGGTGGATTTGTGGTAAGCAGAGCCTCTGCAGAGGAAAACTGAGGCGTGGCAGGGGATGGAGGATGGAGATGGATGTTGTCCACTGTCGTGTCCTCATGTCACCCCCCAAGGTGTGCGCCCCACTTTGGTCCCAGGAATGTGGCACCTCGGTGTTCAGCTCCGGCCGCTGTGTCCAGCTCAATGAGGAGCTCCAGCTCATGGGGACCATTGCACCCACAGCACAGCGTGAGTGGGGTGGGACGTACTGGGATATACTGGGATGTGCCACCCTGGTGTCACCGTGTCCCCTGCCAGGCTGTTCTACCTACATGGACATCATCCTGGTTCTGGACGGCTCCAACAGCATCTACCCCTGGGAGGAGGTGCAGGCATTCCTTGGGAACATCCTGGGACGCTTCTTCATCGGTCCTGGGCAAACCCAGGTCAGGGCGTGGCACCTTGGCCACCATGGTGTCCCCAAGGCTGGGATGGTGTTCCCAAGGCAAGGTGATTGTCTCCAGGGCAATGCCGTTGCTGCTGGGGTGATGCCAGCCTTGGGGTGATGCCGTTATTCCGGGGTGATGCCGTTATCCTGGGGTGATGCCGCCTCCGTGGAGATGCTGCCCTGGCGTGACGTCATTGTCCCAGGGACTATGCCAGCTGGAGATGGTTTTGGAGGGGCCAAAGGTGCCCTTTTCCGGGGATTAGGGGTTCCCGTGGGATTTGGGGGAGCTCCCTTTGGATTTGGAGGGGTCCCTGGCTCAGCTTTCCTCCTGTTTCAGGTGAGGGGGATGCCGCACAGGGAGCGGGTGGTACAAGAGCAGGTGCCGGGGCAGCACCCTGGGGATTTGCGGGGTCCTTGTGGACTTGGGGATTCCCTGGGGGTTTGAGAGATGTCCCTGTGGAGTTGGGGCTCCCTCTGGCTCTGACTCTCTCTGTTTCAGGTGGGGGTGCTGCAGTATGGGGAGCGGCTGGTGCAGGAGTGGGCTCTGGGGCAGCACCCCACGGCCCAGCGCCTGCTTGAGGCCGCCCGGAACCTGACGCGTCAGGAGGGGAGGGAGACGCGCACGGCCATGGCCATCCGGCAGGCATGGTGGGCTCTGGAATGGGAATGCGAGCGGGATTGGGAATGGGTGCAGGATTGGGGATGGGGTTGGCGTCAGGATTGAGATCAAGATTGGGATTGGGAGAGGGAGTGGGGCTGGGATTGGGATCAGAATTGGGATTAGGGTCTAGGTTGGGATCGGGATTTGAGTAAGGATCGGGATTGGAATTGGTATCAGGCTTGGGATCAAGTCAGGATTTGGACGGGGGTTGGGGTTGGGATTGGGCTCGGGCTCGAGATTGGGACTTGGATCTGGATCAGGGTTGGGGCTGAGATCAGGGTCAGGGTTGGGAGCAGGGTCAGGATTGGGAAAAGTATTAGGATGGGGATGGAACAGGGGCTCATTCTGCCAGCCACATTCCCACAGCACAGAGTCCTTCAGCCCGGCGCAAGGTGGGCGCCCAGGGGCCACGCGGCTGCTGCTGGTGGTGACGGACGGGGAGTCCCATGACGGGGATGAGCTGCCGGCGGCGCTGGCGGAGTGCGACCGGCACAATGTCACCCGCTATGCCATCGCCGTGAGGCCCCTCCCAACTGAGCCCCATCCCTGCATTCCCCTTAACCCCGGGGGAGGGCTCCTGCTGATCTCTGTCCCTCCCTCAGGTCCTGGGGCACTACCTACGCCGGCAGCAGGATCCCGAGGATTTCATCCGGGAGATCAAGTCCATCGCCAGTGACCCTGATGAGAAGTATTTCTTCAATGTCACAGATGAGGCTGCCCTCAGTGACATCGTGGATGCTCTGGGAGATCGGATCTTCAGCCTGGAAGGTGCCGGCTTGAGGCTGGGATCCCGGGAAGGGCTGGGAATTCCAGCTGGAAGCACAGCTGGAGGAACAGATTCTCCTTCCTCCCCTGGTCAGGTACCCGTGGAGACAATGAGAGTGCCTTCGAGCTGGAGATGTCCCAGATTGGCTTCTCCATCCACCACCTCGAGGTGATCCCACTGGGAAATGTGGAAAATAACTCTCAGTCCATCCCAGCCCGAGAGTCCTGGGATGGGAGAGTGACATTGGTGGGGGTTGGGGACACTGAGGCATTGTGGTGTCCCCGGTGTAACATGTCCCACCCATCCTGGCAGGACGGGATCCTCTTTGGAATGGTGGGAGCCTATGACTGGGAGGGGGGTGTGCTGGAGGAGAGCCAGCGTGGGCGCATTGTTCCAGCCCGGGAAGCGTTTCAGGAGGAATTCCCGCTGGAGCTGAAGAACCATGCAGCGTATCTGGGTATGGGGGATCCCGAGGGATGGGGGGATCCTGAGGGATGAGGGTGTCCCCAGGGATGTGAGGTGAACCAGGTATACTCCATATCCTTGAGTTTTGAGATGAATCAGGGATGTTCTGTGTCCTGGAGATCAGGGGTGAAGTGGGGATGCTCCGTGTAATGGATATTTGGGATGCTTGGTGATCCAGAAATGCTCCATGTCCTGTATATTTGGGGTGCCCTGGGGATGCTCCAAACCTGGATATTTAGGGTGCCCCAAGAACACACTGGGGGCCCTGTCTCCCCAGGGCTGTCCCCCCCCCACTGGCCCTGCTTTCCCCCCAGGGTACTCCGTGTCCTCGCTGCAGTTCCCGGGGGGGCAGCGCTTGTTTGTGGCTGGAGCCCCCCGATTCCAGCACAAGGGCAAAGTTGTCCTCTTCCAGCTGGACCCCACGGGGACTGTGACGGTGGCCCAGGCGCTAATGGGGGAGCAGGTGAGGGATGGTCAGGGATCTTGAGGGCCTTGGGGGGGAGTTTGGGCCCCCCAGCCCCCCTCAGCCTCACAGCTCCTTGCACCCCCAGATCGGCTCCTACTTCGGCAGCGAGGTCTTGGCCCTGGACCTGGAGGGAGATGGGGACAGTGACCTGCTGCTGGTGGCAGCGCCCACCTACCTGGGGGGCCAGAGCAGGGAGATGGGGAGGGTCTATGTGTACCGTGTGGGGCAGGTGAGAGGGTAGGTGTGNATGCAGAGGGATTGGAGGGATGCAAGGGATTGAGGGGATTTGAGGGGATCGGGGGAACACAATGAGATTGAGGGGGTGCCGGTCCCGTGGGTGTACCGAGGGCTCCCCCGCACCTCCCAGGACCTCCTGAGCCCCGTGGGGTCGCTGCACCCTGAGCCGAGGCCGCAGGATTCCAGATTCGGCTCCGCCCTGGGCGCGGTGCCGAACCTGAGCCAGGACGGGCTGGCTGGAGCCGTGGTGGGAGCTCCGCTGGAGGACGGGCACCGCGGGGCTCTCTACGTGTTCCACGTCGCCCCGGGCACCCTCTTGCCCCAGTACAAGCAGGTGAGACGGACCTGGGAGCGCTGGGAGGGGCTGAGTGCCACGGTTGCGGTGACACCAACCCTGTACGAGCCAGTGGCGATGCCACAACGCTCGTTCCCAGCGCATCGAGGCGGCGGCGCTGGGGTGGAGCCTCCGGTATTTCGGGATCAGCGTGGATGGACGGGTGGACATGGACGGGGACGGGCTGGTGGACGTGGCCGTGGGGGCACAGGGCGCGGCTGTAGTGCTGCGGTGAGTAGGGGTTCAGGGTGTCTGGGACAGGGACACCCCGGCCACAGGGATACCCCGGGAATAGGGACATGGAGAAGGACAGAGACACCCCGGGGACAGAGACACCCCGGGAACAGTGACATGTGCGTCATGGGGACATTCAAGGGGAAAGGGACTCTGTGCCTCAGCTGACTCTTGTGAGAGCCTGGGATGCTCCCGGGATCCTCCCAGGGCTCTCCATGCCTCAGTTTCCCCTGTGACAGGATCCAGGGTAGGGCAGGGCGGGTGTCCCTGTCCCTACATCATCCTGATAAGATCCCGGGTGTGACTGTGACCCTCAGGTCCCGCTGGATCATCCAGGTGTCCGCGTGGATATCCGTGGAGCCAGCGGCTGTCAGTGTCACACGACGGAACTGCCAGCGCAGCGCCTCCAGCGCTGTCTGCCTCCAGGCCCAGATCTGCTTCCGTGCCGGGACACGCACACGGAACCCCGTGGACATGGATATCGGTGAGTGTTGGCAATGGGGGACTGCAGGGTCCTCGGAGCATCCTTGGAGCAACCCTGGCTGTCCCTGGAGCATCCTGGAAGCATCCCAAAGGGCCCTGGAGCATTCTTGGAACATCCCAGGGTATTACCAGGGTGGGATCCTTAGAGAACCTGGGAGCATTCCAGGAACATTCCAGGAGCATCCCAGGGTGTCCCTGGAACATTTCTGGAGTGTGGCAAGGTGTCCTGGAGAATTCCTGGAGCATCTCTGGAGCATCCTGAGGCCCCTGGATCATCCCATGGTGTTGCTGGAGGATTGCAATGTCCCTGACGCCTCCCAGGAGCATCCCACAGGCATTCCTTTAATCTTTCCAGAGCATATATTATGGTGATCCTGGACCACCCCTGGAACATCCCAGGGTGGCCCTGGAATCTCCAAGGAGCATCCTGCAGTGTCCCTTGAATATCAACAGAGCACTCATATCCCTGGAGCCCCACTGGAGCATCCCACAACATCCTGGAGCCTCTGAGCCTTCCCTGGAGCCCCACTGGTGCAACCCAGCATGTCCCTGGAGCATTTCAGGACTTCCCTGGAGTCCCACTGGAGCATCCTGGGGTACACCCAGTCCCGCAGGTGTCTTGATCCTTGACCTGCTCCCTATCCCCCAGATCTCCGGTACAATGTATCCCTGGAGGAGCGGATCCCAGGACCCCGTGCTGCTTTTGACTCGGGTGCCCGCCGGCTGCTCCAGCGCCAAATTGAGTTCCCACTGGGAAGGCAGAGCTGCATCCGGGTCCCCTTCCACGTCCTGGTCAGCCCCAGGACTCCTCCCTGCCCCATGGGAGGGCTCTTCCCATCCCCTGTTCCCAGGGTCTGACTGGAATGAGGCTGATGGGATCCCCTGATTCTGCAGGATACCTCAGATTACCTGCGGCCCCTCAGCCTCACCCTCACCTGGGCCCTGGATGTAGCTGCGAGGTCGGTGCTGGATGAGGCATCTCCCACCACCGTTCGCAAACTGGTGGGTACTTGGAGGGGTGTCTCCGGACACTGGGATCACCCCTGGACACCAGGATCACCCCTGGCTCCTTCCAGATCCCGTTTTTCAAGGATTGTGGGGACGATGACGAGTGTGTCACTGACCTGGTGCTCAAGGCCACCACAGACATTGTGGGCTCCAGGTACCCCCAGTGTCCCCCCAGTGTCCTCATGGTGTCCCTGGGATCCCAGGAGCCCCCTGTGACCCCCTGGCCTCCAGGCAGAGCCCCTACATCTTGCGGAAGGGCCGGAGGCGGATGCTGGTGGAGGTGGAGCTGGAGAACCAGGAGGAGAATGCCTACAATGCCAGCCTATGGCTGCACCTGCCCAGGAACCTCCACTTCTCCAATCTCGTGCTCCAGGTACAGCCTGAGGGGGGCCCAAATCCCTGAGGAGCCCCTCCAAACTCTCCCACCAGGGTAAGGATGGATACCCCGGTCTTTGACGAACCTCTAGGTCATTCTTGTCCCAACTCATTCCAGGAGGAATAGGTTGGAGTCCATTGGGTCCCCAAACCCATTTCAAGTGGGACAGGGTTGTGTCCCCTGAACAGTGTACGTTGTGTCCCCAGCCTCTCCCAGGTGGGAGCTGGGGGTCCACTGTGTCCCCAGCCCATTCCATATGGGGCGTGGGGGTCCATCATGTCCCCAACCCCTCCCAGGCGGGAGATCATGTTCCATTGGTCCCCTGTGGCCCCCCAGTATCCCCCTGTGGGGGTCTATTGCTGCCACCTCCCAGTGCCCCAAGTACCCCAACTCCATATCCTGGTCTCCATCGTGTCCCCCTGGCAGGATCCCAGCACGGTGAAGTTGGAGTGCTCAGCACTGGGGGGGCACAGCCGGCGCTGCAGTGTCGGGTACCCCGTCTTCCGCTCACAGGCTAAGGTAGGATCCCTGAGACCCCCATGATCCCCTTGGGACCCCCAAGCCCCAACCACACCCCTCTGAGCCCCCCCAGGTGTCCTTCAACCTGGAGCTAGAGTTCAGCTGCTCCATCCTTCTGGACCATGCCGAAGTCACGCTCCAGGCCACCAGGTAGGGGTGTGAGGGGGGCGCTGAACCCTCGGGGAAAGGGCTGCACCCCAGGGACATGGGTCGAGTCTGGGGATTCTCCCGAGTGTTCCCCCTGTCTAGTGACAGCACTGAGGCAACACCACAGGACAACGTGGTCAAGCTTTCTGTCCCCATCCGCTATGAGCCCAACCTGTTCCTGTCCAGGTGGGGCTGGGAGAACGTGAGGCAGAGCGGGGGGGGTCATGGAGGGGGACGCACACGATGTGACCCTCCTGCGTGCCCCCCCAGTAACACCAACCTTCATCGCTACGAGGTTCATCCCCTTGGCACCTTTACTCACAGCTCTGGCCCCGAGTTCATCACCACGGTCAAGGTGAGATGATAAGGGCCCAGGTAGCAGGGCCCAGGGGGGCCCTGGCTCATCATGCACCCATCCAGGTGCAGAATTTGGGGTGCTACCCCATCCAGAACGTCACCCTGCACATGGCCCTGCCGGCACTGGGCCACCGCCAGGCCACCATCCTGTCTGTCACCCATGTCCTGGCTGAAAACGTGAGTATGGGGGACACTTAGGGCGCCTCGGGGGGGTCCCTCTGCCCTCCCTTTGAACCCCCTCTCTCCCTCCCCAGGCCACCTGTGTGCTGCAACCCCCCAGTGAGGGGACACAGGTGGTCCCAGTGCCCCCTGAGGACCTGCTGCACACGGATAGGCTGGTAGGGATTGCTGTGCGCNCCCCCCCCCCCCCCCCCCCCCAGGCCCCCAGGGATTTGGAGGGTTCAGAGGTGATCCTCACCACTCCCCCCACAAATTTTTTCCCCCCAGGACTGTTCAAACACCAGGTGCCAGGAGCTGAGCTGCCACTTGGGGAGGCTGGAGCGTGGCGGGGGAGTCTCTGTCCAGCTCCTGCGCACCCTCCACGACAGCTTCTTCAGTGGAGTGAGTAAAGGGGGTGCATGCAGGGAATTAGGGAGCCCACCTGCTCCAGGGAGGATCCCAGGTGCGGGGGACACATGGCTAAGACCCCACCTTTTCCCATCTCCAGGTGAAATTCCGGAGCGTGAGGATAGTCAGCAGTGTCTGGCTGGGGGTCGGGGGGGGCGTGTTGGTGCTGGAGGAGGGGGCACAGCGCAGGGAGGTAGGACCCTCCCTCAATTCCTCATTTCCCCCCGTCCATTCTTGTTTCCCTCCTCAACTTCCCTGATCTCCCTCAATGCCTGTTTTACCCCCTAATCCCTGTTTCCCCTCTAATCCTTGCTTTTCCTTCCAAATTCCTTCTTTCCGCCCAAGTCAGTTTTCCCCCCCAAATTCTCTGTTTCCCCCATCCCCATTTCCTCCCTAAATTTCCTGTTCCTCCCCTCCCATCCTGGTTTTCTCCCCCAAACACTCTGTTCCTTTCACCAATCCCTGTGTTCCTGCAGCTGGTGCTGGAAGTGCTCCAGGGAAAGCAGGTGCCCGTGTCCCTGTGGATCCTGGGGGGCAGTGCCCTGGGGGGGCTCCTGCTCCTGGCACTGCTCAGCCTTGGCCTCTGGAGGGTGAGGGGGTCATGATGTTACCTTGGTGGAGGGGGGCTTGAGATGCCAGCTGGTGGGGGGGGTGGAGGGGAGGGAGCATCATGATATCACCTTGGGCGGGTCATGATATCACCCTAGGGCAGTCATGATGTCACCCTGGTGGAGGGTCACAATGTCATCTTGAGAGGGTGATGATGTCACCCTGAGGGGGAGGCATAGATGTCCCTCCGAGGGACGACATTTCCACCCCCCCAATCCCTCCTCTTCCCTCCTTGCCCCTAGCTGGGATTCTTCTCCCACCGGAAGCCCTCCCGGGAGGAGGAGAATGAGGAGCACTGAGGTGGCAGCACTCCCACAGGACTGCAGGACGACCTCCTGGGACACATTCCAGGGCCATCCTGGGGCTGGAGACTCCTGGGCTGGCAGAGGGATGAGCAAGTGAGGCTGGAGCCCCTAAGGTGGAACCGGAGGATCTGGGGGAACATGTGGAAGTGGGAAAAGTGGGAATGACCCGGAATGGAGCAGCTCCAGCAATAAAGCTCTGGCCTGTGGTACTGCTGTGTCCTGCATCCGTGTGCATGCAGATGATCTGGGAGCAGGAATGCTTCTTGATCCAGGGGAAAACCTCTGGACTGATGCCAAGTACAACACAGAGGGATGGGGGAGATCCAAATCCCAGGCCCCACTGGCTCCGGCCTTAAACCCAGGTTAAATCCAGGACCACAGTGAAGGAATTCCTGATTTCCAGCACGATGTGGAAGACGGAAGAAGTGGAAGCAGGAAGTGAGTGGTTATGACCCCCCAGAAATCCCCATCAGGGGAGCTGGACATGCTGCATAACAGGAAAAAGCACTGGGATAAACCCAGGATCCAGCTGGATTTTCCCAGGCTCTCTGGATCCACAGTCCTGTCCCAGCTCCTGCCCCAGGACTTGGGTGTCTCTGTGTCCAGAATGGCTTCCAGCAGAGCAGGGATGGGGGACAGGGACAATGTATCCCAACAGAGCAGGAGGTGTTGGGATATCCTCCCTAGGGCACAAATCCTGCAAATCAGAGTTTTCCTTCCCCCCCAAGCTTTCTCCAAGCTCATTTCCACCCCCCCCGCCCCGCCCCCAGGAGTACCCCAGCTCCTGCCTCCCTTTCCCAGCTCCAAGGATGACTTGGGAAGGGGAATTCATTGAGAAAGGCCTTTATTGGACGGAAAAGCAAAGAAAATCAGGACTTAAATCCATGTGGATGTGGAGCCACTGAGCCCAGGGGTTTGAGAATGTCCCCACCACTAGGGATGGAGGTCACAATGTCCCCCTAGGGCAGTCAGTGGATACCACGAGTATAAGGATAACTCCCATGATTCAGACCTGGATAAAAGTCACAGAAATGGGAAAAAATTCTCAAAACAACCAAAGAATCAGAAAAAATAAAGAGTTTTCTTAAGTTATGGGGGAGGGCGGGGGGATTCCCAAGGGATAAACAACATGGTCCATAATTCCCACCTGGAATGACTCGTGGAGGTGGAGGGAGGTTTGGATGCACCTGGGGCCACAGGCATGTGGAAAAGGGTCAGAAAAACCTGACTCAACCCCAAAAATAGTCCAGGATAAGATAAAATCCTGCTCGGCACATTCCTGATACCAGAGCATTCCCAGAGCCTTTCCAGGGCCACAGGGGCTCCTGAGGGTCCGATCCCCCTAATGAAGGGCTCCAGACCCTTCCTTCTTCCACCTGCCATGATTTTAGGGACCCCAAGGATTCCATCCTAAATGGGGCAATAAAATCTCTCGTGGATACAACTTCAGTCTCCTGGAGTACAGGAAGATCCCAAAAATGCCCTTTTTATCCCAACCTTTTTCCAGAGGAGGCTATGAGGGACTTGGAACCCCTCTCTGGACCGGGCCCACTGGAAAAAACCCTTTTCTGATATAAAATGAAACCAAACCACTCCCAAAATTCCCAATTTAGGACTAATGAGGCAATTCCACGGAGCGGAAGGATAAATTCCTGGGAGAAGAGCGCTTGGTGCCGTAATCCCACAGCGTGGGCCCCCTAATTCCTGCTGCTTGGGGGGGTTTGTTGGAATTCTCAGACAATGTACACCTTGAGCGGGGATGCTCTGGCCTCCGGAACCCTCTGAAACGCTCCAGAACCTTCCAGAACGGTCAGAAAGTCCATCGCTCCTGCACTGGGTTGTCGGAAGCATCAGGATTCGGCATTTGCCGGGTGGAATCTTCCCCCTTTAGGCTCTTCCTGCAGACGGGACATGTATCGTGCTGCGGGGAACACAAAGCCGTTATCCTGGGGGATTATCCCGTGGGATACGCGGGTTTTCTGGGATCTTACCAGCTCCAGCCACGGCACGATGCAGCTGCTGTGGAAGACGTGGTTGCAGGGGAGCTGCCGGACCTGCTCCGCCACGGCGTAATCCTCCTTGCACACCGGGCATTCCAGCCCTGTGTCTGCGGAAAATAGGGAATGGCAGGTCAGGGGGACAGGAATAAAGGCTCTGATTTGGGAGTCACTTGTGTACAGTCTGCTGGGAATGGGGTGTCCAGGGACCAAAGAGATCCCACCAGGAACAGGAGCTCTGGGATTTACAGGTCATTTGTGTAGGGTCTGCTGGAGATGGAACATCCAGGGATCAAGGAATTCCTGCCAGAAACAAGCCAGGATCCATTCAGCCACACAAAATCCTCTGGGGATAGAGCATTCAGGGATCAATAAAATCCCACTAGGAACATGAGCATCAGGATTTGCAAGCTAGGATACACAACCCACAGAGGACGGAGCATCCACGGAACAAAGAATTCCTGATGGGAACATGAGCTCTGAGCTCCACCGGCTGGGATCCATCCATCCACACACAACCCCCAGGGAATATAAGGAATTCCTGATGTTCTCTGTACATCACCACCAACAAACAAAGATCAAAGTAAGGATGTTTGGATTCCCGCCACAACTTCCTGGCCTGGAATATGGGTTGATCATCCCGATGCCGAGTGTCACCAGCCATGGGAGGTGGCTGAAATCCCACTCCCTCTCCCGCTGTTCCAAGCTCGTGATGCTGACACGAACACCGCCAGGAGCTGAGCTCCTCTGGCGATCCCGCGGATCCCTTCCAACTTGGATATTCCAAGATTTCATGATTCCTAGCCTGCTCAGGCTCCGTGGGCTCAGACACATGGAATTCCAGCTAGTTCTTGGCTTCCCAGAGAAGAGGAGGACAGAGGGGTGTGTAAAACCACGGGATAAAAATATCCCGTGTAGAACTGTCTGGTTTAACCATAATGGAGGAGTAGGGTTTTGCTAACGGAGCAGCTGGGAGGGGGAAGGATCCTCGGGGTGAAAAATTCATGGGATTTTTAATTGCAAAGCCAGGATTGTTCCGAGACACCCCCACGCCCCTGCTGGCAGCTTTCCATGACATTTCCAGAGCAGAATATGTCAAGAGCCAGTATGAAAGGGAAAAAGGGACGAGTCGAGAGCACAAACAGGCATTTGGGATGGGAAAACCATCATGGGGATGGGAAGAGTCAGAACGGCACATTTCAGGACTCCCCAAACACTCTGGAGAATGGTGGAGCTCCAAGATTCCTGGGAGAACTGAACACCAGAGATGGCAGCAGCAAAGCTTGGGCGCTGACAGTTTCCAGCCCAGTTCCATAGGGAACAAAGTGGTAAATGGGGGAGCTCAGGATGCCAAACACCAGGATCCAAGTGCCATTGGATCCGGGGATGGAGTCACCCACCGACTTGTTCCTGTGTCACCGGCACCGTCGGGAGCGACGAGATCTTTTCCTTGTCTGCCGGCGGTGGTCCCGTGTTTTCCAGCTGTCCCAGGAGCTGTGGAGAGGGAAAAATTCCGTGCTCAGGAGCAGGGATCTGGCACTGGATCTGCTGCTGGCACAGGTGCCCCTCACCTGGGTGACGATGGCATCAAGGCCGCTCTGTCCCCACGCGTAATCCCCAGGATTGGAGTGCAGCATCCCGCTCCTGCCAATGGGAGAGTCCAGGAATTCCTACCCGTCCCAAACCAGCCCCTAGGTGCTGGGTTACTGGTAGTTACTGGTGGGATCTGGGCTCATCCAGGTTTTTACTCACCAGGAAAAGGGATGTTGGGAGCCAGGAACAGCTGAGTTGGCAAAAAACCCAGCAAAGATCTGCTGGATTATCCTAAACAAGGAGGCATGGGAAGGAAAAACACGGGAAGAACAAGTTAAGTAAGTAAACAAATGGTGGAAGAAAGGACAGACAGGAAAACCAGGAATTCCTGCTCTATGGATGCCTGGCTGCATGGCTCACAACTGTGATAACCCCCGGATAAAGCTCCAAACCAGAGAAACAGCAGGAAGTAATTAGGGATGCGAGCTCATCCCAGGGTGGGAGAATTGGGAATATCTTGAGTTCCAGTGGAAGAGTTGGTACTGAGACAGGGAAAACCAAGGGAAAACACGGAAAGAACAAGCTAAATACATAAATAAACTGTGGCAGAAGGAACAGGCAGTAAAACAGGGAATCCTTTTCCCATGGATACAGGGCTCTCAGCTGGAAATTTCCTGGATAAAGCTCCAAAATGGAGGGAGAGCACAAAGGAATTAGGGATGGGAACTCATCCCAGGATGTGAGTGCTGAGAATGTCCTGTGTTCCAAGGCAGCAGGACAGGGAAAATGACTCAGAATTGTGCTAAGGGGGCTGACAGGAAGTGCCACAATCCCATTTTCCCAGGCTTCTCCTCAAATCTTCTGGTTTCCCTGAAGAAGACACTCACCCCTCAATGGCGGGCGAGCGATCCGGGCGAGAGCTGCCACGGGATCGGTACCTCCGAGGCATCGGCAGCCGTGGAGGGCGACTGGGCCCCCAGAGCTCGGCTGGGGGGCCCCTCTCCATGTCCCGGCTCTCTGGATCCAGGGAGCTGCTGCTCAGGAATGGCCGGAAATCCGGGAAGAACATTGTGTGATCCAAGTGGTCCCAAAGCTGTGGAGAGGGGGAAGACGGGACACATGATCCCTACTCAGCTCCGGTGCTCATCCCAGTGGAAACGCGGAGGCAGCCGAGTCCACTTCACCGGAGCACATTCCCATAGTTGTCATGGAACCCGGGAAAAAAAGTCTGGCAAAAAGGCTTAATTATAGCCCAAGTGGATCCAGAGCTGCTGCAACACCCCCGGTGCAACTCCCCGCTCTGCACGGATCCCAGTAAATCTGGAAGGAGTTGGTCTCTCCCTCTCTCCAAGGGCTGGAATTTGAGGAGGAATAATGCTGGACATTCCCAAATCCACGGGATCACTCAGGGGCCTTACAGCTATGGGGAGGACATAGATGTGAAAGGATGGAAAGACGACGTCCATATCCCTCGGGTGTCCCTGGAGTCTCCCCAGGAGCATCCTAAAGTGTCGCCCAATCCTGTGCCCCTCATACTGCTGTTTTGTGGGATCTGTCCATGTGGATAATGCCATTCCCTGCCCCTGTAGTGGATCCCGTGGTGCTAAATCCCACCTGCTCCCTGATTTACCCAATTCCCCTCCCGTAGCCTCTCCGAGGGTAAGCGGAGGGTGGTCCACGGATCTCCTTGCTACACCGCTCCAGGAGTGCAGGAAAACCCCGAGGAATTCGGAGGCAGAGCCTGAAGACCCCACAGAGACCCTCTCCCACAGATCCATTTGGATTAAGGAATAAAAGCCAATGTATAAACATTCTCTGTTCTCCTGCTGCTCTGATGGGAGCTTAGCCTGCAACCACACCCCAGGGAGAACTTCCAACTATTATTCATCCCCAAATCCAGTTTAATTTATGGAGCACAAAGCTCCACGGGTGGGGAGATGGGATCAGGATCTCCCTGAAACTCGGGAATTTCTGGGATACAAAGTGATATCCAAGCAATAATTTCGACAAATGGATCCAGATGAAGAGGGGGAGGGACCCAGCTGGATGCTTGAAGCATGGAAGCAAACAGGAAGGATCCAGATTGGGAACAGATTGGGATCCAGATTGGAATTCCGACTATTCGGTGACCCTATTTCTGGCCCAGGATTGAGTGGATCTCTTACGACTTTGGACTTTATAACGGATAGATTCTGGGAAATCTGGGAGCAGAGAGAGACAGCGAATACCTCCTCACCTGGCTGAGCATCCCCACACAAATCCTGGGATGTCAGCGCCGGGGCAAGGCTCTTCCCTGAATCCTCCTTTTCCAGTCGTGCCCCATCCCTGGTGGGTCCCAATGCCAATTTTCAGTCTCCTGAAAACTCGCCCAAATCCTACAAACTCTCAGGAAAAGGAGATGCTGGGGAAGACACCTCAGGAAAACCGGGAAAAGCAGGAAAACTCACCTCCGCAAACTGCGAGGAGGGGCTGTCGTCCAGGGCATTGCCATCAAAAAAACTGGGAAAAAGAGGAGAGTGAAGGCAGGACCCATTTCCAAAATCACCCTGTGCTTCCCAAATCCCCCCTCTGTTTCCTGAAATACCCCCAAAAGGGGTAAAAAAAAAAAACACTGAAAAGGGTTAAAAAAAAAAATTAAAAAAAAAGGGGCAAAGACCACAAATAGTAAAAAGGGGGTTTTTTTCCTAAATACTAAGAACGGTAAGAAGAAAAATCAAAAAGGGTAAAAGAAAATGACCAAAAGAGTAAAAAAATACCAAAAAGGGTAAAAATATCAAGAAGACCAAAAAAGGCTTTTCTTTTACAAAAAAAAAAAAACCACCAAAACCCAAACCAAAAAAGGGGAAAAAATACATCAAAAAACAGCAAAAATGGCACTTTTCACACTAAATCTCCTTATTACTTGATCCACTCTCTCTCCACATGCCTGAACATTGGATATCTCTGGATTCTCTGGTACCTGGAATCATCAGTGACTTCCTCGATGAAGCCGGACTCACAGCGGGGACAGGTATATTCCTGGGAAGACAAAAGGGAGCTGGGATTAGACACAAAATATTTGGAATTCTAAAGAAAAATCCCCCCTTCAGGAAGATTCCTGATCCTAGATCCCAAGCCGCTCATAACAACACCACAGAATCCGAATCCCATGGAATTTGGGTACTGGTGAGCGAAAGAGCCACTGGCAGGAACCGCAGAGGTGCAGAACAAAATTCCTTCCAATGAGAAAAATTTTCCCTGTTCCCATTCCCAGAGCTGCAGATCGACTTCCATTTGGAGAAAATCATGCAAAAAGCAAAAAGACCCCACAGATCCTCTCTTATGGATCTTCCCGCTCCAGATCCCATCCTGCAGTTAGAGCGTTCCCAAATCCCACACTTTGAGCACCGATTTTTGTGGGATCTCCATCCAGAACCAATCCTTCTGGATTAGAATATTCTTTCCTTCACCCATGCTTCCCAGATCCCCGAAAATCCTGCATCCTGTTCCACAACACATCGAACGTTCCCCACGCTTTGGGTGTGGATTTTGTGGGAACTCCATCCAATTCCAAATCCTGTATCAGACCATCACCAGCAGCAGGTGGGATGCTAATGCATTCCTGGAAGCTTTGGAATATTTTTTCTGCTGGAGTCCATATGGAAATTCTCAGCTTCCCACCCAGTAGCTGGAGAGAGATAAAAATGGCATTTGGGATAAATAGCTCTGGATGGAGGGAGAAGGGAAACGGGAACAGATGGTGTGTGGGATCTTGCAGAGCCTTGGAATCAGCTCCCTGCTTTCCCTGGGATGTTTAGGGATGCAGTGGATGATCCTGAAACCTGCCGGGTGCTCACATCTTGGGATCTGCACAGGGATCTCATGCTCTAAGAGGGATCCAGCCATGGTACAAAGAAAAACAGATTTTCCAAGGAATCCAGTGGCATTCCATGGCTCTGACTCCTCTCCAGCCTTGTGGTCTGTGATTCCCAGAAGGAAAACAAACCAGAATCCCACCAGGAGCATTTGCTTTGCGCTCAGATCAGTCCTGAAGCAGCTGGAACTGTGCGGCACATCCACGTCCAGCCCGGACTTGATCCCAAAGCTGGGCAGAAAAGGTGGATCAGGTGGTTTTCCAGGTGATCCCCACCCAAAAATTACGGAAAGATGCAAATGGAATCCCAAAGAAAGGTGTGTGGGACAAATGGGACCATGCAGAAGTTTTCCTCGGCTCTTGCTCCATCCACCAGCTTCTCCATAGCTCTAATCCCAACTTGAATTTCCCCCTTTCCCTTGTCTCCAGTCAGAGTAAGTCGGCTTCTCCACTCTAGCACTGGATTGATACCTCATGGAATTCCATATCCCTCCTGCCATCTTCACATTCCTCACTTGGAAAGCAAGAAAAAAAAAATCTCCCTGCCACCTCTAAGGCTCCGCTTCTCAATCCGCAGGGATTTTCACGTGGCAAGACTCTCCTCATACCGTGTGGATGGGGAAGAGGCATAAAGTCTCCTTAGAAAGTCTTCAGATGACTTCCTGGAGAATTTGGATTCTCCAACCCAATATCTCCAGCTCTGGCGCTGGGAGGTGTAGTAGAAGTTCTGCTTGGGAACGCCTCCTTTTCCATGCCCTCATCCCTAATCCCCAGTCCCTCTCAAAGACCCAAACCAGGGAATTTTGGGCCAAAAAGGTGTTTTGGGTTGGGATTCTCCAAGGACAAATCCACGGGAAGCAGCTCCCACTGGGGTCCATGGGCAGAGCCACAGGGCCATGTCCCCCCACTGCCAGGAATCTGTGGGGTTCCTGAAAGGGGGACCGGAGCAAGACTCGGTGGAAGATCCCAGGAAACGAAATTTCAGGTGTTCCCCTGGTGCTTCCCCGGGAGCAGGGCTGGAGTTTTCCTCCCAGGGTAAACAAGAAAAGTGATGGAGTTTTTGAGGATGGAGGGGTTGAAGCCAGTACTGGACAATATCTCCTTTTAATAAGTGGGTTTGAGAACGCTGGAAGGAAAAATGGATCCTTCAGCATGGGATGGACGTGGGATAAAGAAAAATTTGGAATGCTCCCAGTTCCAAGGAACAGGAACTGGGATAATTTAGGAGTAGATGGACAATTCCCACCCTGTCGGAAGAGCAGACGCTGCAAGACCTGCCCATGGAGCGGGACGGGAATGGAATTATCCGCTTGTATGAGGAACAGGAGATTCCCCCATCCCTTTCCAGTCTGAGAACTGGGATGGGGTATCACCTGTTCCATGTGGGAACAACTTCGGGGTCTGGAGGTCACCCCTTCCTTAAGGGGCTCAGGGAGAGACTAGGGGATCACCGCTGCCCCTACACCCGCCCGGGGCTCACCGGCAGCTCGGGGCTCCCCGCCCCGGCCCTCCCCGCCCGGGGCTCCCCCTCTCCGACCCTCCCTGCCCGGGGCTCACCGGCAGCTTGGGGCTGACCTCGCCCTTGCAGCTGTGGCAAAAAAACCGGTGCTGCGGCACCGCCGCCGCCGCCGCCTCCGCCATCTTCCCCTATTGCCGCCGCTGCCGTCACTCCTCCCAGGGCAGCGAGCGCGGCCCAGAGAGGCCCCGCTTTTCCGGCGACCTCGTCTGCTCCGCGCCCAGTCTGGAAAGTGCGGGTAAGCGGATAGAGAGGCCACGAGGGGAGGGGAAGGGTCGGTGCGCCCCCTGTTGTGAGCCTCCCAATGAGGAACCGGGTGGCGGCAGCGGAAGTGGCGCGACAGGAAGCGGACACGCGACGTGACCGTTGTCATGGCGGCGGCGGCGGGCTAGGCCGGTCCTGATGGTGAGAACGTGGAGGGGGACACCGGGACCCCTGATGGGGCGGGGGGTCCCACCTGTGGGAGGGCACGGCGGGGGAAATCTCGCCTGGGGGAACATGGGGACCCCTGTGACAGGGCTGATCCTCCGCCGGGAGGGGATACAGGACCCCTGCGACAGAGTCAGCATCTGTCCCCTCTCTGTCCGCCCAGCTGTTCTTTCCCCCGCTCCATTCCTGGGATTCCGGAGCCGCCGGGATGACGCAGGCGGAGCTACGGCTCTGCTCCCTCTTGCTCCAGGAGCACTTCGGGGAGATCGTGGAGAAAGTCGGGAACTCCCTGCTCCGGACGGGACCGCGGCCGCTGCGGCTCGTGGTGGGGGACACGGGGCTGCTCCCGGATCAGGTACGGGATGGGAGGGATCCGGGAGGGGAGACTGGGAGGAAAACCTGGAGAAGGACAAGGAATTTGTAGTGAAATAAATCAGGAGTGGGAGGTTCGTGTGTCCCTGAAAAACTAATTTGGGAGGAAGGAGGGACACTAATGCTCCGTAGCGAGCAAAGGCAGGAATAGAGTCCAGGAACGGGGACAGATTGGTGGGAAAACCTGGCGAAGGACAAGGAATTTTTAATAAATCAGGGAGGAAGATTTTAATGGAGCAGGTGGCTTGTATTTACCTGAAAAACTAATCTTTGAAGGAGCAGGGAAATTCTGATTCTCCATAGGGAAACTGGGATCTGGGCAGGGAGGGAACACCTAGGAAGACTGGGACGGGGCCATTACCATTAAAAGGTGGAATCCAACCCTCCCACTCTCTCCCACAGGTGAAAAAGGCCCTTTGTGTCCTAATCCAGCACAACCTGGTGAGGTATGAGGTGCAGCCCCGGGGGTCCGTGGAATATGAGGCGCAGAGCGAGCGGATCCTGCGGATCCTGCGCTACCCCCGCTACATCTACACAGCCAAGACGCTCTATGGGGACCCGGGGGAGCTGCTGGTGGAGGAGCTTCTGCTCCATGGGCACCTTCCCATGAGCTGCGCTGTTGCCAGGGTCGCTGATCGCCTCACTGAAACCATGGAAGGTGGGAAGGAGGCTCCTCCCTCAAAAAAAACAGGATCTGGGAGTGGATTTAGTTGGCGAATGGGACCAGAGGCACCGTAGGGTGTTCACAGCCAGCCTGTGGTGGTGGCCATGGTGTCACTGTGTACTCCTGAGCCTCAGGAACATCCAGGATCTGGTCTTGGACAGGCTAATGGAGACCATGAAGGGTGGGAAGCTTCTTCAAAAACGGGGGTTTGGGATTGGGTTTGTGAGTGTGGTCCCAAAGGGTCTGTGGCGTACTCACGGTCGTGGCAGTGAGCATGGCATGACCACATGCTCCGAAGCCTCAGGAACATCCCAGATCCATCCACTGTGTCTCTCCTCCCACCTAGACGGGAAAACCATGGATTACACAGAAGTGTCCAGCACGTTTGTGCGCCTGGCAGATACCCACTTCATCCAGAGGTGCCCGATGGTCCCGGAAAGCCCCCAGAGCACCAAGGCGCTGCCACTCCCTGCACCTGCCCTGGCCATTGCCGAGAAGGACATGTACCTCGTGCCTCGGCTCAGCCTTGTCGGTGAGAGCCTCTGGGATCTTGGGATTTGGGGAGCCTCAGGCAGCACTCAGACATGTGTTGAGGCCACAGTGATGGGTTTGATGGGCAACAGTGTCTTGGGTTGACAGGGAAAGGGAAGCGGAGACACTCGTGCGACGAGGAAGAGGAAGGGAAACACAAGGCCAAAAGGCAGAAGCAGGAGGGAGGAAGCTCAGAGGTACGGGAATGCTGAAGTGATGGTGCCCTCGGTACTCTGGCCTGGGAATCGGGACATGGGAAGGGTGGGATCCATAAACATGTTCTGGGGAAACCAGGTGGTTCCCTTTTCCTCATTTTTTGTGGCTCTTTTTCCTCATTTTTCTGGCTCCCATCCCTCAGATTTGTGTCTCCTTTTCCTTAGTCTCCTGCCCCAATTTCCTCTTGTTTTCCTGCCCTCTCTCCCCTCACTTTTTGTCCTTATCCCCCCCAGGCTCCCCCAGACGACGGCATTTACTGGCAAGTCAACCTGGAGCGCTTTCATCAGCACTTCCGTGACCAGGCTCTGGTCAGTGCTGTGGCCAGCCGCATGGACCAGGTCTGTGGCTCCCACCTCCATTCCCACTCTGGAACTGAGCTTTTCCCACTCTAATTCTTGGTTTTCCCAATACAGACCAGCAGCGAGGTGGTGCGGACGATGCTGCGCATGAGTGAGGTGACCACAGCCTCGGGTGCGTCCCACACGCAGCCACTCTCCTCCAATGAGGTGGGTCCTTGGAAGCCCCTGGGAAGCTGGTATCCCTTGGAATCCCTTGATGTTCCCCTTTTTTTCCGCCATAGATATTCCGATCTCTTCCAGCTGGGTACAACATTGGGAAGCAGGTGCTGGACCAGTACCTGGCACTCCTGGCCGATGATCCGGTGAGCCTGGGGACACTGGACACAGGGCTGGGGAGACCCCGGGGCTTTTCCAGTCTCTGTTGATTCCATGATTCCTTGGTTGTTTCTCTGTCTGTCTGAGGGTAAAACACATTTTACTGAGAGTTAAGGAAGGTTTTTAACAGATACTGAAGATTTTTTAAGTTATTGAACAGATATCGAAGATATTGGACAGATATTGAAATTATTTATCAGGTATTAAAGTCATTTTACAGACGTTGAAGGTATTTAACAGATGCTGAAGTTATTTAAGAATAGTTGAGTAATTTAACAGATATATAACTTATTTAACAAATGTTGATGATGCTGGAGAGATACGTAAAATATATTGTAGATATTAAAAGATACCAAAGTTATTTAAAGGATACTGAAGTTATTTCAAAGTCATTAAAGCCACCTAAAATTCTGACACTGAAGATATTTAAGAGATATTAAAGAAATTTAAAAGCCCCTGGAAGTGTCGCAAAGACCTGGCCCATTTTTTTAGGCTGTTAAAGTCCCAGATCTTTTTTCCCTAAAATCTTCTTACTCTTCCCACTCCAGATTTTAAGGAAAAAAAATCCATATTTTTCTTCCTTCAGGGGACATCCTGAACTTTTCCCTGTTGTCTCTCCCTGCAGCTGGAATTCGTGGGGAAGTCGGGGGACAGCGGTGGGGGCACCTACACCGTCAGTATCCTTTGGGGGGAACTCGGCGTTCCCAGGCCAGAAACATTCCCAAGCTCCAGAAGTGTCCTTGACCTCAGCCCCTGCAGACCTGCACAAAGCCCTGGTGTCCCTGGCCACAGCCACGCTGGAGTCCATCGTGGAGGAGAGGTGACATGGGGACCCGGAGCCTCCTGGGCTCCCCCCAGCCCCTTCCCACATCCCTCCCTCATCCCACTCCTCCTGCACAGGTTTGGCTCCCGCTGTGCCAGGATATTCCGCCTGCTCCTGCGCAAGAAGCACCTGGAGCAGAAGCAGGTGGAGGATTTCGCCATGATCCCAGCCAAGGAAGCCAAGGACATGCTCTACAGGATGCTGTCAGAGAACCTGGTATCCTTGCAGGTGAGGGATCTCCAGGATCCTGGAGAACTTGGTGTTCCCACAGGTGAGGGAGCTCTGGGATCCCAGAGATTCCCCAGGTGGAACAGCTGTCCAGGTGACGGGCACTTCTGGGCACTTCCAAGTGATCCCACCTGGAATCCGGGCAGAGGGAACCCTTTGGGGAGGGAGACTCCTATGGGGGAAGGAACACAGGGACACCTCTGGGGAAGGGGACACCCCCACTCGGGTCCCACCACGTCTGCCCCTCTGCCCGTCCACAGGAGATTCCCAAGACCCCGGACCATGCTCCATCCCGCACCTTTTACCTGTACACGGTGAACGTGATGGCTGCTGCTCGGATGCTGCTTCACAGATGCTACAAGGTGAATCCCAAGGACCTGCTGGGCTCCAAATATCACAGACCCTGGTCTATCCATGCACTAATTCCCAGGGAACCTGGGCCCTGCCGCCAGCTCCTGCTCCAGGGAACTCTTGCAGCCCCCAGTCCCGGAAGTGCCATGTCCAGGTGTCACAGCCCCCTCCCTCCTGGTGCCACAGGGATGGCAGCAGCACCGTCCTCTGTGTATCCCCCTGTTGGGTTTTTGGGAGCATAGGGTCCCTTGGTGCCCCCCAGTACACCTGGGCTGGGGGCTCACCTGGTTCTTGTCCCTCCAGAGGTCCTTCCTACTCCAGGGTCCAGGTGTCACAGCCCCCTCCCTTGTGGTGCCACAGGGGTGGCAGTGACTGTGCCCATGTCCCCCCATGGGGTTCTTCAGTGCTCCCCAACACACCCGTGCTGGGTACTCACCTGTTTCTTCCCTAGAGCGTGGCTAACCTGATGGAGCGACGGCAGCACGAGATGCGGGAGAACAAGTGAGCCCTGTGGCTGGGGGTGGCCTGGTGTGGTGGCTCCAGAGCTGCCACTGCCATGTCCATGTGTCCATGTTCCCTCCTAGGAGGCTCCTAGAGAAGTCCCAGCGTGTGGAGGCCATCCTGGCCTCCATGCAGGCCACGGGTGCTGAGGCGGCGCAGCTGCACGAGGTCGAGGAGATGATCACAGGTCCCGAGCGGCAGCAGCTCGAGACCCTAAAACGCAACGTCAACAAGTGAGGGGGGATGAAAACGGGGATGGAGATGGGGGTTGGGGACCCTGTGGGGGCTGCCCATCACTGTCTGTCCCCCAGGATCGATGCCAGTGAGAACCAAGTAGATGAGACCATCTTTGTGCTGGAGTCATTCATCGAGAGCACCATGAAGAGCCCGTGAGGGAACAGGAGGGGAACAAGGACATGGACACGGACAGGGATATGGATGGGGACGTGGATGGGTAACTCATCCTATTAGGTGTTAGGAACAGATGGGCATTCACTAGGATTTTTCATTTATTAGCAACTACAAGGCAACGTAATGGGAACTTTACATACACAGTGCAGGGAAATTCCTCTTACTGATTTCAGATTTCTGGTTCAGGTGCCTTTTTTTCCTTCCGCCAAGACAAGAACGGATTTGCACTTAATTGACGCTAACTATTGCAAATGATCTGTAGAGTGTTTCTCTAAACTTCTGACGTGAGTTTAAAAGCATCGCGTTTCAGGTCTACATTTGCTGAACTAAGTTCCAATGTCTTTAACGTCACATTGTTAATTCAGTTATCACACAAAAGACCCAAAAAACAACCATAACCAACCCAAACCGCTGTTGTGTATCTTCTTCCGCAACGCTTCTCTCTCACAGACACGGGTGAGGTTTGGGAGGATTTGGGAGCAATGGGAGGAAAATGAGGGAAGGTGCCGGGTGGAACATATTAGGGGGCGGCAGTCCGATTCCAGACACAGAACCGTGGACACGAACGCCGGCTCTTTTCTCTGTGAAACAAAACTCAGCCACCCAGTTTCTTGGTGTCAGCTTGGAGGGTGTGCTTGGCACTCCAAGCGCAGGCAGAGTTCCAGTTGGGGACAGTTTGTGTCCAGGAGAAATCCTGCGCCGTGCGGAAATTTAGGGGGCGGCAGCCCGCTCCCGGACGCAGGGCCCTGGACACAAACGCCGGCCCTTTTCTCTGTGAAAGAAAACTCAGGCAGCCAGGTTCTTGGTGTCAGTTTGC
>VZTF01003779.1:106282-218841 GCA_013397755.1 Cnemophilus loriae | reverse complement strand
TGTGTGTGTGTATGTATGTATAATTATAAGGGTTAAGAGAGCTGTGGCAAGCTCTTTGATTAGCATAGATGTGGGCAACATTGATTTTTGCTTGCTGCTGCAGTGGTTTTTGGTTAGCATGTCCAACCACTGTAACCACTGCAAAATCTTTTAATTGCTTTACAGATATATTTCTTTGTCATTTTTGTCATGAGTAAACTGAGGGTTTAACATTCGTGAAGGCAACCAGGTCACCTTCTGCTGGCCACGGGAAGTGAAAGTTACTTTCAGTTACTTAGTTCCAGAACGTGTCCTGCCAACCTTATTGAGAACATCTACTTAATAGTGCCTTGAGAGCCCCCTGTTGAAATATACAGTGTGGGAACATTCTACTAGGTGTGACTTTGATATTCCTTCCTTCCTTTTCATAGAACCTGAAGAACTTGAAGACCAACCACGATGCTTTATTAGCAAAAGGTGATGAACTGAATGTTCAGCTTAAAGAGGAACGGTTAAAGTGCTTCCATCTTCAAAAAGAATTGCAGTCAGTAACTATTTCAAACAGAAGGACAGAAGAGGTGAGATTGTGTTCAAGAGATCTTGAATCTGCTTGAGGTACATACAGATAAGGGAAGAGTTAATGATGGGATACCTTTGAATTGTGGAAATGTGAATAGATGTTTCAAACACATGTAGAAGACTGACCTAGTGATATATATACTTTTATCCCACTAAAAAGAAAAAACAGTGGCTGCTGCTTGCAGTTGATAGAAACATCAACCACACCTGATCCCTGTGCCACTTAGTCCCTGCACCGGTGTTTGGGCAATATTTGAGGTTAAAGCGTAGGATTTCATGTCAATTCTGATACTGAACAAGTGGTTTGTTAACTGAAAGAAAATCATACTTAATTTATTGATAATAGTTTTTTAGTATTCTTTCAACCTGATTTAATTCCAATACAGTATAGTGTTATATCTGATTTAGCAGTTCAAATCAGTCACTTTTATTTCTTTGTCTAGAGGCTCTCAGACTAATGTCATCCACACTTAGGGCTAAAAATCAAGTGGTTTATTCCTCATTCTGTTCAGTGGATGAGGAGTAAGAGTCTGCAAGCTTACTTGTTTTTCTGTTACATTTTGTGGTAACTTAAATTTAGTTTTACCACCTGTTTTACCTATTTTAAATGTATTTTGCATGAAGCAAGTTTACCAAGATTATTTCATAGATATTTCCTCCAAACCTTTAAACTGTTGTGATGCATGTAGGTATCTTCTTGATATCTCATAGCTTTAAAGTTATGTCTTGCTTTAGTGAATATTTTGAAAACAAGGATGTGTTGTTTATAATGTCAGTAATACACTTAGACTTTTAGATTTTTATATTATTTTGCAGGAGAGAATGTAATTAAGTACTGTTGTTCCACTGCGACATGCTAGTCTCAGCTTTGTATAAACAACATGAAAAAGACTGTTTGGGCCAAATGTAAATCCATGTGATTGAAAAGAGGTGTTATTTTGAAGTTTCTAAGAGAGTGATGTATACCCTGAGACTGGCTCAGTTGGTTAGAGCAGGGTGCTAATACTGCCAAGGTTGTGGATTTCATCCCCAAATGGGCCATTCACTTAAAAGTTGGAGTTGGTGATCCTTGTGGATCCCTTCCAACTCAGAATATTCTATGATTCTGATTTTGTATAAAAAGAACAAATAATAGCTTGACAATGCCTACAGATAATTAACTATTTGTCTTCACACATTCGTTGTAATTTCCTTTTGCGCTGTGCATCAAATGAAACTTCCTTCTTCATTTTAGTTACAGGAAAGAATAAGTGATCTAGAAAAAGAGAATGAACTCTTGAAGGAAAACTACGATAAGCTGCATAACAGGTAAGTTATGGTTTCTGTATATAAAAAATTAGGTTCCTGTCCTGTTGAATAGGTCTTCATACACTATATGCTGGAATGTGCATATTGAATGTTTGTGCACACATGTAAATATGTTCATGCTCCAGTTCATCATATCAGTGAGTGTATATGGAAACATTCATGGTACTCTGCCTGTATTTCATCTGTCCTGTTGAAATGGACCAACTTCTTCTAATACTCTTGAAATAGTAGGTTACTACAAGTGGGAGAAAGATTACTTTATATGTGCTTCTTAATCAGTATCAGAATTGTTGTTTTAGAGTATGAGAAAACTGTTGTCACTTCATGGTCAACATTTCTTTGAACAGGCAACTGACTTTAGGTTCTGCATGTTTCACAAATTTAAAAGAAATCGGGTGGATGATCCCAATTCTCTACATCAAGCGGCTTTGTACACAAAAAAAATTGGTTTGTAGTTGTCACTTGCTGAAGTTTGCAGTTGTGGATTATTCTGGGATATGCATCTGAATTCCTTTTCTAGTCCCACAAATATTGCATGCTACCAACTTTTTTTTGACTTTGGAGCTCTAAATTAAGGCCGGTTACTTTGCTCATCCCACAGATCTTTCATGTTTTTTAACTGCAGCCTGAGAGAGCCACCTTGGTTTCAAGAGCAGCAGACCAACGTATGTTTACGTAATTCCTCAGCCACGATGACAGTGGTCTCTGTGCCAGTAAAAGGTTTTTTTCTTGATTATTTTCTGCTGAAGCTGATTTCTAAAAGTTCTTCATATAACATATGTTTTATCTCAGTGTCTTCAGTCTACCCCATGAACAGCAATGGAAATCAAAGGAACAGCAACTGAAACTGCAAATTGCTAAACTAGAGACAGCTATCAAAACTGATTTAGCAGACAAAAATGAAATCCTTGACAAGATCAAAGTAGAAAGAGGTATATTTCTGAAAAAACTATTTATTTTCTCAGAATGTGAGATTATACCTATGTTGGAGTTGAGATATACTGCCCAGAAAAGTGTAGTTTCTGTTGCTGGTGTTTTCAAAGCTGTGTTTTAAATGTACATTTGCTAAATACACCTAAGTTATGACGATCTATTTAGTGCAAAAATTGACCCAGTACAGAATATGGGCTGAATGAGGCTCATATAATTTCAGCTGCATTCGTTCTTCATCCGTTGGGTTAATACTTACTCTTTATTCAGTATTTCTTCTCTTCTCTATATTGGAAGTTCTTACGGAAAAGAGACCCATCTGACAGTCTCTCTCAAATTATAAACCACTATTCTGTTCGCGTACAAAGCTACACGAAGCCCATATAGGCCCTTGACGATGTTTAATTGTCTTTCAATTTCACGAATTCAGAATTTTTTTATATTTTCAGTATATATTAATTTTTATTTACAGCATCGTACATTTAAAATAATGCAGTTTTCTTTTAGCCTAATGAACAAATTATTTCATACGTGTTTCCTTCATGCTGCAGGACAACTTCTTAGTGAATACTGACCTTGCAATCTTTTTTTTGTCTCAGCACTGATCACCATAGCAATATGAAGTTTACAAAAGACAAGCACAAGCAGAAAGTGAAAATATTTCGTTTGGAGTTGATTCTTCAAATGTGTATTTTTAAGAGGTGTATTCCTGTGAACAATGTAATGGAATGAAGTGGGCCAAGTTGTTGTGAATAATTCTTATGAGTATGGCTTGAGTTCAGCATGTGCCTACCGTTAGGATTCTCAGTAGCTCTGCTGACTTCAAATACCAAGTTGAATATTTAAACATTTTATTTGACCACAGCAAGTGTTTGCAAAATTAGCCTTAACTGATACTAAAATAAAGATGCCTTAAGCTACATTAATATGAAGTTATGACATATTAACAGTTGTTACTGATAGCTTGATTATGAAAAAACTGGCATTCCATCTTCTTTCCTTCCTGTGGGCATTATGTTTAACTGTCAAGTGTTTACCGTCCCTTCCCCAGGTAGCTTGTTGTACTCCTGAACTGAATCACCGGAGTACTACACTTTCAATTTCTATTGAATGGACTTGCTGCAGCTGGAGTAGATGTTCTAATACCCTTCTAGGCCACTGTATCTAGGATTTGGTTACAGCTCTGTCTTTCACAAAATGTAGGCAGTATAACTTTCTTCAGTCATGTATTTCAGAGTATTTGCCTTTGCTGGCACATTCCTTTTTGAAGTTCAGCAGGAGAACTGAAATTAATGCTTGTCTTAATGTACTGCCTAGAACTAGTGTAGGAATAGTGTCTTGTCTACCCTTTGTAGTTTGACATATGAATCTTTTCCCCAAGCTTCTTTTCCAGGTCTAAGAAAAATGGTAAAATAAATGAAGCCTTGAAAATTCTTAATGCTGCAGGAGACCAACATCGTCTTGACATTTTCCATGTCCTCCTTCAGTATTTCCCTTTTAGAATGACCCTGTAATTTGATCTGAATGTTTTAGTAGTATTTTTCTGGCCATAACATCATAATGTGCTTTGTAATACTTAAATCTATTTAGACAGAAAACAGAGTAACACTGTAACTATTTTTGTTTTCCTTTTTTTTTTTTTAATATGGTACTTGCAGAAGCTCTATCACCCTTCTGCCTGCCCCATTTCCCCTAGACATTTATTCTCGTGTTTCTTGTCTTACCAGTATTTCCCAGATTCTCAGCCGTAAATTACAATAGCTGTTTGGTTCATGTTCATTGAATCTTACTAACAGTAGTGTTTCATGCAAGTTTTAAAAGACTGAGATAAACTAATACAAAATCTAAGTTGAAACAATTCCTATAGCAAAGATTGTTGTCACTTATCTCATAAATTCATACAGTGTATGTATTTATTTAGTTATGTCTAAATAATTTTTATTTTGTATCAATAAAATCTCATGCATTGCTGCATTTGTTGTTCTTAGTTATAGTACCGTTCTACAGAGTACACTATTTACTAAGTACAATTTTTTTTTTGGTTGTCTTAATAGAGAAGTATTTACTGTGTCAGTAAAAGTTGATGTGTTGCAAAAATTAACCCTGTCCTGACCAGAGCAAGGGCACAAAGATTTCCCCATACAAAATTCATTAGTTTCTGCATTTTGAAATGAAATTTTCATGCATATATTAATATGAAAAAACCAAGTTTGTAATTTTTTTAAACTATGTTTAATTAAGTATAGTATTTTGTTCTTCTATATCAAGACCAAAAGGAAAAGCTGATGCAAGACAACAAAGACCTGCAGTTACGCTACCTGGAACAAAAGCAACAACTAGATGATCTGAAAAATCGAGTGAAGTTTTTGACCAAGGTGAACTATATTTTTGTTTCAAATAAGAGGAAAAAAACCCTCTATGTTTTATGCATAGTGCAGATACTTCTTGAAAGTCAAAGAATATAGAAAAATAAGTGTTTATTTATTCATGCTATCAAGCAAAATATCATGTCTAGTGAGAATGTATCTTGTTATTCTGAATGTATTTCTTCGATTCACATCTGATAACACCTTTCCATTAAGTTTCAGGAAAGTGATGTTGGTGTGGCAGAACTGAACGAAACCCTCTTGCTTATAAAGGTAACTTACAAGGAATAAGCATATGAGGAGTTGGAACTAGATGGTATTTCGGATCCCTTTCGACCCAAACCATTCTAGAATTCTATATTTTGCATTCTCTTATTTTCTTGTTTGTGCAAGGGGTTTTTGTTGGTTGGTTGGTTGGTTTGTTGGTTTTGTCGGTTTTTTCCTTCTTGTGTTAAACCCTTGGCTGACAATTACATGCTTTCTACACACCTGGAATTTTCAAGGGCCGAATTATTTGCGCATCTTTTAGTAGTTAAGGCCTTAAGCTCAAATGTGTGCTTTTGTCATTTTTTTAGTTACAGTTAATCAGAAGGGAAGATGAAAAAATTGCCAGAATTAAATCTTAATTTATGTAAATACTTCATTATAACATCAAAAGTGAATTAAATCAGATTCACAGCCATTTTAAAAAAACTTAGTTTTTCTCAGTTAAATGACTTATCATGGCGTCTTGTTATCCCTATAATGTTCACTAAAACCAGTTTTGTTTATTAATCTGTAATTGATACAAGCATACCATAAGCATGGAAGTTCCAATATGTGGTATAGCAATGCGCAGCAACTTCTCTTTGTTTATTAAAACAGAAAACAAAAAATACTCAGAAAATACGCTATTCTTTTTTCTCTTGCACAAAATAAAAATGGAGTGAGAGGAAAAAAACAGGGAACGAATACTTTTGCAATGTTTCCACTGTTTGGGTGACTTACGTTTTATTTTCTTGAGGAAGTGTTTACTGTAATGATGATTATAGAATGATAATGAAAAATAAAAAATACAAAAAACCTCAATGAAAATTAACTCCCAGGTATTAATAACAGAAGGAATGTACACTTGAGAGCAGTAATTTGGGGTTTGTACATTTATGGAGGCTGGAATATTAATTATGAGAAAGGCAAATATATCTGTTCGTATTTTCATTGGATAGACAGGAGTGATTGCTTCTGAATATCTGATACATTTTAATGGGTTCCTGATAATCATGAGATTACGTTGCTGGAAACAATCCTGACACATTCTAGTCTACCTCATTCATATTTTTGTGTTACCATGTGCTCAGAATTTATAAAGTTCTGCCTACTGTCTTATTGTACCAAAAGTATATGCCAGTGTTGCATTTAGCCAGGCACAAATACATGCAAATCTTTTGCAAAAGTCTTTTCTGGCAATTTTTCAAATGTGCTCCAGGATCAAAAGCAACAGAAGAATGTGGACCTTCTATTCTTGGAAAAAGTGGAAGATGGTATCCATAAAGATTTAGAGTACTCCATGCAGGAGCTGCAGTTAACACATGCGGAAACAGTGCAAGAACTTGAAAAGACAAGGAATTTGTTACTTGTGCAGCACAAAATTAGCAAAGATTACCAGGTACTAAACTCTACTCACAGTGGAAAATAACGTGATAATAACATTTTAACCTTTGTAGCTCTGACACTTGTAATAATTAAGACTTGCAAATTCAGCAACAAAGCCAGTCTGTGCATAGAGAACCAAACATAAAATCTGCTGTTGCTGAAGGTATTGTTTAAGAAAGCGTGAGATCCAAGTGACTCTAAATTGTAGTCTTTTAGCTCATCTTGCTCTTAACCCTCAGACCGTGCCTTCTTGGGATTATCTCTGAGCTCCTACCAGGTCTTCACAGGTGCTCATCAAATAAGCTTCCTTTTCCATACTGCTCTGCTTTTGCTGCCTTCTTTCTACTTCTGCTGTTGGGGTATTGCAGATCATATTTTGATTTTTCATTCTGTTAATTAGCATTTAAAATAACAAAATCATTAAAGAAACTGTTAAGTATATTGTCCTAAAACAAAAGCTACTCTGTTTTTCTTAATGATGTTTTTAGATTTTGCTGAAATTAGAACTGATTTGTTGTATTGGTAAATGAAAAACTGCTGCTATTTTTGCATACTCTAAATGTTCTTTCCTCAAATCTAACTGTATTTTAATTTGTAGCCAAAAGCATGTGCAACATCAGTACAGACAATCCTCAGAAGTTCTTTTTACATGCAATTTTTTTTCAGACTGAAATAGAAACAATGACAAGAAAGATGGAAAGTCTGCAGAAAGACTACGAGTTAAAACTGGAACAGCATACCCATCTTCTTGATATTAGAGCGGCACGTATCAGAAAACTAGAAGGTATCTCTAAAGTATATTCTTCACTAAATTTTTTTTATATTTTATCTCTTGCAAATTACTGTTGTAAATTTGTTCTCCAGTTGAAACACTTTTCCATTCCTAAAACTGATAGGAAGATCAATTCTTTCATGGAAAGGTATCTCTTCCAGTTAATTTTCATTGACTTAAATGACAGTTATTACTTAAACCAAACCCAACAAAGTGCTTTTTATGCAGCAGCTATTGCTGAATAAGAATAAAATTACCAAACTTGGTTTTTTTTTTTTTAATAAATCATACTTCTATGGTCAACTTTTTACTTTGCAGTACTATCATTATAGAATCACTTTGTGTTACTAAAATCCCCCAAGTCTCGTTATAATATACTGACATAGTATTTCAACAGGATAAATTTCAAGTATTTTTTTAATGGCTTCACTGTTTAAAAGGTGCATAGGAAGCCTTAAACGGGAAACTTTACAAACACTGATGTTGAAACAATTTTCACGTTTTGTCTCAAAGTTGCATCCACTGAATCATGGTTTATGTCCTAATTCTGTAAGCATGTGTTTTGATTTCATAGAATCATACAATCCCAGAATGACTTGGGTTGGAATCCATCTTGTTCCAAACCCCTGCCAGGGGCAGGACGCCTTCCACTGGAAGGCTGCTCAGAGTCCCATCCAACCCGTGCTGACTACTTATTTACCACTTGTCACCTGAGGCTGGGAAACATGTGAAGGTTTTTGCTGATAGTTCTGTCCACTGAAGATATAACAGATGTTAAAAGTCAGATGTATTATTTCTTTCTCTGGCAAATTTAGTTCAACCCTACAAAAAAACGCATCTTAAATCTCTGCTATGTTTGCATAGCGATACTTATTTTGAATATTGCTTAAGACTTCTCAGTTTTTGCTTTTTAACTCCCTTATAACCAGATAATAACTGTTAGGGGCCTGTGTCTGTGTATACTGAGACAGCTCCATTGAGGAAATACTCCTGATTGTTGTCAGTGTGCTCCGTGGGCATTCAGTGTATGAATTCTTTTTGGTAATGCCTTTACAAAAGTAACATTGTTAATATAATTGAATTATGCTTTTATCCTTTCTTCTCAGTCATCGTGTTTGATTTATTAAAAAGGCAATCATATTATAGCTCTATTTTATCTGTTGCAGCCCAAGTAAGAGATATTGTCTATGATACAAAACCACTTAAGTCCAGGCCAGAAGTATTGCCAAGTGATCCAGTGGATGGATTTGTTGAAACTGTTCATTTAGAAAGCGGAGAGAACCTTTTTGAAATTCATATCAGCAAAGCGATCTTCTCTTCTGAAGCTATGCACACTTTTGGTGACTGGGAACCCGCAACCTTTTGTACTTACGCGTTCTATGACTTTGAACTTCAGATAACGCCAGTAGTTCATGGGAACACCCCATCATATGACTTCACTTCTCAGTTTCTTGTGCAGTCTGATGACAGCTTCTTTCACTATATACAGGAAAACAGCATCACGCTTGAGGTTCATCGTGCGTATGGCATAGATTATGAAACGATTGCTTCTTGTCAACTTAAGTTCCATGAAATCTTGGAAAACGATGGCAAGATCTACAACACAGCAAATTTAATTGGTAGTTAATATATCAAAAAGTATTCTGTTTGATTATGTATCACTATATTGCAAGTGATAAATAATGCATATTTGACCAAAAATTAATTTGTACATTACTATTTCAAAACAAGAATGCTGTTTTCTGTTGGATGTGCAGCATGTTCTTGTGATTCTGCCAACAGTTGTGGAAAGCTGGGATGGGTACAATTTTGCCCATAATGGCTTATAGCCTCAGGGTAAGAGGGAAGAAACCCAAAACAGGAGGCACCCCACTTTGTCCGTATCAAACATCAATGCTTTATATCTGGCCCAAATGTCGTAAGTATATCCTTTCATTCCTTACCAATAAACGAAGGAAGAAATGATGTAATCTAAACTGGTAAGACAAAGGTCACCATATAATAGTGAAAAAGGTACAAATTATGGTGATTACAGTTAATAATATTTCATATAGTAGCATAATCTAGGGGGGTGTTTATTTACATTTTGTGCATTATTTTAGGCAGATGTATATTCATTATGTTAAAATAATTCTAAGATATCCTGGACAAGACACTTGTAAGAAGTATTGAATGTGCTGTGTTGCTTAATTTTTCTTCTAGAAACGTTTTGTCAGATCAGCATATTCAGTGACCTCTTAACTGCCCACTGTTGTAGAGAATCTGGTTTAAAAAGGCATTGTAAAGTGGTACTTTTGCCAGCAATTTAAATTGCATACCGCTTTTTGGGACACTTCTAGCTGTTAATATACAAAACTGTCCTAACCTTTATTTGCCTTAAGGAGGTAAAAATACTGAACTTTGACTTGACTCCGTAGTAAATATATAAGTATTAAAAAATGGTCATGTTTTGATTTTGGATCATTCAAGGGGAGCCTGAGGAGTCGTTTCTGTCTCTAACATGATCTGCAGATCTCACATCACAAGCACTGTCATAATGCATAGGCACAGTCTTTAATTTGTGGCTGTTCTATAAGTCTTTAATTTGTGGTTTTTCTTAGCTTTTGAGTAACATACCTTAATGTCGAAAAGAAAATTAATGCAATCCCCTATTTATTCCTTAGGAAGAACAGGACACGTTCAAAATTATGGTACCATAGAATACTGGATCAGGTTGCAAGTTCCTATGGACCAAGCTATTATTCCCTACAAACAGAGGTCAAAGGCTCTGGGATATATAACACCCAGTTTTAGGGAACATGAACAGCCATCCCAGGTATGTTTGGGTCTGTACTTGGTAGAGAGAATTACTTCATGGAGAAGAGAAGCTTCAGGGTGACCTAATTGCAGCCTTCCAGTACCTGAGGGAGCCTACAAGAAAGATGGAGAGAGGCTTTTTACAAGGGCGTAGGACAAGGGGGAATGACTTCAAACTAAAAGAAAGTAGGTTTAGAGTAGAAGGCAGAAATTCTTCATAGCATCGTAGAATAGGCTGAGTTAGAAGGCACCCATCAGAATCATTGAGTCCAACTCCTGGCCCTGCACAGACACCCCAACAATCCCACCCAACAATCTCCCTGTGCCTGAGAGCGTTGTCCAAATGCTCCTGGAGCTCTGGTAGCCTTGGGGCTGTGACCATTTCCTGGGGAGCCTGTTCAGTGCCCGACCAGCCTCTCTGGAGAGAACCTGTTCCTGATATCCAACCTGTCCATCTCCTGACACAGCTCCAGCCATTCCTTCGACTGGCACAGGGTGCCCAGAGAAGCTGAGGCTGCCCCATCTCTGGAAGTGTCCAAGGCCAGGTTGGACAGGGATTGGAGCACCTGGTCTAGTGGAAGGTGTCCCTGCCCATGGCAGGGGATTTGGGACTAAATTTTAAGTTCCCTTCCAATCCAAGCCATTCTGTGATTCTGTGATAGTTTTGATGAAATAAACTTCTCAACTTTTTCTTTTAAGTTCAAATAGCTTAGGTCAAGCCTTGATATGTTCGAAGTGTAATAAAGTTAAAGATTCTTGAACTGGAAAATACGTTAGCAGTTTTTCATATAAGGAGATCAAGAACCAGTTGAATTATACCTTGCCTGAAGAGGCAAAGTCTTATACTTAGTTATTTATTATTACTGAAATTGTCACTAGAACATTTGACATTATTGTATTTCATTTTCCTGAGCTTTAAGTGACAGATGTTTTACTATCATACTCATGGATGTTAAACGAACTAGGTGTTGGATCAGTAGAATGGGTGAAGCAGTTGTTCAAAAAGGTCTTGAAGTTCTTAACATTGGAGTATTATGAGATTGAGATTCCTTCACATTGGGTTTTTTATTGAGTTTTTTAGCTGGATATTGAATAGAATTTTGACAATATACTTCACTGTACAATCACATTTATATAAGGGCCACAGAAAAAGAAGGGACTTTCAGACATCTTTAACAGTTGTTTAAGAAATAAAAGCAAATGTGTAAATTGGTTAAAATGTATAAATTAAAATACTAGAGTTTTTAGTGGCTTTTTTTTTAACATAAGCTGTTTAAAATACTCTATGTCTGGAGTAACTCTAATGTTTTCTATTATTCCGTAATGTAAATTTATATTATACTAAAATCTCAATGGGTTCCATGATGTAGTCTGAGAAGTATGTTGTGTATGAATTCTGTTAAATCATGTCTGTTTAGAATTGAATTTAGTGCTATTAGATTTGGCTTTGAAAAAAATTAGGGTTCCTTATAATTTACTGTAAAATAAGATGGCAATAAATGATCTTCAATATATTTGTTTATTACAGACACCAGCACTCAAAATGAAGCAGCGTGCAGCTCAAGCACACAAGAGAGTCTCTTTTCTGGATCTTAGTACGATACAGATGGCAGTAAGTTCTAAGTATTTTTGTCATGCACATTGAAGCATGAAAGGCTACTTACGGCTCAATGTGGGCAATTTGTAGAACTAATAATCAAGAACACTGAATTATTTTAGCAGCACAGTACTGGGATGTCCCAGGAAATGGATGATAGCATAGTACTGCATATAGGTGGGGGACACAATGCAGGGATATCTGTGTGACTCCCTCAGAACTGCTTGATATCCTTCACAGTTTACAAGCTTCTATTTGCATTGGCTTAGGGCAGCTTCTAACAGAACCAATCAGCTCTCTCTGCACTGTGTTTCTCAACTCTCTGCATTATTCAACTGTCTTTCTACAGTGTACCACTTGCACCGCATATAAATGGCTCTATAGAAACCAGCTTGATCCAAACAGATCCTGAGTGTTGGGCTAATGAAATACACAATTTGACACAGTTCAAAGTCACCTCTAAAATGAAGTTTATCAGCTGAGATTGCACACATTCTGAAAATACTTATACTTCTATACTTCTTCTTATACTGTACATCCTTCCAGAGTCTGAGAGAGTCTGCATGGAACTAACTCAAGTGTATTTGCTGCACTGTGTAATTTTTCGTCTGAAATAATTTGCATTCAGAGAACTAAGAATAGGTTGTGTTTAGTCTTTTAAGTAAATCCAGTGCGTAAAGGTAGGTTCTTCAACAGGTAATTATAAAAGGTTATGATTATATATTATATATAATTATAATGGTAATAATATTGCATTAATTAAAAACTGGTTGTGGGGTTTTTTCCTTTCATAAATTACTTGTTTGGATTTATTTTTTGAAAGGTTAACATCAATTTTCACTTAAAAGGTTCTGTTAGTCTTTAGTTTACTATGACCAGAACTTTGTTGAGAGCTATACAGTATAGACTGGAAATAAGAATTAAGTCGATCTGTTGCATTTATTAACTTTAAAAACCAAAAAGTCAAATGTTGGTGAGTATAATCTTTTGAGAGCTTAGATATGAAAAACTAAAATGTTGGCTGGATAGTTACACATACAAAATATCCTCAGGTGTCCAAACAGTAACTTCTCAAAGTTTGACAGTTTTTCAGAAACTAGGGTTTTCTAAGAGAGACAGCTACTTGGTCTCCATCAGAAGTCTTCATTGCTGAGTTGGCAGCTCCTCTAGCTGTTTTGAAAATCTAAGCCTCATTGTCTGGTTAGAGACAAAAGTACTAGTAGGCCTAAATAATGAAACAGCTGGGCCTTCTCTGATGTCTTGGTCTTGTCATGAAATGGCAAGAAAGTGTCCATGCAAGAAAAACAGAAGTTCGACAGATTAAAACAGGAAGTCTGTTTCATTTTCTAGTTAATTTTCTGAATAGCAGTGGATCTAGTTCTTATTAAAAGTTCTTATCAGTGTGATGCATGCCAAAGCAAATAGCTCTTCTCAGAAAAGGAGGCTCACTAAAAAGTGGTATGAATGGTTTGACTCACCCAAACTGCTCGTAAGAATTGTCCAGCCTCATACGTAGAAGCTATAGCAGAGGATAGAAGCAGTGATGCTAATGCAGGGAGGCAAAGGAGGACGTCATTTCCTGTCCAAATGCTTCTCCACTAGTAAATTTATACCTACTTTTGTATATTTATTGTCCACTATGTATTAAAGGCTTACCCTTATTTTATTCCTAACTTAGGGCTCCGTATTTGAAAATAATGTGGAAGTACTTTAACATTTAAAAAGCAGTTCTACAGGGTTCACTACAGTTATAATAATGACTTAACTATGGATTTGAGATAGTAACATTCATACCAAAATCAATTCACATGCACACAGGTAAAATTATGTGCAGACCTGTGTGTGTAAATTCATCTATCAGAAGTTCTTCTTGCGTTCAGTGAAATGCATCAAATCCCTTTGCATTTCCCAGCTGGCAAGGCTTGCACCTCGAAGAACGTGGAGATGCGTGGTATCAGTCCAGGCCTCGTCGTCAGTGACAGTCTTTCAGATATAGCAAACTTGAGGGTTTGCAAGCTCTGAGAGGCCCCACTCAGAGTGGGCAGTGTAGTGGAGCCACTGCTGTCCAGGACAGCTCAAATGGTCTCACTTCTTGGACTGCTGTTTATAGGGTTGCACGATGATTGATATTGGTCATCAGTTTCCCTCCTGGCCAAAACCCAAGTCAGTTGCTCCTGGTCTTTTATCCCAAAGTGCAGCAGCAATGATACCATTACACTTGGGCTACAGTTCAGATAAACGGTTTAGCAAGGCTGGAAAGGACAATTGCTTATCCTTTGTTTCCCACCTTGGTTGGGCAGCTGATGTTTCTGATTGTGTCCGCTTATACTATGCCAGAGCTCCTGGTACAGTCCGGCAGTGCCTCACGATTTACCTGGTAGGGTCAAGAGACACTTCACTACTCAGCTGGTTCTGTAAAGGCTTATAAGGAGCGTCTGAGATCACAGAGCAGGACTGAGGATGATGTACTTGCAGATGATGTAGCACGGATCCACCACCACAATATGTAGCATTTCAAGGAGAAGAAAAGTATTAAATATTGTAATTTGTATTGGCCCAATTGGTTGTAAAAGTAAGTTGTGACAGATTGCCAAACTGTAGCTTCTGGTGGTATACTGTAGTTCCTAGTGGTATAACACAGTGTTTAATCACTGGCCCTTATCTTCCTTCTACTCTTCTATTTTAAAGCTCATCTGGGGCTTTGATTGAGAAAAGTCTATCTCTGACCATATCAGGTGGTATTGGTCAATTAGAATAATCAAAAAATGTTCTCTCTGAAACTTCCATCCACAAAGTACAACTCTGTTACTGAAGGAATTAAGAAGAATGGCCAAACATTGTATAAAACACAGTGGTTATGACACATCTGTAATAAAAAGCAACATAAGACACATAAAGTCAGTTTTCTATGACTTGAAAACGTCTAGGATAACCTTGATTTATAGAACAAGGCTCTACTGTGTTTGTTAACATTGTTTTTCTTTGTGTGGCTCCAAATGTGTTAGGACGGAAATAATTCTTCAGGTCCAGTTTTGGAAAACTCAGATGTTCTGTGGACAGCTGAAAGTTTTTTAATGGATTCTGAGGGTGGGAGGTGAGGCATCAGTGCCTCTGTGAAAAATTCAGTCCTAGAGGAGAACAGTTGAGAATAACTAATGCACAGGAAATAAAACTGCAAATTTTCATGGCAGGTACCTTGTCTGTAATGCAGTATCCACTGAGGAGGTATTATTCTGTGTAATTGAACTCAAAGAGAAAGAAAATAATAAGATTACTTCCGAACATGTTGTGCACTAAAGATATTTTACTTTAGATGACATGCTTATACTGTGTAGCAAAGCTGATTCTTTTTTTATATTATATTAGTTTGCTTTTGAGACAGAAAATACTGTATAATTTAAATTAGAAAATTGTTAACTGAATAAGATGGTGATGGTGGTTTTTGTGTGTTTTGGGGTTTTTTGACTGAGTCTTGTAGAACTTGTAGAAAAAGATGAAATATAAATTAATCTGGAAATCAAACAGGCTATATATATGTTGTCAGGTACAAAATTATAATAGTTATGTTTTCACAAATATGGTTAGATAAATGTCTTTCTGCTGTGTATGAATTATACACTACAGCAGTAGACACCTTCTCATTGTTTCCTGCACCGCATAAGCAATACAATTGTTTTAAAGGCTCTGGATAATGAACGTGGGCTGTAACTTCAAGTTCTGAACTTTAGTAACTTCTGCTATTCAAGGAGTGTTATAAAGACTGTAAGTTTATCTTTTTCTGTAGCATGTGGTACAGGAGGCTAAAGAATTGTCAGGTGACAAGATGAAGGAGATGGCTGAAGAAATTCAGCAGGAAAAAGAAGAGCTCTCTCATCTGTCAGAGGAGCAGTTGGCTGACCAAACATTGATTACTTCTAGAGATGAGACAGAAGTAATTGAAGAACTGGAACTAGAAGGTAGAATTCATTGTTATTAATAAGTAGCTGTATTTTCTGAAAAAATCTGTCTCTTTCCATTTTCATAAGCATTTCTTACTAGTAGTGGAAGCTGCCTCATTATGAGAAACTTCATTACATAAGTTATATTCTGGTGTACTTTACAGCTGAAGCTGGGTGGTGGATAAGATGTGTTTTCTTCCCAAATGGAAACCATATTGTAATTGATTGCAAAATCTGATAAATTACTTAGATTCGTAAAATATTAAAGGAAACCTGGCTTCTGTTTTAAATGGCTTTATATTTTCCCTTAGAACTATGCTGTTCCACAGACTATTTTAATGAGTATGCTCCTTTTATCTGCGGATAACAGCCAGTGCTGATATCAGAACCCTTTCAGACAGTGAGAGGCCTAGTATGCCATATCACGTATGTGACACAAAGTAGTTAGATTTATTTAAAGATTATAAAAGCCAGGTCATCCTGTTCCACCTCTGAGCTTAAGCTGTTTATTATGGCAATAACCAAGGCCATGATACCAAGTTTAAAATAAAAGCAGAAGCAGAATGCTAAAATTGTATGTTTAGTTGTTTGCAGCTTTTGCATAAGAATTCATTAGAAAGACTGGAAAAACTTGTTGGATGTTGAATATCAGTTGTCTTTATCATTTGCTTCATGGAAAAAAATGCTCTAGAATGTTCCAGAAAATAATAACCTGCATACAGAACTACTTTTTTACTAAAAAAAAAGGTGCATTACAGAATCACTAGGTTGGAAGAGACCTTCAAGATCATGGAGTCCAACCCAACTTCTATTTTTTCATATGCATTCTTCTTTTACAGATGCATGGTGTTAAAGGAAGTCAGGGGAAATCCACAAATTCAGGCCAAATTCTTAAATAAAGCTAACAGTTGTGCATACTTAGTTCATTACAGGACTTATTCCATTTGCCAGCTTCCATCTGGAAAACATTACTATTTTTTTAACAAACCAGAAAAAATGCAGATTAGATGACTCTTAAGGTCATTGACTCACAGTGTTAATCTTCAAGGAAGAGAAGATTTACCTGGCACTTGCTCTTTTTATATTAGAAAAGGAAATTTATTGCTATCAGATTTCTTATGAAATCTTAGCTGGTCTAAAATATAGCAGGTGTTACCTGCATTGATTTTTTTTTTTATTTTTTTTTAATTTTTTTTTTTTTTAGATCAAGAAGATCATCAAGAAGATGATGCTGTTGAATCAATAAAAACTGACAGTGATGACTGTATTATTTCAAGTCCAGTATCCACAAATATTAAACAGCTGAGTCAGAGTATACATGGCAATTATTTGGTAAGACTAAGAAAAATATTTTAAGCCTAATGTCCTGTAAGAGTAGCTTTGCTATATCTAACATCAGTTTTCAGTGAAGCTGTACATGTACATTATCAAATCTCTTGACTTATTCTTAAAACCAGCAATTCAGGACTTGAAGTCATATACACAAAATACCACAGCATAATATAAATTCGGAAAATTTACTTTGAACAGTATTTCAGTAGGATAGTTCTCAAAAGAAAAAAAATTCTCACTTTTAGATCTAGCATTGACTGAGCAATCTTAACCATAAAACTAGTACTTAAAATTAACAGGTTTTAATGTTCTGCAATGTGATATCGTAGAGGTAGTTTTATTTTTTGAAGTGCTCTTTTCAAGGCTATGTGATATCTTACAAAGTAACTAGCAACAAAAAACATGTACGAGAAATACTGCTCCTTTATTTTAAGCTGTAGAAAGTACATCTTAAAGAAGCTACACATCTTCAGGTACAGTAGGTTTGTAGAAACTCTGTCATTTATATGTTCTTCAGAAAGATACAGAAGGTACTTTTGAAGATTGCATTATTTATATGTAAAATGTTAAAAAAATTTCACCTGTAATTTTGAGAACTAAAATGAATGCTAGTAATCACTATTAAGTCAAACTATAATATAGTTGCTCTATACCTTTTTTATTTTATCAAAATTAATTGAGAACAATTCTGAGAGGATTTTGCATGTAGATTCATTTCAGGTTCATCAGTTTCTACGTCCCTCCGTTGATCTGTTCTTCTATAACAATGTACATGTTTGTGAACGGTAGATAAAACCAGTAAAAGCTATACACTATTAAGGCAACATGTGTGATAAAAGTTGGATTTTAAAAACACGTATTACTTTACTTGAATTCTTGGGTTGATTATAGAACACAACATGTCAAAATGGCTATCGATTTTTTTTTGTTTGTTTGTTTAAGATCAAAAATCATGCCTTTTATCTTTTGAAATAATTATCCTGCTGGTAATCAAATACTGTAAATAAGTTTTGTGATTTTTAGAGATAATTGTGCTAATTATCCTATAAATCTGAATTGTATGCCAGACTGTTTAAGTCATTTAAGGTCATACTGGGGTTTTTTTCGTATGTTGCAAATTAGACAGTTCATGGTTATTTCTTAGATATATGGATCATAAGGCATATCTAACAGATTTTCCAGTATCAAGCTGTACTGGTTGCTTCTTTATTTTTTTCTTCTTGTCTGTGATGTATGATTGATCATAAAAAACTTCATTTTGTTTCATTTTATTTATAAATTTGAATATGAAAAGCACATTCAAGTCAAAGACCATCACTTTAATGACATTCTGTAGCCATTTAACTTACTAGATTTTAGGAAAAAAAATTTGCTAAAGCCATGCATCTGTATTAGTAGAGACAGAATGGTGTGGAATTTTTTCTGTCATCCTAGTAAAATTTCCATGAAACTGCTGAATAGTGAAAGAACCTTATTGAAATACTGATCCAGATTTGGATTTTTAGGTAAAAAGTGTCATAGGATACATAATAAAAGGAAAGGTCTTTTGAAAGGAGGGGGTAAAATTACATCATCAAATACTGAAAGGACTTGACAGCAATGGAAATTGTTCTGTATGGTGGATATTTTTACAATAGGATACACATGCTTTTCATTTTGATTAATTTTATAATTTGCTGAGCAAAATGTAAGCTATCTCCATATTAAATAAGAACTTAGACTTGGAGTTCTCACTGAATATAGAAAGCTAATATTTTGAAATGTGATTTAGTATTTCAAGTGATTTAAGTTTAGAAATAAAAAGTGCCAAAATATTTCCATATAGAAGAAATATTTTTAATAAAGTTATGAAAAAAAGTAAAATATTGAAAAGAAATAAGTAAAAAAAAATTCGACATTTCTGTATCCAGTGTGTTCTGTTTGCTCTTTGAAGAATATCATCATTGAATGCTCACCTACATATTCCAGTTTTGAAACCATAGTGGCTTTTCTTTCTTCCCAGAGTAACTTTGGGAAATATTTGTGACTCTTTCTCTTGAGTCTGACATGCCCACTTAAATAAAACTTATTAAAATTTATCTGTACACAAATACTCCAGGATTGCAGAACAGTATGAAACGATTTCATAGAAGGAACAGAAAAATGTCATTTCAGTTAAAGATAATAAGAAAAGGCTCTGGTGAAGAACAATTGGGATGTTACTTTTATTATCACATGTTAATACTAACTTTTAAAGGTGTGTTTGATTTAACTAGGAAAGTTCACTATATGAAGTTGAATTCTTTACAAATACATTATTACTTTACATGCCTAACAATTTTGGGATTTGATGGATTTTTATTGAACCGTTTGTAGTATAGTCTGCAGTAGGTACTAGCAATTCTCTTTTATTTGGAAAACTTCAGTGCCTTATATTACTGAAAGTATTTTAAGCAGTTACAGGATCACTTTGCTGTGTAAGAAAAATGATGATAGCTGAAATTTGCAATTCAGATAGCATTTTTACGTAAAGATAACCAGCAGACTGTGACTATGACTACTGCAAAAATATTTTAAACATTGAATGGAAATCAGTATCTCTTGCAACAACAGTCTTAGCTACAAACCCTGGAGCGTTAGATTCTCCTTTTGTATATGTCAGTCAATCAGTATTAATCGTATAAAAAGCTGATGATTTACATATATGTATGTATGTTTGTTTTGTGTTAACACTTAAAGAAACAAAAAATAATTTGTATTACATTTATGTTTTGTTTTTAAATAGGAAGTTGAAAAAATCCGGATTAAAATTACATCACTCGGTCTTACTGAGTCACGAATTACATCAGATGAAACAATACAGCAGCTGTTTGTAGAATGCAGATTAAACAATTTCCTTGCAGAGGAGACCCCGCTGTCACTACCAAAACCGGCAGGTGGTCAGAGGATTCACTATAACTATAGCACTGGTAAGTCTGATGTATTCCTGAGCAGGCTTGATTCTTCTCTTAAATTCTGTCGTATGAAAATACCTGCAATAAAGCCTACTTCCTATATATTATAGTTGCATTTCTCTATATGCCGACTCTATTTGCCTGTTTTCCAGATATTTTAGGAAATACTAAAGGTGATTTTTAAGAAATGAGGTAAGTATGCAATTATCAAGTATAAAATGAAATGCTGAAGTAAGCTGGTATATAAAATGGTAATATCACAACAAATTTAAATATGCTGGTAGTGCATAAATTTCAAAATTAGACTATACATAACTAAAATGTATATATTCTTTTTAAAAGAGCATGATGAACTAATTTTTGTGTCATTACATGATGATACAGCAAAAGAAAAACATTCTAACCTGTACATCTAAAACACAGAGAATATGTAATCGGACGTCTTAACGACTTGCAAATACTCAGTGTTCCTTTAATGACAACTTTTTAATAGGGGAACTGATTCATCCATATTTAATTCTAATACATTGCCAATTACTTCATAATACTTAATATTTATATTTACACTACTATCATACATAGAACTATTGTAATAATTGATCATTCTCTTGTTAATTATTTTCCCAGCTATTTCATCATATTTCTATTATTCGTTAACTTTTTCTTCCTGGCAAAGTTTTATTTCATTTAAGATTCAGCCTGAGTGCTTCAGTCTTGGACTTTTAGTTGAGAGTGTTCTGGAGTGGGTGAATCAGTTTGCTATTTGTGACAAACCATTAATACAAACATTCAAATTAAGCATTCTTTTAAAAATAATTACGTAAAAGTGGCTTTGCAGAAATGGTGTCTCAGTCAGAGAGAAATGATGTCTCAATCTTAAAAATTGCTACCATCTGCAAACCTGATTTTAGAATGCAACTTGCCAAAGAATTCACTCATTTAAATCCTCCTGTTACCCATAAATTAATGGGTCGCTCTGTGTGTAGCTGAAGACTGAAATGAATCGGAAATGTCACATCAACCACTGCTATGGTGGCATTGCCCACTTGAGAGGGAGTATAGATGACAGATTTTGTCCGGTCTATTGGTCTGAAGATTTCTCATATTGAAATACTGTGGCAGGAAAGGAGGACTAAATTACTGAGGCTGTCAAAAAGGATAAGCACTTTGCCGTACATTCTCGTTATCTCTAGCTTTCTTAGTGGAAGAAAATACAGTAAATCACTTAAAATACAAAGAAGTAAAGACCCTTGGCTTTTAAAATCATGGCTGCTATTGCCGTTAGTAGAAAGTGACAGCTCTGTGACTTGCTTAGATGCTGCTTGTATCTTTTTTGACAGTGTTCATATAAATCTGCCAGTGACACACCATTAGATCACATGATTCCAACATTTGATTCTAACATTGTTGTTTTTCCTTAGAAAAGAAGAGGAAATAAACACTTATTTTAATTTGTTATTTTCTTCATGTTCTTTCTTCTAATAGGTGAAAAACAATTGATAACTGATTGTATTAATTTATTTGCTTTGCAGTGATAAATGTGGATAAGGGAGATAATCATGCAGAAAGAGAGTATCTCAAGTCAATTCTTCTAAAGCCAGATCTACCTGCTGACAGGTATAGATTAATGCTGAAAACCTCTGTTGTAGGTCTTTGTAAATAATGCTTCTGACTTGCCTTTTTGTTTTTCTTAACTGACAAGGTAACCCTAAGTAGTTAATACATAACTAACAAGAAAAAAAAAATTGTTTCGGATAGGAATGATGCCTGCATTCTGATGTGGCAGCTGGTCTTATTTCTTCTCCGAGTAGGTACATATGGAATGGAATATTGCAACCTCATCTAGTATTTGTTTAGTGCTGTGGTTTAATTTGGGGGGGAGTTGTTTGTTTTGGTGGGGTTTTTTAACAACTTTTTTTTACAAATGAGAGATTCTAGATTCTATCATCAATAGTCTATCAGTAATGAATTTGAAAAGCATGTATCTGTGCGATGGTAGAGTAGTACATTTGTTGATTTCTGAATTCAAATTACTAAAAGGAGTCTTAAGAACTGCAGGAAGTGTTGCTTGGCCCCAGAATTTAAAAAAAAAAAAAGTAAATGTGTATATATATGGATGTAGCAGACATCTATTTTATGAATGTATATGAGAAAGATTATAAATTAGACTTGTTCAATTTCATAGTAATAAATTTAGTTTTATTCAATTTTTTTCATTGAGATAGCATGTGCATTACTTGGACAGAATGAATGACTTTGATTCTGTTTCTTCTTGAATGTCAATCTTCATTAAAATGGAACAACTATTAATTTAAAGATCCATTTAATTTAGAGAAGAGTAGGAAACCTGCTGATTGCATTTCAAGTGTCAGAGTCATTTGTAAATCTTATTCACAAATCACTGATTCACTCCGAGTAAGAGAGAGTGATCTCTCTTCATTCCACATCCCTTATTTTGCCATCTGTATTAGAAAGGTTGCTAAACATATTCTACTAAAGCATGTTTTACTAAGATTTAACAATAATGAGGATAAAATACTCCTTTGTTTTTTTTCCTGACAGATAATTTAGTTGCTAAAGAAATTTCCTTGTCCAACCATCCAGGACCGCTGTGGCAGTCACACTTCACCACCTGAGCTGGGACTGAGGTCCCTTCGTAGCTACACCCCCCATATTGTCCCAGTCAGACCAGCTCCCCTCACCAACTCCAGCCCAGGTTTCCAATTGCTGAGTCTGAGAGGTCCCAATCCTTAAAATAATTTACATTTTGGTGCAGTAATTAAATAAGACAGCAGCAGTTCGAGTTGGAGCCTCAGAGGAGGGACCTTGAACGAAGGAACCCCTGGGCTTTCGCACCCTCACGGGACAGTCTGGAGGTCATCAGCTCCTGCCATGTCTCCAAGTGTCCCTCACCTGGCTGTACCCAAAGGCTGGGGGTTATTGGCTCCTGCTGTGTCTCTGAGTGTACCTCCCCTGACTGGGCCACAGGTCCCTGGGCCCTTTTTTGTGCTAAGGGATGGTAGTTCACAGCCTCTTGCCTTGGGCTGGGCTCCTCCAGTGCTCAGCCTGCAGCTGCTCCTGAGCCACTTGCACTGGATGGCTTCCTCAACACAGTGAAAGAAAATAGCTGGTCTGTGTGTTGCAGTTTCCCCTATAAATACCTAGATATCTATACTAAATATTTTACAAACCTGGGGATAAAAATAAGGTAAAATAACAGCAGTGAGCTTTTTCTCAGAACAGAAGCGTTCATCTCTTACGTGTGCCATCATGTCACTGCTGTTCCCTGTGTTACTAAGTAGGTTGTTTCCTGCAGTTATCAGAATGTCTGGTTTGGCTCGTGCTGAAATTTCAGTTCTGTATTGAATAAATAGGAAGGCAGAAGTTCATCAGTAGTCCAGTTTCGCATTTTATCGTAGCAAGAGGACCACCAAGAAACAAAATTTATGGAAAGACTCTGCCCATACATCAAATGTTTCCACCTCTATGCATTTTAAACTTGTAAAATAGTGTGGTTTTTCTTTTTTTTTATGGTTTGTAATTTGATTTTTGACCCTTTTTGACGGCAAAATACCTTTTTTGTGTGTGTGTGTGTGTGTGTTTAGCCTAAAATTTACAGTGGTCAGTGATCCCCCAGAAGATGAACAGGATCTTGAATGTGAGGATATTGGGTTTGCTTATGTCAGTTTAAAAGAGATATTCCAGAAGCAAAGAGATATCATTGAGCAAGATATTGATGGTAAGTTTTAAAGATCACTTTCTTGTAAACTTCTGTAGCCTAAAATTTGTTGAATTCCTACTTTGTTTTGCAGGCGTTACTGTGCAAGTAAATGTTTGACATTGTTTCAATAAGAAATTCTTTAATACTAACTCATAACTTCCACATTTGTTTGCAAAAGTCTGCAAAAACGATCTATTAGTATTATTCCTTAAAGTCTGTCTTAAAAAAACCCCAAACCAAATAGTATTCTCACCTCATAGCAATTAGTTTATAAAACCTAAGAACTTTCAAACCATGTCTACTACTATAATTCTCTCTTTTCTACAACATACTTCACTGTGGTAGGACGATAAATATGTATTTTGTATAAAAATCTGTTCTGTATTAAAATTTTTATCAGGAATTCGGTATTACTAACGTCCATATTTTATTTGAAATAACGTTATAACCCCCAGAGTACCTCAAGTCTGTTTCCTCCATATGAAACATGTATGAGACAATATGAAATATTGGTGAGTTTGGTTAGGAATCAGTTTTAGTGAGCACCCTTCTGAAACAGACTGTGACCAAACTCATTGTAACTCATTAGAGCAAGGTGATGTGAGCAGGAAGTGTGGAATCTTCCATTTCCTGGGGTCATGGGATGCATTTTTATAACACTGATAAGAAGACTGAAGAAGGCTTTTTGGTCCTTTTGTAGACAGTGAGGATAATATTCTCCTTGCTCAATTTCCTGTTCCCCACGGCAGTAGGGACATGGTTGGGGTTAGGGTGCACTTTTCTCTTTACCTTTTCCTCTCAATCCTCTTTCCCCATTGGGCTGAAGCTCGGTGAAGAAGCTGAAAGCACCTCTGTTATAAAAGAGTCGCTCTCCTTTCCCAGTAAGTGAACTAGTTCGATAACTGGGTGCAGAGCACCCGTGTTCACAAGGCGCCTTTTGCAATAGCAAGAGTTCTAGTGAGCCTCAGCAGAATGCCAGGCTAATGTGACTTTACTACTTCTACTGCTGTGTCTAATTCCTGTACCTTGAGCAATGGGGAGCTGAGTAATGAGGGAAATAAATAGGCTTTCTTATCCATTCCCATTATCATGCATGATTTGCATCTATGGTGTTGCTAAAATACTCAAAGTTAGAGAAAAGCGATAAGGAAAATTCTAAGAAGAATCAAATGTCCATACTCTGGAAAAATAATATGCAGATTTGATGCATTTCCTGCTGTGGCTGAGCAACTTAAGCTTTTCTCCACCAATAATTTTTCTCCAAGTACAAAAGCTCCTCCAAAAATGTATTTTGTAGTCTCTCACTGGAAGATCGGTTTTTGTTCTGGAATTTATGACCATACCTCCCACTGTCATAATTCCCATTTGATAAGATGGATTAGTTATGTAAACATAATTTTTGAAAGTCACTTTTTTCACAAAACTCTTAAAATTCCTAATCATTATCTGAGAGAATTATTAGGACCAGAAGGACTGGGTTTTATTACTAGTTATTGTAAGCTAATCATTACCAGGTAATGACAAGTACTTCAATATCGTGAGGAGCATTTCTTCCTCTAATCATCAGACATTTAAACTAATTTTTACTTTACATTAATTATATCTATGAAAATGATAATAATAGCTAGAAATACTTTTATTCTTTTCCCCTTCTACACTTCTCCCCTTTCCTGCATATACGGTACAGTTTTTTGGGGTTTTTTATTGCATCCAGAACATATAAACTTGCATATTTTCTGAAAAATAAGATGTTTCAAAGAATTTAAATTAATTTTATGTTAATATATGTCAGATCATGGCAAAAGAATATATCTGTATATTTTCTTGGGTGAAGTCATTGTGAAAGGATCAGTTCTTAAGATCTGGACACAGGTGTCAATTAAATGTAAGGGCACAATAAACAGAATTCCTAAGTAATGTTGTTCACATTCTCTGAGTTGGATATTGGTTTAAGGAAAAATAATAAACCCAGACACAGGGAAATTCATAGGACACTACCGCATGAAGATAAAGTAGTTCTTAAGTTATATACCATAAACTTCCTTTCTTCTTTTTGAGGATTGCAACCATATATCTTTTTAATATTTTGTTCCTTTCATTGCTGATTGTGTCAAAGTGGTTTAGGTGAAATTTGAAGCAATTAAGTGAATGGCTAAGCAAGAAGATGGATGAAAAATACTACAGTCAAAACATTTAACAGTATGTCTCAGAGATAACAGGACAGTATAAAAAGTGAGAATATAGAATTAGTGTTATCTTCTGATACAATTAACTGCAATTACCCTGTTCTTCTTTTAAATAACAAGGATACAGTCCCCTGAAGTCTGCTCTTGATGTTGACAGTTCACTGAGTGATTTGTTGAGGCTGATTAGGACCCATCCGTCATACACAGTGTAGAAAACACATTAATTGGTGTATTTTTACTTAAAACTATTGTTATGTATGTAGATATCTTTAATAGAATTTAGAACAACTTTATTTACATATTGTGAAAAATAATTATTTTATATAGACAATTATTATATCGATAGTTTCCTTTTTAAGTTAATTCCAACATTAATACTTCCATTGATTTATATTCTAGTTCTAAGAGTGGTTAATTTCCAGTAGCTTGAGGACCTGAACTGGAAGAGTATTTATTTATTTATTTATTTATTTTATTTATTTATTTCTCCTCTCTTTTTAGCATGTACTAAGTGCCCTTTAATCTGTCCAAACACTAAGGAAAATTATCAACACAAAAGTGAAATCTTAAGTTCAATAGCTAATGCTGTTTTCTGATGTTTCCTTTCTAGTTTTCGATTCACAAGATGCCAGTGCAGTAATTGGAAAGCTCACAGTGACAGTGGAGGCCCTCAATGCACTGCGTTCGGTCCATGAGGAATGCAAAAATGATTAGGAGGCAGGAAAGGGACATTTGCCTATTGAAGTTCTTGCAGTGTATACTGCATAGACTTGATGTTTGATGCATATAGTTGATGATTGATCAAATAGGAGATCTTTGTCATTCTTACAGTACATTTAGTGTAAAATGTATATGAAGAAGATGCTTGATGTCCAGGTATAAAGTTTTGTACACTTTTCAATCTGTTTTCTTATTTTTAAGGTCCTTGCTGAATCATACTTCAAGCTCTCGACACTTGATAGTATCACACTCTAACTTAGTTCCAAACAAAGTTTGGTTTCAAATGCAAGCTGCTTGTAAATTATCAGATACCAGTTGAGGGTATTTTGTCTAAGGAGATAAGTGATGGTGAACCTTCAAACAGAAATGCTTGTAGATTCTTACTCAGAGTAGTTCTATCACAATACTCTGTCAGAATACAATAATTTGTGTTAGAAGTGACCTCAGGTAGTTTTTAGTCCAATCACTGCAGGATTAGTTATTATGTTAGGCCATGTTGCTCAGGGCAATCCAGGCTGTATCCAGCCTGGTCTGAAAACCTCCGAGGATGAGGACTGCTTAACTACTCTGCACACCCTGTTCTCATAGTGAAAAAAGGAGATGCATTTCTACACGTTACTTCATTCCAAATTGAAGCCAAAGCTAGATCTAAGCACGTGGAGCAGCTTTTGCACTTAATGAACCATGTAATAATAATTTAATTTCTTTTTTTTTTTTTTTTTAATTCTAGGGATGGCATGTTTGTCATTTGTTTCAACCATTTAACATTTTGCACGGAAATAAAAATAACAAAGCATTTTAGCGTTGATTTTCATGCTTTGCAGTATGCCATCAAATTTTCATCCAGTTTTGTGAAGCAGATGACAAAAAATAGCTGTTAGGGTTATCAGTGCGGTTTGCTTAGGTAATGTTTCTCTAGACTTCAACGGTAAACAATTTGTTATGGTTTTTTCCTGAGTTCGGAGTTTTTTTTATATTAGGCTTAGATTATTTTAAGAGGAAGGATAGCTGCAACAGTGCAAGACAGGTCTTGCACACAGTCTAGCAATTATTTTTTTCACATTTTTGTGGACTTGGAAAATAATCTATTTTCTATTTAGACAAACTGTCATTCTTGTTAAACGCAGAATTATTTCCGTATGTATTAAAGTCACAAGAACTGAACCATTCTTGAAAAAATGTTGCAAAAATATGGTCCTTCTACTACTACAAAAAAAAATATCAATAAAGTAAACTCTCTTTTGCTTCTTAAAAACCAGTGGTTATTCCGATTACCTACTCATAAGTATAAATAGCTACACAAGCTGACAGCCTTTGACTTCAGTGGTAATGAACAACCAAACTTCACCTTAACATGAGGAAGAACTTCTTTACATTGAGGGTAGCAGAGCACTGGGACAGCTTCCCAGGGAGGTTGTGGAGTCTCCCCCTCCAGAGACATTCACGAGAAAGACCTACCTGGACACATTCCTGTGTCACCTCCAGGTGACCCTAGCTTGGTGGGGTGATTGGACAAGATGATCTCCAGAGGTCCTTTCCAACCACCAACTAACTATTCTGTGAATATATTTCAAATCAATGCCTTTTATTGAGGATAAGTTGAGGAGGCTGATGTAGTTGAGCCTGTGGAATTTGCAGCTACTTAAAGGGCCAGTGCAAGTACAGTGGAGCCAGCCAGCTTCCTGTCGGTTGTGGCAGACAGTGTAAAAGGGGCACAAAAGCCAGACCTTGCAGGTTCAGTGGGCTCTGGTTGAGTTTTGGGGAGAACTTCCCGAGGAGCTGGTGTGCTGGGAGGGGATGGGAAGGGGGACAGCATGGAGGGTGCGGGTCCGGCTGGACTCGATGACCCCTCCAACTCAGGATATTCTGTTTCTACATGCATAACACATTTCAAAAATACTATGAATCTTGAACATTCCTTCTTTAATAAAGATGAAAGCAAATATAATAATAAAAGATATTTATCCAGTATTAATGTCTCTTTCTCTTGGCTTTTTTTTTTGCAGTCTTGGCCACGCTGACTTTGTCTCCTTTTATTATCTTCAGTACTAGTGTCATTGTCACAACTTTGCCATTTTCGCTTTCTTTCGGAGGGTCTTTCATCCCGCTTGGTGCACTTTACAGTCACTTGGATGTGGCCAATTCAGGAGAACTCTGTGCAGTCTTAAATTGCGCAGTTTGATTCTGATAGGGAGAAAAGGATAAGTAAGTCCGAAGGCACTGGTGGAGTCATCTGCTAATAAGGAAATTGTTAACCCGTTGGACTCTGTATAGTGTACTGCTATGCAAAAACATGGTATATTTAGAGAAATAGAAACTTGAGTTGTTAACACTGTGAAGAGGAAATTTTAAAGAACTTAATTTTGCATGCATTATGACTTACACAATTAAAAGACCAACAAACTATAAAATAACACAGAATGTTTGAGAATACAGCTATTTTATTACAACAACTAGTATAGTTCAGAAAAGTAGACAAATTTTTCATGGCAAAGTTAGAACTGAGACAGAATCTCATTTAAGATTAAATTGCCAGCTAGTCCTCACATAAGGTAAACAAACATGGTATTCCTTTCATTTCCTCATCTCTATTTGATAAATATTTTTAACTGCAGTGCCTATTGGTAATGTAGAGGCATGCACATCTGCAAGTTCTTCAAACTTGGTTTCACCAATTTTTAAGTCAGTGTGGAAAAAACCACTGCAGCAATGAGCTTGAAAGATTCCCAAGTGAGCAACCAGCCTGGCAACCTGTCAAGGCCAGGTGAGGTAGATTTGTTAAGGCAGACTAGTGATGAGATTGCTTTCTGCTGAAGCTTCAACAAACGATCATGTGAGACACACTGCAATACCATCCTCTCTGGCAAGCAGAAAATGGGATGAAGCTGGTTGTGTGTGCTGGTCTGCCAGGTCTGGTCTTGCAGTGTCTACTGCCTTGCTACTGAGGAGTAGGTTCATCAGCAAGCACAGAGGGCAAGATAGTGCACTTGAACCTTCCAAAGAGAGTAGAGGAGATGGGAAAGTTGGTGTAAGCACCAGCTCTTCTCAGGGCACAGCCTGGGAAGATGGGAGGGCAGGCCCCCACCCCATAGGTGGGGAACAGATTCTCTCCATTTTCCTGCTCAGATTGCAGCCAACAAGGCTAATCGATCCAGACTGCCTCCCTTCTGTAGTTCCGAGTCCCCAGTCAGACTGGGTGAGCAGGACTGTCCACAGTTGGTATCTCACATTAAAGGCTGGGTTTCTTCAGTCCTACCGGTCCATAGACTCATCAGATTCAGAAGCTTCATGATGTGTTTGGGGAATAGGTTTGATGCAGCTTATGAAGAGACCAGTTTCTTTGCTTTGTGGAATGTCTCAGACAGAAGAGATTAGGGTGAGAATAGTCCAGTGCACCAGAGTCTTGTAGAGGGGAAGTGAAGTGTGGGTTCTTGTCATCTACTGCTGTGAAAGTAAATCGTGAAGGAGAGACCTACATGGGCATGTGAAGGTTCAGGCCAGAAACCCTCAAACTTGTTTCCCGAACTTGGGCAGTGGTGATCAGTTGAGTTTTAGGTTTGGTTTTAGCACATTTCAAACTTCTGCTGGGCATTTCTGAATTGAGAAGAAGAACTAAGAGGTTTCCCCGATGGAATGAGCTGTATGTGAAAAAGCTGTTGCTTGCGTGGTTGTAGTCCAATGAGGTCAGCTTGTCCCACCCTTTGGAACACGGTACAGGAGAGAGCTTTGTAGACTTTAGCATTTTTAGCTTCCTTAAGCTATATACCTTTAAGATATTCTTGCAGGAAGAAAACAGTTTGATTTGGTAGATCCCATTATTAGAGGACCCTGAAGTGTCCTAATACTGTGCTTATAGCACATTTTGAGACATGAAGTAAGCACTGTTTTTTGCAGAAATGCAAAATGCATTCAGCTTCATAAAAACGCTCCCAAATTTTTAACTTTTAACACAAACTCACCACCTCTTGAAAGCCAGAGTGATCACAAAGCAAACTGTTGTTCACTGACAAAGGAGTAACAGGAAATGGAGAATTTCCAGAAAGCTCTTGATGCCTAAAGGAAAAATAAGCAAATGTACAAAGCCTGTATATCCACCACATACTGCTTAAGTGCTGAGACTTAACTCTTGGGCTGTAATGGGAATATACAAGAGGCTAATTGAGATATTAACAATAGGACTTACATGAAAAAAAAGATAAAGGAAATATACCCAAAGGCTTAATTCATGAGCAATCCTCATATGTGCACACACAACAGGGTACTAGATTTCACCATGGGAGTTCAGCTTAAATACTGAATCTGGGGTGTTCAGACTTCCATTATAACAGGTTTATAACTGTGCATTCATAGGTACATGACAGCTGCTTGTGCTTACACGCACAAAAAATGCAGGTGTAAACTCGGTGGGGGTTAAAAAAAGACTATCTCTGTTGTCAGATTTCTTTCCCCAATGACTGAAAACACTGTTAGTGCAAAACCCAGGGTTCATTGTGTTCTCATGGTCCTGAATATTGCAGAAACAAATAAAGAATGGAAAATCAAAGCTAACTGAACATCTGGCAAGCTAAACAACCAAACATTAAAATTAACTGCAGCCTGTTGCAAGGCCATGGTAGGGATGCAATGACAAGATGCTGTTTTAATGAAAAACCTCAAGATTGCTCTACCACATCAACTCACTTTCTTAATAAGATTTTTTAAAAATTATAATCATAAGGTTCATTCACAGGTGATCTTTGTTACCTGTCTGCAGGAGACTCTAAGTCAATATGGTTTTCAAAACCATGTGTACAGCTGTCTAGTTCTGGTGAGTGAGAACTCCCTGGAAATAAGACAAGAGTGTAATGACTATTCAGTTATGACAATTCAGTTAGCAAGTTAAAAACCACAGGAAGTGTTTTGTGTCATCTGTAGTGTGCTGGTAGATCTAAGGTAGTATACAAAGATATGGTGCCACTTTATGGCAGATAATCAAGAGCATCATCTTACAGCTTGAAAATGTTCATTTCTCATTTATTCACTTACAGAAGTACAAATCAGGGCTGTTGAAGTAATCAAGAATAGCATCGTTACCCAGTTACAGACACAGGACATGCTTCTGATTTTAGGAACCACAGCTATCCTGCTTAAACCCAGCAACTGCTCTGTAGAGCCTTTGAAGGAAGCAGTGGCACAGCAGGAACATGAGTCCTCAATGTCTGGGTTGCAAATGCTGCCTGATCGTTGGCTTGCTCGAAGGTTTAGTTCCATATACATAAAATTAAGAATATGACTTTGAATCTAATATATTCTTTGAACTACAATCTCTTCCCTTTAAAACAACAGCACAGATAACTCTGTGGCTTTAGTCTAAAAATGATCCAAGAGCTCAATAGTGGCTGGCCTTACTGCATCTTTTCCTGTCAGACTGCAAGGTAAAGTTACACTCCAATTCCGAAATTGTAATCTGACATGAAAACCTGGATTGCTGTTTTCCATACAGCAGTGTCTGACACAGCTTGCAAGTTATGCTGTTCTGAACCAATCTATTGTATTCTAGTAAACAAAAAAATACAAGGACTGAATCCTTCCCTATGCTAAAGCCACAGGAAGTCTTTGTTTCTTTTAAAAAAAAAAAAAAAGACTAATTAAAAAATTAATTTTTCCAACTACAAATTATCTTTGTAAAAGACTGTAGGATTCAAAACTGTTCTTAAAAAAGTTTAAAAATTTATACTTAAACTTCACCATTGGGATTATGAAACATACCCCTCCAATACCGCACGGTAATTGGTCTTCCATACAAACGGATTCCATCTAGCAGAGCTTTTGCATAAGGCACTGATACTTTGTGTTTAAAGCAGACATATCCAAAAGACTTAGGGTTTCCTTCTTTGTCCTCACAAATCGTCACTTTGGTTAATGGTCCAGCCTGAAAGAAATTTCTATTATTTAGCAGAGACTGACACTTCATTGTGTTTTGAATATTTCATGATTATTTCTCTTTTGCCATAGTCAGAAACCGCAAGTTTCTTACTTTGAAAATGTCTCTCCACGTTCCCAAAGCTCAAATTCTGAGCCTTCTACAAACAAAAATCAGCTCCACAAATGTTAAAAGGGAACCAAGCATCAGTTCATGTTTAGTCTTTCATAATCAGAATTTTTTTATTTTTAGAATACCACACCATAATAATTAGCTTCCCAAAGGGGAAGACTAATTTACCGACTCCATAGCAAAAGTTACCTTCCAGTTCATAAATAAATATATTAATAGTTTAGAAGTAGCAGTAGATACTTGCTCATCATTTGATGGAGAAGAAGAGCTAGAGGTCAGGGGTGCCTGTTTAGGATTATGCCATAGCAGGAATATTGAACTGGACATTTTCCAAGGCAGGGCAAGACTACAATGAGAAGCATAGGCTGTTGCAGGGAAAGGGAAACCTGAGTGAAAAAAAGATAAAACGAGGGGAAAAGACAAGTTACCGGGATGACCTAAAGACCCAGACAAAAGATGGCAGTTGGATGGCCGCTGCAGCTTAGGAAGAAAAATAACGCAAAACTGTGTTCTAAGAGCATCTTTATCACTTTTGCATTTTGTATTGTATTAGTCATGTTAGTCTTCCTAACATGTCGTGTTAGGAAGATAAACTTTCTTAAGCTCACATTTACAGTTATACAGTAGACTACTATTTAATCTTGAAAACAGGTAGGAGTTTTAAGCTCAGGCTTGAAACAGGTCCAACTACTTTGTGTTTCTACACTGTCACTGAAGGGTCGGGGTTTGAAGGGACCACTGGAGAGCATGTTGTCTAACTCTTCCAGCTGAACATCCCATTGGTGGAATTTTTCTTCTCGAGCATTAGAACAGCATTTCGATATCTAAGGGTACCCGTCCGCTACCTGCAGGAAGAGTTCGTAGAGGATCTCCTCCCTGACCCGGCTTTCCAAGTTCCCCACGAGCAGAGTCTGCTCCGCCGCTTCGGATCGCCCCGGCGACGACATAGAGCCTGCGGGAGCCCTGCGGGAGTGCGAGAAGAGCGTCCCAGCTGCAGGGAAGCTGCGCTCCGGGGCACGTTGTGAGGGGCCGGGCCCGGCTCCTGGCAACGCTGGAACGCGGGCGGGTGTCGCGTCTGTTCGTGACACCACCCCCAAAATCTGTTTGTGACACCGTACGTAATCGTTCGGTGTGTAGTAATGATGGTAAATACAAACATAAAGGTTTTCTCTTCTATTTTTGCCACTGAATCTTAAGTCCTGGCAGGACTGATTGGCGCAGAACAAACCGACCAACCCCGAAAAACAATCCACCTCCGCAAACTTGTATTCACAAGTCTGTTCACACGATCCACTCCTGCCATTAACATTGCAATGAGTCCTTACTGTAGAAGAGGCTGCAAACAGAGCAAGTGCTCAGCTCAGGAGCAAAGAGAGAGGGTTTTATCAGATGGAACTACATGCCAGCCATACAGAAAACCTGTTCCTGCACTATATTCAGTGTTGGCTTGAACAGCAGAAGTGATTTTATACCATGGAACATCGGAACAATGGACTGACCTAATCTCTGCAGTAAACTGCTGGAATTGTCCAGTCACAGCTGGGCAAATGAACAGAGACTTTTGCTCCTGATGAGCTTCCAATAGCAGCAGGTCACAGGCAGAAAGCCGGGGAAAAGAGTGTACCCAAAGCCCAACTGCAGGACCAGCCCTTGGGCAGGAGAGCACTGAGCTCATGGCACAATGAGAATTCCTGATCCAAGCTTTTTTGCTGTAGAAACACCAGATCAATCGCTAACAGTACCAGTCGCACGCTGTTGTGAACATCAGACAGCCTTTTCCTGAGCATCTTTCGTTCTCTATAGTGATGGCACATGGAGCCCCTCCCAGACAATTTGGCATGAAGCACCGGGTCTCTCCCAGCTTCCATTAACCTGCAAACGCTGCCGAAGGGCATCAGATGAGACAAAAGGAGGGCCATCTGCACCTCTGCATCCCCCTACTTGACAGGACTGGGGCTGGGCTGAGAACTGCTCCGACCACAGAGCCAGTAGGAAGTCTCCAGCACAAAGGGACACAGACAGCAGGATAGCAACTCTCCAGGAGCTGCTTCTGGCAGACTGGGCTTGTGTTGTGCCAGGGTGAAAAATTAGAGCAATGCTTTGTGGAACGAGCTGCATTGCCGAGTGCTACCAGAGCCCAAGAGCTTGTTAGACAGAGTATTTCACCTAAGAGCTTGTCAGACAGAATATTCCACCTCTGTGGATCAAAGTAAAAAAGTTTTGTATCATTGGTAGCCTCAGGGAATAAATGAGAATTGAGCACATGAAATGCATAGCATGAACTCAATACCTGGGTATGTGTGTTGGAGATGAATGCAGTTACTGATACTTAAAATTACCAAAAACATTAACCTGACAGAGGAGTGAGGCTGTTCATTTCTATGAGTTTGCACCCACAGGGAAGAGTTCGAACCTTTTAACTTTACCAGCGTTCCCAAAGTCATGAACTTTGCATGGAACCAGTTACACTGCTATTCAAGTATAAGTTTATTCCCCTGCAGAAAAAGGGGGGGAAAAGCACTACAAGGCACTTCACAATACTGTGATTATTTTCACACAGACCACTGTTATTGCAATAATATCCATAAACAAGTATCAAATTTCCCTCAAAAGAAAACAAAATACCAGTAAAACCTTAATGCAACAGTCTTCATTATCTTCAGATGGCTTTGGAAGGGTAATACTTCTGTATTCTGCATCTCAAGGCAAAACAGACATTTTCAAATGAGGGCTCAGACCAACAAACCCTAATGTCTGCCAGCAGACAAGTTCCTTAGAGCATTCCCTCATCAGGGAACGCAGACAGTGAGCATATTTCAGCTCGTGGCTCAGGTCCATTCCTTAGCTGTCACTAAGGAAATTAACTCCAAAATAATCTGCAACCATTGTAAAATCACTTCTGCACAAACCCACCTGTCTCTATGTTTATGACCACCGAGACAGAGAGAGCAGAAGAATGACAGGACTAAAGCAGAGCAATGGGGACAGAAAAGAAAAAAAACAAACAAAAGACAGGAACAGACAGTAGGCCAGAGCAAAAAGAAAAAACAGGAGGAAGAACAGACCGATATAGAAGCGAGGTGAGGGACAAAGAGTGAGAAAGTGGAATACTGTGAAAGGCAGAAGGACAGGGAGCAGGCTGCTGGGATAGAGTTAAGTTAGAGAGCAACAGAGAATGACAGAGATATGAAGAACAAGAAAAAACGGGGCCAGAGGGGTGAAGTAATAAATATCAGGGTCGGGAAACAGCAAAAGGATCAGAGAGAGTAATAAATGAACAGGAAATTGGAAAAGGAAAGTGAGATCCAGAACTGAAAAAACAGCAACAGTTAGCAAAATAAAAAGATAGAGGGAGAAACAAAGTAAGGATGGAAATAGATAGGAAGGCAGGGACACACTGCAGTACACAGAGGTACAGAGAGGAAAAAATATGCCAAAGAACAGGCCAGATAAATTGTGAGGAGAAAAGAGGCAGATTCGACTCAGAACAAATCGATGAAAAAGGAAAAACAGCTGTAAGCTGCAGAAGAGAGACAGAGGATGAAAAAAGCAGAGGGAACTGGTGAGGGACAGAAGCACAGAGAGAAGAAGGAAAGGGAGTGTGGCAGAAGAGGAAGCAAGACAAAATAGAGACAACAGGAGAGATACAGGGAAGCAAAAGAAAGTAGTCACTGCAGCATGCAAAAAGAAGGGGGTCAGGAGAGAAGCAAAGAGGCCCTGAGACATGAAAGAGGGGAGACTGGCCCTAAGGGACCTTGGACTCACCTCAGCTCTGACTCTCGGCACTGCCGCGAAAATTTGCCAGCTCAGTTGCATCTTTCCCCTTCTCATCCAGAGAGGCAGGCTTTCATTTGCCTGCAGAGTGAGGTGGGTACCGGCCGGATGGCTTCCAATTTTTATTTCCTTGCCTTTTTTATGGCCTCTGCAGTCTCTGCCACAGCAGCTCCTGTCTGAGCCAGTAAGTGCTCATCCTGCCCCTCTTCAACCCAATCCCTGGAGGGAGCAAGGCCGGTACTAACGTTGGAAATGATATAAAGTTTAAAATTTTTTTAATGTTAACTAACTAATGTCAGTTTAGTTCGCCTTTGCCCCGGGGGAAGGGAATTGAAGTTTCTTTTCAGGGGACTGGTTCACCAGGTGAGGTCTGATGAGCTTAACAGCTCAACAGACCGGGAGTAGCACAGAAGATACACAAAAGATAAAAACCATTAACGACCATTAACGAACATCAACTCCAGACTGGCATGGTCGGAGACACCTGGTCTAGGAAAAGAGAAATAATAATGAGAACCTAATTAGCATCAAATGCGAAGAAATTCGTATCCAATAGGAAACCAAATACTAAGAGCTGCGCAACTTGGGACCAACGAATATTGAACCAATGAATTTCTATGGGTTTTGACTATAAAATATGTGAAAAATCTAGTAAAGAACTATGTGTCATGGAATTATTTTCTCTGCACAACCCGGGCAATGTGTGGATGAAATTATTTCTGTTGCACATCCTGGCCAGAATAAAGTAATGCCTTGATTCTCTAGCACAAAAAACGTTGGAGAGTTTAATCCCTCATGCAGGGGCTTCTGGGGACACCTCGACGGCCAACCTGCTGCTGTCTCGACAGGACTGGGGGCGGCCAGTGGACACAGTGCAGGCTTCAGGGGCGATGCTGGAGCTGAGGCAGCGGCACAGAGCGAACAGGGCCGGTGGAAGCTCAGGGGAGCTCTGGCGACACGGAGAGGCGCCCAGCTCCTGCCCGGGGATGTGGCCGCCTCCTCCTGGGCCGGGAGCCGCGGCGGGTGGGCTGCAGTTTCTTCCCTGCCATCCCGGGCGGCCCCGAGGCGGTACTTCTGCACCCGCTGAGGCTCTCTGCTATCTCACCGCTGCCACGACCTCACCCCTCATCCGCCGCTGCCACCGCCGGGCCCCGCGCTCGGTGCTCCGCCACGGAGTTCTTGGTGCTCCGCCACGGAGTTCTTGGTGCTCCGCCACGGAGTTCTTGGTGCTCCGCCACGTCGCTCACGGGCACTGCGCAGGCACCAGGCCCGGCGGCGGCCCCGAGGGGCACTCAAACGCTGAGCGGCAGTGGCGACAGCAGCTCTCCAGTGGTACCGGCGCCGCAGTTCCGCGCTTTGCACTCCGAGCGCCGCCGACAGGGTGCCCGTGGGACGGCAGCGGCGCGTCCTTGCCGGGAGGCGCCTCCGACCGCGGCCCCGCAGACGTACGTTCAGCTGATTACCTGCAGTTCGGCAGTTTGGCCAGGGGGTGGCAGCAGGGAGAGACACCCCCTCCACCTCCCCCTTTTTCGGTCAACGCGCATTCGCGGCTTTCTTGGCTGCACGAGCAGCTACTGACCAGACGGTGGCACTCGCCAGCGCGGCTCGGCGGGGTCCCAGCCCGGGGAGCCCCGCGGGGCCGCCTGGGGGGGCAGAGAGCAGGAGGTCACAGCCGAGGAGCGGAGAAAGGACACACACGGAGGAAGGGAGATGCACGGGAAAGACATGGAGATGACATACACCAGATCCACCCGCGATAATACGCAGCAGACAATTCATTTGGGATAACCCACACGAAGCAACCCTATCTGGCTAACTGACCCACACCAGATAATCCACAGCAATGCCCACCCTCAAACTGCAAACATTTCATCCCAGATTTTCCCAATTGTTGGTTTCGTTGCCATTTTGGAGTTTTTTTGCTAGTATAATCATTGGGTTTTACTTCCCCAAATATTCAATTTGGCAATTTTCTGGAGCTTTTTCACAACATAAAACCTAAGCGATCTTTGCTTTTGGCTCTGTGCACGAAAATGTGGGGGTTTTAGCATTCTGGCTGCTCACATCTGTGCATCACAGGACAGCCCAAGCACCAGTGCCCACTGCCAGCACCATGAAAGTCCTTGGAGATGCTGCTGCTCTGAGCCTGCACAGCATCCAGAGGTAGCAGCACAGGGACACTCGAGGGATGGGAACACAAGCAGTGCCACAGGCATTCAGCTTTCCTGAGAGGATAACGTTGTCAGAATACAGCTGGCTGCAGACGCTTCATGAAGCTCAACTACATTTCACCATAGACACCTGATGAAGCCAATAAAAGATACCAATTTTCCAATCGTGCACACCTGTGCCCCATCCATCTTGGAAGACAGGTGCTCGCAAAGCCGATGCAGACAGGCAGAGTGGAAGAGCCCCCAGGGCTCCTCTTCCCCAGGCCGAGCAGAGCAGAGGTTGCGTCCTCACGCTCTTCTCCGCCTCCAGCACTCCAGCACCTCCACCAGCACTGCTCCACAGTGCCCATACCCGCCCGAACCCGGTGGCACCAGCCTGCACACCATGCCCAGACAGAGTCTCCCCTCCCCTACAGTGCCTCCTGAGCCCTTGCTGGCACAGTCCAGTTGTGAGACTGCCCTTGCTGACCAGGCACACTGCCCACACCTGCCCACCTTGTCCTCCAGGGCCATGCCCACAGCCACAACTGGTCCCCAGCTCCCTGGCTCCTGCAGGGCATGAGCCCATTGCCAGGTTGGTGTTCAGTGTCCCCAGTAGCCCATTCCCCTCTTGCTTAGTCCCGGCTGTCAGTGTGATCACTTGCACCCTCCACCTCCACAGGAAAGACACAGAAGAGCAGCCCCTGAGAGATCTCCCCAGCACGTGGCCACCAGCCAGGCTTGGACACTGAGTGCCAGCACCCTTGAAGCCAACACAGCTGGGACAATCCCTCAAGCTGATCTGGCACCGCTAGCGACAGGAGAGCCCAGCCAGCTCTCCCCAGATCTCTGCTCCTCCTGCACATCCAGGAGCGTTTGTGCCAACACCTTCCCAGAGACAGACAGAGCAGTCTGAAGGCTCTCCCACCCTTCCTCCTTGTCTTCCTGGAATATGAGTGAGGTAGTTGTTCAGGTTGATGGGAGTCTCTCCAGAGAAGCTGGACCTTCTGAAGAGCAAGGCCTGGCGCTGACAGCATGGCTCCCCCCCAGCCCCAGGACGCTCCCCAGTCAGTCAGAGCCGTGTAGTAAACGGTTTAATTAACACACTGACAGCATGAGAGCCAGCCTGAGCTGGACTTTATCCGCTGCTCTGCTTGGCCGCCAGTCTCTTGTCTCTCTCTTCAGCAATGGTCAGGCGGATGCCCTTTCCACGGGGCAAGGAGATCCACGGCTTGTTGCCCTGCAGCAAGGGAGAAGAAACCACTTCACACCAGGAAACCCAGAGCAACAGAGCTCTTCCTCTAAGGGGGAAAGCAGCAGAAGCCCACCCCTGCTCATGCTGGGCCAGGTACACATGGTGGTGGCACTGGCACAGCAGAGGCCCCTAAGGAAGGCGCCAAGGATGCACAGGTCTACCTACAGCTGCCTTTCAGTCACATCCATGAAGAATGTGCTTCAGCCAAAACCAACATATCGCCCCTCTACAACCTGGACAAAGAGCCCATCAGGGATGGCAAAACAGCAGAGGCTTTTGCAGAGGGCCCTCTGAGCCAGAGCAGCTGCCCAGATCACACCAAGGTCTGAGCACTGCTCAGCCCCTAGCTCTCAGGTTTCAGGGCTGCTCCTTCAAAACATCCACACTCCTAAATTTGCAAATGCTTCTTCCCCTTCCCAGAGCAGGCAGAAATACAGGGAGCCGAGTCAGAACTGAGGCCAGCACTCAAGCTCCACCGTGTGGGAAGACAGCTGCCTAAGGAAATACCAAGGCTCTTTCCATCAGCCAGCAGCCCCTCACAAGAGCAGAGAACCTCCCACCTGGTGCCCCCATGGCCTTACTTTGCCAATAACGAAGATGTTGGAGAGCCTGGTGGCAAAGCTGTTGCCGTTGGCGTCCTTCACATGAACCACATCAAATGACCCAGGGTGCCTCTCCCGGTTGGTGATCACCCCAATACGGCCCAAGTTGGCACCGCCAGTCACCATGCACAGGTTACCTGAGTAAGGGAATACAAGTGTGAGTAGAGCTGGCACCAGGTGCTGTGGTGAAGTCCTTCCACTTGGGCTCTCTGCCCATACCAAACACTCCCATCCCACCTGTGCGAGCACTGCTCACAGCTCTGTGACTGAAACCATCTCTCACGACCAAGGGACAAGCTGAAGCACCTCCCCATCAGCTCACTGCTTCTACCTGGTTCCTCAGAACTGCCAAATCCGTACGCCAAATGCTTCCCACTGCCAGGACACAGGACGAATCCCCTGCTCCAGCTCCAGGTGGACACGCTCCTGGGAAACAAACCCTTTCCCAAGGCTGACACCACTGTCTCTCTATTTCAGTGCAAATATGCCTAGCATTTAACTTCCACAACTGCTCTCCACAGTGATGAAGGGTACAGTGCTTTAATGGGATGCAAGACCTACCTGTGTCAAACTTGATGAAGTCTGTGATCTTGCCTGTCTCCAGGTCAATCTGGACCGTATCATTCACCTTGATGAGGGGGTCTGGATAGCGGATAGTGCGGGCATCATGAGTGACCAAGTGAGGGATTCCTTTGGTGCCCACAAAGATCTTCCTCACCTTGCACAGTTTGTACTGCAAACAAAACCCAACACCTCTCAGCTGAGGCAGCAAGCAATGCCATGGACTAGGGAACTCTTGTACCCCAAAGAGCCACCAGCCAGCAGAACACCCAGACACTCAGGGCTCTCAGCATGAGCCCACGCAGTGACTTGCCCAGCTCCCTGCCTCAGTAATGACTTTTCAACAGCTGCCATGCAGCTCTGCTACAGCCCCACCAGAAAACACCTTTGCTGTGGGAGCAGCAGCCCACCTTGAGCTTCAGCCTCCCCACAAACACTGGCTGCACTTTCACAGGGAAGTCTTTACCAGGGCAGTTCCTTTATTTTTCTACAAAGCCCGTGGGCACACAACAGAGACAGAGGCTGCATTTCTCCAGGACTTAAGAGAGATCTGTACCCTCCAGGGCACTGATTTCTCTCCTGCCTGTCACCGTAACTCCCTCAATAGCCTCTCTGGACCTCACAGATCAACAGAGAGTAACAGTCAGAGAAGCACATCAAAAGGAGAACAGAAGCCCCAAACCACACCACAGCTGGCTCCAGCACAGCCAGCTCTGCCGTCCACACAGCCGTGTGTGCCTGCAGAGCCTGCCCTAAGGAAGGAAATGGAAAGCAGAGCGCAGCCTTGCAGCTCAGGCACACCACGCCTGGGTTAAGGAAACGCATGACGAAGTTGCACCCCAGCATCCAGGGTGAGAAGGCAATTTTGTTGTCCTGGGAAGACGTTCAAGGCTTTTACACCACAGGCAGTTCCATGGTTCTGGTCACTGTTAGCTGGCAAAGCCAAGGCTCTCCTCCACCCCAAAACTCCCTGATCCAGTCCATGCCAACAGCATCATCTCCAGCACCAGACAATGCACCTACACCCATCTGTGAACTACTTTCATATCACCAAGAAACCTCCCCCGACACAGGCTTCACCACAACGCTGAACGCCCCAATCTCAAGTGCAGCATGGCTTCAACTGTCAGGGGAAGAGAGGCATCAGCTCTCATTCAGGAGATGCCAAAGAGGAAACACTGCCCCAACCAAACCCAACTGGGCCCACGCTTCCGCCACACTGAAGCTCCTCACCTTGGCCTCCTCAGGTGTGATGCGGTGCACAGCAAACCGGCCCTTGGTATCATAGACCAGGCGGAAATGCTCACCTGTCTTCTCAATGCTGATGACATCTGATTGCAGACAGGGAAATATAACAGCAGCCGTTATCAGCTCATTACCCAAGACCCCAGCTTGGCATCAAGCTCAGGTTTTAAAAGAAACAGGGACTGATGAACAACACTTAGGGTGTGATTGATGAGGTTGGGATCTACCCTTGACCACAGGCTCACATCTTCTGCTGTGACAGACTGCAAATTAGCAAAAACTGCTAAAGGCTGGAATCTGAACAGCAACTTACCCAGATCAAGCACACACTTACAAGCTACAGGTACCTGGCTTTGGTATTCACTGCAGTGCACAATTCCAAACTAATTGGAAACACCTGCTTATATGTATCTTTTCTTCAACTCCAGCAGGGAAACCTTGCCGCTCAAATAACGCCAGCCCCACAAAACACTCCCCTGCCAGTGTAGAAGAGCTGCCTAAGGAATTGCCCCAACTCTACTCACCCATGAAGCCTGCAGGGTAGGTGATGTCGGTGCGGACTTTGCCATCTATTTTGATGAACCTCTGCATGCAGATCTTCTTGACCTCATCTCCTGTCAGAGCATACTTCAGCCGGTTGCGCAGGAAGATGATGAGGGGAAGGCACTCCCTCAGCTTGTGTGGGCCTGTTGATGGGCGGGGTGCCTACGGACAAAAGCTTTCTGCTGGAGGCTCAAGCAGCATCAACTGCCCCAGAGAAGGAAACTATGGCACAACCAGCTCCCGCAGGAGCACGCAAGGGCAGCAGCACAAAGTGCAGCTGCCACGCAGGCAGCGACTGGCTGCAGCTCTCTGTTCTTGGTATTCACAGCAGTCTCCCCCATGTCTTGCCAGTCTCACAAAACTGCCCCCAACACAGCACAACCATCCATGTCAACCCAGAGGTGGGAAAACACAACACGCAGGTTAAAAGAGAACAGCCAACAACCCCGTCACATCCTCTGCAAACGCGGGAACACGAATGCTATTCACAAAAACCCTAACGTTAAACAAACACCTCCTGCCCTGTCCAACTGCCCCTGTTCACCGCTCGTCCCCGCGCAGCATCCTAACACTTCCCCTGATGTGATTGTGGCTGCCACGACCAGCTCGGCCTCGGCCCCACCTCCGACCCCGGCCTCAACCCCAAACACAAGCCCGACCCCACCTTCAACCGCAACCCAGGCCCGCACTCACAAAGACGCCCGTCAGCTTATCCAGCATCCAGTGCTTGGGTGCAGCCACGCGCTTCAGATGCTTCTTGGGGCCGCGGGCCTACAGGACGGAACGCGTTAAGGGGTGTCTTATGGGCCGCCGCCAGGCCCGGCCTCCCCCCAGCCATCCCTTCCCGACCCCCTCAGACTCCCGCCCCTCGGACCCTAGCGCCGGGCTCCCTCCCGCGCTTGTCACCCCAGGGGGGCGGCCACAGCCCGCGGTGAGCAGGGGATGGCGGCGGATGACGGCAGGGAGCGGCGGCGCCGCGCTCTCACCATGGCTGCGCTCTGCCGAGAAAGGACTGGTGCTTCCGGCCCGCCGCGGATGGACAAGGCGTGGCGACAGCAACGTGCGTCGCCCCCTGGTGGCCCGGAGGCCGAAGGCCGCCCGCGAGGTTACGGGGAGAACGGGAGGGCTTGTCCTTTCCTCGCGGCCCCGACAGGGACACCCCGCTCCAGGACACCGCGGTCGGGGACACCGCGCTCCGGGACTCCTCGCTCCTAGCCGCGCCACTGTGTCCGTGGTCATCGCTGATGCCATGCGACAGCCCGCCACGTTGTGGCCCTGCGGTTTCGGAGAGTGTGTGGGTCGGGAGCCGAGCCAGGAGACACTGGCTCCTGTGCCGGGACACTGCCCTCCCCCTGCCACGGCCCCTCCCGGGCTAGAGCTGGGACCCCACGCAGCCCCCAAACCTGACGCCGGGCCTTAGCGCCCACTCCTGAAGGCAGTTCGGGGGTCAAGTGATCCCAGCTGCCCTCTTCAGGGAGGCCGACGTGTCCCCACAGTGCTCCGGAGTCCCCGGGACAGTCCCAGGCCCCCGCATCCTGCCAGGCAACCCAGTGAGTGCAACAGCCCCACACCTAGCACATCCCCACAGCAGCGCTCCCGTAGCAGGTGTGGCTGGGACAGAGGTCTCATTCCCGAGGGTGACACTGTCACCGAAAACGTCGGGATAAATGAAACACTGTTTTTAGATTAGAGAGCAGCATTACTTTATTCACAGTGCTGGGTGTATAGGGGGAGCTCCACCTATGTATAGGCACACTTTCAAAACTTTTGACTATACACTTTAACAAAGAAATTAATGTTCATTGGCTATAAAGCACATAGTTCTCTTCATTGATTAGTATTTTATCTTCTATTGGTTATTGATTTCTTGCTTCTCATGCTAATTAGTCTACACTTTCAGTCTTGTTATTATCTTATTATCTTTTTCCCAGATAAGACAACTGCTGAATTGTCTTTGTTCGTTTCTTCTTTATCTCTAGGTTCTGCAAAATGTCCCTGCAGTCTACAAATTCTGCATTCCGTGTGTCCAGTTTCAGCAATATATCTCTCCCATGCTTAGCAAAACTTAAAAGTTTCAGTAATTTTCCCGACCTGTGTTCCCACAATAGCAGTTTATGACCTTGCTAAGTGCTTGGCTATGGTGGAAAATTACACTGTTCATGATTGATCAAAACAATTAATTAGAACTTTTAATTAGAAAAGTTACTAGGAAAGTTACATAATTTTCAACGACAGGATCTGAACATCATAAGCCGAGAAGACGCACCGAAGCTGCAGGGCGCCCACCCTCCTTTCACCTGGGGCTGCTTCACACAGTGTCCTTCGCCGAAATGGCCACGGGGCATAGGCCACGGAACAACGATCCTCCCAGATTTTATTGCACGGCAGTTTGAGACCCTCGCCTGCCGGGCCCATCGCGACGCCTGCGCGTTTTGGGACAAGCAGCGCGGCCCCAGCTCCTCCTCCCGCCCCTTCTCACACTCGGCCGGGTTCCGAGGGTCCCCTGCGCCCACCTGGGGCAGCCGAGACCCTGCTCACCGGTGGGGTGAGGTAGGAGCCCCCCCGCCCCAGCCGCACTCCAGCCTCAGTAGCCAGCCGGCAGATCCGACGGAGACTCGAACTCGTGGCGACCGAGACAGAGCTCCGGCAGCTCGTCCGCCCTGTCGAGGCCAAGCTCCAGCGCCCTGAGCACCTTGTCCACCAGATCCGAGTCGATGAGGCCGGGGTCGGCGGCCTGGTGGCGGTAGCGCCCCGCGGCCGCGTCCCCAAGCCCCAGGCGAGCGGCGAGCCGGGCTCCGTGGGGCTCCAACGCCTTCCCGCGGCGCGGTTCTGGACGAGGAGCTTCTACAAGCGCAAGCTGGCCAGGAGGTTGGGACCCGCCTGCGGGGCGACAGGGGCGGGGAGTAGGCGGAGTCCCCACCGCCGGCACCTCCTTGGCCCCGAAGGGGTAGCAGCGCAGGATCGTCGCCCCCGTGAGGTCCTTCGTGCCGCGGGGAGTGGACAGTAAACAGCTCATCTCCGGCATCTAGGACACGGCAGCGCTCAGAGGGGCGCGGGCTGCCTCGGGCGGGTGGGGTCCGGCGACGGACCCAGACGGGGAGGGAACTGGAGCGGCGCCCCGGCTACCCCCGCGCTTGCATGGGCGGCAAGGTGGGCATCCCACTCTGGATGGGGGATGTGGGGATTTCCACCCAGGAGGCACCTCACCTAAAGCCACAACACTTGACACTTGTGGGGTTTCCTATTGTTTATTTTTCCAGCTGTGTTCCTGAAACAGCTCCCACAGCTCACAGGGCAGTCTGCCTGGTGTGGGGACAGAGCACATGGGGCCCTGAGGTGGGTCAGAGGCAGCAGCTGGCCAGCTTCTCTGCTCTCTCATTCCTCACTTCTTCCCTGGATGGACAGTCCCCAAGCCTGACACCTCCCCCAGGCACTGGGATCCTTTGCTGTGGCAGTGGCAGCACCAGCCTCCTGCCAGTGGTCACCACACAAGACTGGTCACACCGCGCGCCAGGGGTACATGGAAGCGGGCAAGGTGTCAGGAGTCATGGGAGCCAGATCCTGCTGAACTATCTCCATACCAGATTTCCTGTTGTTTCAACTGGCAGTGAAAAACAAGAGAGCAAAACAAAGCCAAGGCCAGGCTGGGAGCCCCTTCGTCTGGCTGTTTCTTCCAGCATAATCTAATTAAAGCCACAAGAAATATGCTTTCCCACAGTGACTTGACATCTTTAAAAACCCCAGCACAATGAAAAGTCCATAGGCCAGGAGGATGAGGGGACAAGGGCAGCACAGGCCAGGCTCCATGGCCCATGGCACTGGGAGAGATCTGCCCCAGATAACTGCAAACCTGTTCCCTTGCTGAGAGGCCTTGTGGCAGCTCTCATGGGACACCAGAGCACCTGGAAGTTCATCCAGGATCTCCCAGGACAGGAGCTGCTGCAACGCCCTGCATCTCCCTCACACTCTTGAGAGGCTTTCCAGGGTGTGGCCCCTCTGCACAGGATTTCAGGAGCTCACACATGGCTCTGAAGTGGGGGGGGGGTGCTGTGGAAAAGGGCACTGGCAAGGCAGGGTGGGTGGAAGAAGAAAGGAAAGGGCTGGAGGAGTATTTCAAACATTTTATTTTTTAAAAATTCCCAGTTAAAAACGCAATGGCTGTGCCTTTCTGTGGATAAGAGACACAACCTGTGTGCCCCAGGATAGCCCTCAGGCTCTCCTTTCCAAGTGGGCAGCTCTGAGGCTGTGCCCCTGCCAGGAAAGTAACACAGCATTGGGCTCCAGCTGGGGAGGGCTCACAGCTCTGAGCAGCCCCTCTCTTAAAAAACATTTAAAACCAGTTGTGAGAACTATGGTGTTAAAAAAGGAAGGAGAAAAGAGCAAGGGAGGCTCTGCCAGCATTGGATGGCTGTGCTGGAGGGCCCACACTCCTGCCTGGGGAGAGCCACAGTGCTTGTGGCATGCAGCAGCTTTTCTTCTTTAAAGAGAAAAAAACCACTGACCAACCAACAGTAATTTCTTCCAAATTTTCCCTGCAGCCACAAATTTCACCAGTTGTTCACATAAATATGCTGTCTTCCCCATAGGAAATGCTCTTGCCTGAGCCTTCCTTTTCTGCTAAACAACGTGCTTCAGATTCCCTGCAAATAAAAGAAAGCAGAAAAGGGTATTTCCACTGATATTTTAGCCTGATGGAATGACATGGCAAGGGGTGCCACTCCCATGCCTGATGGACTAGGCCACAATACGGCCACATATGGGCCATATGAGAACAATAAGGGAATTCCAGCCTCAGCACAGATCTCAGCTCCTGCTGACCCCTTGCTCCCTTTGCAGAGGCTGCTGCCCTCGTCCGAATCAGGCTTTGGAAATTACTACAGGAGCACCCTGCCACTGCTTTCACTATGCTGAATGCTGTTTTGGGATTCACAGACCAGCATCCAAGAGGCACATGCTCACTCCCTGCTGCCTCGTCCTTCTTTCAGGCTGGATTCACAGACAGGAGTGCACAGCCCTCCCTTCCAGCTCTGGAGTGATGCTGTTCCTCCTACCCTCTTGGACAGGTCCCCAAGGAGGGGATGTCCCCTCCCTAGGATTGGCCTGTGCTTGGGAACAGTCACCCGAAGGCATCCATGGCCATTGCACTTCCTACCCTACTCCTAACACCAGCACATTGCAACACATACAGACGGAAAAGGGCTGCCAAGCCCCATCTTGCTGTTCCCAGCCCCTCTGGTGGACAGGGACAAGATAGATGAGCAAGGACATGAAATGAGTTTGCCTGGAGCTGGCAGAGCTCATCCAGCTGCCTGTCCTGGACTTGAAGAGCTTCAAGTCCTGCCTGCTGGAAACCTGTTCCAGTTTCAGAGAGCCATTTCCTGCAGTCTCCTTCTGGACCAACTGGAAAGACACACATTGGATGGGTGGTCTGCAAAGGGGATAGGGAGGGAGCTGGCTCACAGGGAGCTCACAGAGGGTAGTGATCAATGGTTTTTACATGGTCTTGCTGCCTGTCACAACTGGGGTCCCCCAGGGACGGATACCGGGCCCCAAATTGCTCAACATCAAAAATGACCTGGATAATGAGACTGAAAACAGCCACAGCACCAAACTGGGTGCTGAGGTGAACACGTCAGAAGTGAGAGCCAGCTTAGAGAGCTAGACAGGCTGGAAGCCTGGGCTAAAAAGAACAGTCTTAAGCTTAACAAAGACAAAAGCAAGGTCCTGCACTTGGGGTAGAAGGTGCCCAGTTCAGGCCAGGATTTGTGTCACTGGGAAGCAGCCTTGTGCCAACAGATGTGGGTGTCCTGATAGGCAGCAAGCTGAATGGGATCCAGCAGTGTGCTGCTGCTGCTGCAATGAAGCAAACGGGATCCTGTGCAGCATCTGTAGGAGCATTACTAAGAGAAACAGGATCATCTCATTCCAGGTGTGGCTGACAAACAACTACTGTGTCCAGTTCTGATCCCCACAAATCACAAAAGATATGGACAGAGCAGAGGGGGTCCAAAGGAGGACTACAAAGGTGATCAGATGCTGGATAACCTGCCCAATGAGGAAAGACTCTACCTGCAGAAGAGAAGACTTAGGAGGGATCTCATCACAGTAATCTAGTACTTGAAGCCTGCTCTGTAGGCTTCAGAGGACAGAGGCTCTCTCTTCACAAGGAGCCACATGGAGAGGACAAGGGACAATAGGTGTGAGTTGCACCAAGAGAGGTTTCACCTTATTTTAAGTATTTTTTCACAGTGAGAACAATCCATCACTGGAGGAAACTGCCCAGAGATGTAGTAGAGGCCCCACTGTCAGAAGTTTTCAGGATGTGACTGGACAGACTGCTACATAATCTTGTCTATGCTCCCTTTCCCACGGAAGTTTGCACCAGACGATCTTTGAAGTCCCTTAGAACCTGGGCTATTCTATGATTCCAATAAGGACAAGGCCCCATGCTCCCCTGCCCAGCCAGTGGAAAGGCAATGGCAACTTTTGCTACAGGGACCCATAACTCTGTACCACCAACCCTGAAAATCCCAAGGGATGTGGGAGGCAAATGACACTGTGCACTAATGAGCAGCCAAGTGAATGTGGTTCATCTTTCCAGTCAGTGAGAAAGACTCCAATGAGCTCTTCTGAAGCCCTCTCTAAAAAGACCTGTAAGCCTGAAGCAGGAGTGTTGGCTTGGACAACGCACCTTTGATAGAGTTCAGAATTTCTTGAATTCTCTGTGGCTCATTGCGGTCTGGTCTGCAGCTTGGTGTGATCTCCAGCACGTAATCAGGACCATACTCTGTGAAGAACTGCAGGAAAGAGGAGAGGAGAGTCAGCAGAGAGGTCTCTGAAGGCTGAGGCCTGAGGGAGGGCTCCGCATGGGTACCTGTTCGTAAAAAGGCAGAAAAACATTTCTCCACCTAAGGGCCACATGTAGCTTTTCCTACATTCCTTTTCCTACTTCAGCAGTGTCTGTGTCCACCTGGAGTTTTCAACTGCTTCCCAATTCAAGGGATGGGAAGCAGAGCCCAGTGGGGCAGCCAAAGCAGTCAAACATCTATCCCAGTGCTTTATTTGGGGAAGCTGTTGACACTCATTTTACACACGGTTACCTGCAAATTGGATTTTTTTATTATTAAATTTCAAGTGCTGTAATCCTACCATTCACCTCCCACCTCACTGAACACTGCATTGACATAAATGTGAAACACCTGGGAGAGGAAAAATCAAGTGTGCTGCAAGGATACTGTGTCTCTCCTGACTAAGCGTGTGTACATGAAATCTGCAGCACATGGGGTCGATGCACTAACACAGAATCACAGGTTATTGGCAGCAGTTGTGTCATGATTCTGGCCAAGAAAGGGTCAGTTTTTGCAGTAGCTGGGAAGGGGCATGGCCAGGACACGGAGGTTATTCTACACCACCTCATGCCATTGCTGAGGGCAGGGGAAAGGGACTCTCTTCCAGACAGAAGGGATTCCTTCCAGCTGAAGTAATGTGGCAGAGGGAGCTGTGCAGTTTTGTCTGTTGTCGGGGGGCAGGGTTGTTTCTGTGTGAATTGTTTCTTTTCTTGTTCCCTCTGTCATTAGTACTGTTGCCGCTGCTGTTACTGTTGTTTCTTATGTCATTGCTGTTTCCAGTAAATTGTTCTTATTTCAACCGTGACCTTTACCCTTTTTGCCTCTAGTTGGAGGGGTGGGGGGAAGAGCAGTGCACGCTCTTAATAGGAGCACTAAATTGGAGAATACCATTTCTAGAGACAACCTTAACTGGTGCCCAGTAAGGGGCACAAAGTTGAGATAACAAGAGATCTGCCCATAGCAGGTTGGAAACAAATTTGATTCTAAGCATTTATTATTAGGTACAGAGCCACTGGGCACAATGTTGCTTGGTCTGTTCATGTGGGTATGGTACATACATGTGAGCACGTGTTGCTTGCGATGATATTTTTCAGAGCAGGGAGAGGGATCAGGATTGCTTTGTTGCAGTACCGTGTGATATCAGTTTATGAAACAAGAACAAGGGCAATGAGGGTTATTTGGGATGTGTATTCAGTGTTCCTCTCCTACCCTTACCTCGGGCGCTACCTTTGGTAGTCCATTAATAATAGTACTCAGCCTGAGGGGAAAACAGGGGAGGATGATTTTCCTCAGCTCATCACCCCCTCTTCCTCCTTCAGGCCTGTTACAACAGCTTTTGAGAATTTTGAATTCCCTCTGGATGTTACAGAAAGCATGTTCTTGTTGCTATGTCTCTTATGTGTGTCTCCTCAGTACAATTTATAACATGTTTAGAGTCAGTGAAGTCCATACTGTGTTTAGAGACAGGACAGAGATTTCTAGGAATGTCATTCAGAGATCTGCCCCAAGGGTGGATAGTCATGAGTGGCATAGAATGTGTGAGAAAATGGGCCACTTTCTGGGGAAATTCTCTGCTCCAATGGTTTGGAAGTTCACCCCTGAACAACTACAGGACCCTTACAGAGTGACAGAATATTTGCAAGGTGAGTGCTGTGGCAACTCCAGAGAGGAGCAACTTATTGGAGTGTGCTGGGCCCTGGCTACTCTTTATCGGACAGGTAAAGAAGAGGAAAGCAGAGCAACAGGCACTGTGGCCACTCAAACTGCAGCTGAAAAAAAAATTTAAAGCCTTGAGAAAGGCAAAAGGCACATCCTAAAGAGCTCTTTGAGCAAACCAGAGACTCCTTCTGACCATCCTCTCTGTAGCTATCTGAGACTGGAGTTTATCAGCACGTGAGACTCCTCTCGGAAAGCTGCAGACAGCCTCTGTTTTTGGGCACAAGCACCCACCATGGTAGGTCTGGGTGTATTGTTACATAAGTGTCTCCACAAAACAGGACTGAGTGGCAAGGATGCCATGTGGATTAGGCAGAATAACTGGCTTTTCTGCAAGGCGAAGGGAGGGTTTTTCAAAGCATTACCTCGTGATCGGGGATCTCAGAGGACAGTGTTCTCCCAAGGATGACCCCAGTCAAGTATGTCCAGCAGCGAGCTGTGTTGGCAAGGTTGTAACCTCCTGTTTCCAGCAAGAATTGGGATTTTGAGGAGGAAGAGTAGGGAAAGGGAGAAGAGAAAAAGAGATTTAAGTGGAAGGAACAAATCATGGAGCCACTGTGCGCAGGTTACACGAATTCAGCTTATTTCATCCACTCAAGCCATGCCCAAAATCTGCATTTTGCACCTGCTGGCTACACAACGCCAAGTCTGAATGACAGTGTATGCAAGAGCAGATCTCTCAAACTGAACCCCAGTTACATCCAGTGTGGCAGAGGCCGGTCCTCCAGCCACCATTTCAGACCCAGGATGAGCTCCCAGCCCCATGTGCTGGACTCTCTCCTGGCAACAAGGAGAGCTGTTCACAAGTAGCAGGGAGAGAAGTACAAGGGCTGCAGCAGAAATGGGGGTTTACTACTTTTTAATACCTATAAAGCAAAATACACACGCCCAGCCATATGCTGGTGAGCTCTTCAGCACTGTCATGTTTGAGAGGACAAATGTGAAATTCGCCAGTACAACTTGCAACTGCTTTACAGGGAAATGAGATTTCACAGTCAGTAGGAAATGGTTACCTCCATGGTAACGGAACATGAGCCCACAAGGAGAAACCTCAGCTGAAAGCAATTCTGCAAGAGACTCAGGTAAGTTTTTTTCCAGAAAAGATGACTAGAATAGTAAAGGGAGAAAAGCACTTTGACAAGACAGAGAGATTATATTTTTCAATGTTCCCTTCTGTTTGTGTTGGTTGTTGTGGGGTTTTTTTCCTGCTTTTTTTTTACTTTTCCCCAATTTCCACTTCAAATGCTTCCACATGCTGCAGTGGTGGGACACTCCTTTGGTATTTTCATGAGTGACACATAGTTCATCCTCATTTTTTAACAGAAGTTTTGGATTTTGTCTGAAAGGTGACATCTCCAGCATACTCACAGACAAGCCATGGCAGGACTGAACACTCATAACCTTTCCAAAACAAAGGGCATCAGGCACATCAAATTTCAGCCTTAATATGCTATACCTGATTTCCCCCACCTCAAAAAGGACAAGGGCTAGAGCTGATCCGGCTCCAATAATGGATCTCAGGGTCTTTCCCTGGCACACGGTGCTTTTGTTGTTCTGAAATGCTCTGTTAACATAAAGCCTGTCCTGTGCTCTCCCCACTGGACAAGCAGCTGGTTAGGCAGCACAGCAGAGATAAGTCCAGCTTAGCTTTCACTGGGTATCAGAGCCCTGCTGTACCTTGCAGGCAGCCAGGCCTTGTCCCGAGACCCTGCTTGAGTCTCAATGAAACCATTCATCACCAGGTGCCCAAGGCAGGTTTGGGAACATAGTGCTCACATTTAAAGAGAAGCACCAAAGGGCTGATCAGCAGAGATGGGAATCAGAGGTGTCACTGAGAAGTCAGGGTCAGTTTGTTGGCCTCTCCTCTTCTCCAGAGGAGCCATGCAGCTTCTAACTCAAGATCTGAGTCAGGATTGAGACTTGCACCTGTCAGTATCAAGGATTTCAGGTGTGAGGAAACAGTACTGCGCCACAGTGTGTCCTCCTGACACTGCCCAGCAGTCACTCTGCTAAACGCTGGCCCGTGCTGAGCCCAAGGGCAGGCAGGCACTGGAGGCAGGGTCACAGGAGGACAAACATGTTTCTCTGAGAACAGCAGGATGCACTCACCTCCTCCCAGGATAAGAGTTGCTAGCTGCCACTGCAGGACATACTTGAGGCACTTGCCCACTCCCTCAGGTGTCATATTGAAAGAGCACATGGGGTCTCCAGCGATGGTGTCCGCCCCCAGCTGCAGCACAACTGCATCGGGGTTGAAGGCAGCGTATACCTCCTTCAGCACTCTGGGGAGAGGAGAAGCAGCCCAGTTAATGCCAGCATGGCTCAGAGGAATGCTGGTGTCACGGCCCTGGTCCCTCAGATCCATCAATGCCTCTCAGGCTTTCTGCATTCTTTGCTTCCACCCAACTCACACCAGTCACACTACCTCTGCACCCAGTTAGCCTTCTACCTCCACAGCAAGTTTAGCTCTCAGAGCACTTATCGAAAGGCTGACGAAGGCAAAAGCACCACTGATAACATGGCAGAGCGGGATCTAGTCGTCATCAGTTTAGTGGTAGCATCAAACTCCACATTTACACTGTCTGCCTTTTGGCTGCAGGACAATCCAGGGGCTTTTCTGCCCCGTGAAAGTCACGGTGGAAATCAGGGTCTGGCAAAACAACAATCCTGAACTCTCAGATATCTCTCACCAGGACAGGACAGGAGAGGGCAGGAGAAACAGAGGAAGGCTCTGGCTAGGCTCTCACTCTCCTCTCTCCTATGTGGCTCTTGAGGCAAAACTATGAGGAAAACCTCTGTGCAGGGTGTAGCCAGCCTGCAAAAACCTGCATTGGACAGAGCTTCATGCTTCAAGCCCACCGTGGTTTTGGGAAGTACAGGCAATCACCCTCAAACAACAGCTGGATGAGACATCCACAGTCATGCCCATGACTGCCTCTCAGCCTGGATAGAACTCAAAGAGATCTCTAAGTCTCTTCACAGAAGCTTTAGCTATACACAGCTCAAAATCTAAGGTAGGTTATGACATCCTTCAACTGTGAATGCATGAAGCAGGCTCCTCCGGAGTGGGCTCCTGACCTGTCTCAGTCCCAAGAGCTGCCTTTCAAAAGCATGTCCTCCAGCACAAAGAGGGCTGCTCTGTCCCAGCAATGGCAAGCACCAATAAGCCAGCAGGAGGCATGGCCCCCGCATGACTGCCCTACTGGCCTACAAGTTTAGAGAATTTTCAGCCCTCAAGTGTTAGAGGTGGATGTGCTACCACGTCCTGCAGCCCTGCTCTGAGACTCCTCTCCCCTGGAAAAGAATAAGCCTCGCAGCCCAGTTTTGACATGGGAAACAGCTTGTGAGGTCCACCATCAGCTGACTGACAGAGGGGACTGGCAGGAGGCAGCTCTGTCACTGTCAGATATTCAGCCTTCAGCATTTCATTCTTCCAGCACAGACAGAAGGTGCTAGGAAAATGCTTTTAGCTAAGCCCCAAGCCTATGTCCCAAAGTCAGAATTCAGGGCATTTATTTGAAGAAAAAACATCTAGTCCTAAGTCCATAGCTAAGAAATACTTCTCAGTCTCTCCTTAGATACACACCTGTGGAGGTGTATCTAAGGAGATAGGCTGAACTGTGGCAGAGACCCTTCCAGCCACTCACAAATGTCTCTGTATATTCAGTTTGATTAAGGATTCAGACAAGACCTCTGAGAACTTACAATCCATGTTCATTGCAATCAAAGGCCGCAACAAGGGAAGGGACAAGCCTTAAGAAAGGACTGTAATTAAAAATAGTAAGCTGTGTAGTATCTTATTCTCTAAAATCCCATCCAAGTCAGCTGTATCAGAGCAAGAGGGCTTACGATTCACAGATCTGGTAATACTTCTCATCCTGAATGCCATCTTGAATGGGCACATTCACGCTGTAATAGCGACCTTTTCCCAGGCCAACATCTGTCACATCACCAGTGCCTGCACAACAGAAACACTCCAATTAGGAGGGAAAACAGAGCAGCAGCAAGAGACGTGTGGGACGTCTCAGTGGCAAGCTGAGAGCCAGGATATTCGGCATGCTTATGGAGAAGTCCACTTGCCACCACCAAGAAAGGTGGGGTGGAGGGACCCAGTTCTCTCCTTTGCCCAATTCTGCCACACAGCATCAAAGGGGCTCTGCCTAGAGCTCAACTACAACCAGAAAGGGGGAAACGCCAAACACGTAGCTCCCCCTCTTTCCTTCCATCGAGAGGAGAGGCAGCACGACATGTTGGCTGGACAGCAGGGATGGGACTTGCCTTTACGGAGGCCTCACCAGTGACATGTGAACCAAATGAGCACAAACCTCACAAGTTCAACTTGCCTGGGAAAAATCCTGGTGAAAATTTGTGCAGAGAAACAGTCATGACTTTCGAGGTGAAACTAAAGGCATCCTCAACTCCTATTAGGAAAGGGAAAAAAGCTTTCATGCATCATTTATATAGACAGTCTGAACACACAGAGTTGCTTGATGCACACAGGGCAGCAAGCAGAGAAGGAGCAGCATGAGCAAAGCAGAAATGCAGATGTGGCTCAGTAAATACATCCTCAATCCACAGAGACCAGAGTTCAACTGCAGCAAAGATCACAACTGCAATGAATCTGGCAGGTCTCATGATAATCGGTACTGAATGGATCTGAATATCTCACGACCGTACCCATGGCAGCAGCACTTGCTGTGCTTCTAGGCCTGCAAAGCTGGAATAGGGATCCAAGCAGCGCTGCTTTGGCCAGAACTTGGCTCTGATTAGAACCCGTGCTACTGGGCTCTCTTGCTTTTTCTCAGTGCTGCTGTGGTTCAATATGCCTTTTCCTTAAAGACACATTAGAATAGTGGGGGTGGAGAGGGAAAAAAGAAGTAATAGGAAACTTAACAGAAACCAAATGCAGGGAGAAAACGGAGCAAAATGAAACACACCATAAAATTTAGAGGAGCAGGAAACATTAAATGGTGTAGAAATAATGTCCCTGAAGGAGAGAGCAGTTTTGGCAAGGCCAGCTCTAGCTCTAGATTTATTGCATCAAGCCTTCTTTTAAAAGCACCATTTACTACTGGCTGCTTCCCTCTTGCACTGGATTATTAAACAGTTAAACCCTGGCAGCAACTGCTCTTCCAGGACGGGAGACTGGGACACGTTATCTGTTGCTTTAGGTACAAGACTTCTGCCCAGACCCTCAAGAGAGGTTGGAGGAGCAGCATAGGGCAAGTCTGTAAAGCAGGACAAGGCAGAAATTGATTGAGGGAACTCAACTGCACCAAAAGGAGCCGAAGCCATGGCTGTTGCAGCAAGTAAAGCCCTGCTGTGCAGACAGGCCTTGACTTCTCCCATTCCTCCCTGAGTCTGGGCAGCTGTGCTGTTTGCAGCCTTTGCTGGACCTTACCATCCCCATGATGCAAATCCAAATCAATATAAAGGACACGGTCAAATTTCTGGCGCAGCCGCAGGATCCCCAAGACAGCATCATTCAGGTAACAGAAGCCAGAAGCTTCATCCCTGTGAAAACAATGTCTGTGACACTGAACATTGCCGATGCAATCACCACTGATCCCAGCATTCTCACTTTGACTTTGCTAGTGTCCACCTCACAGGGGCACAGAGGAGTACGAAAACTCAGCCAAGGCCCAGCAGTGACCAAGAGACGGGTCAGGAGCAGCTCAAAGCATGGCTCAGAAGCACAGGGAACACAGCTGCTTGTGACAACTGCTTCTCAGCTCTGGGCTTTCTGGCAGCTAGGTAAGCATCACTCGGCTCTGCTGCAGAGAGGCCCTGGCCTGTGAGGGGTACCTCTGAGCATTGCACTGTTGAACAAATAAAATGTTAGCTTTCTGCACCTGAGACATTTTAAAGAAGTTCAGAGCCACTTGACTCAAACCCACTCTCTCTGAGGCAAGAGGACAGTCCCCTTGCCCATTTTTCCTGTGAATTCTGGGCAGGCACAGACAGGCAGCCACTTCATCCCTGGGTCTGGGTCACAGCTCCTGGGAAGGTCCTGGCAGTGAAAGGCAGGTCCAAGGCAGTCACAGGATTCTCCTGCTGTTCCAAAGCCTCAAGCTATGAAGGTTAAGCCTCTTCCCAAAGTAACTCCCTCCTTTCTCTTCCCAGGAAGATGCAAATGGGATGTCCCACATGCAGTCCCTCACGATACAGCTCCTGGGCTCAGCCAGGAGAGAGTCCCAGCAGCTGAACAGAGGACAGGTGTAGCATGGAAAGATTTATCCCTGACATTCATCAGGGACAGCTTCCTTGCTCGCATCAAAGGAACAAGAAAGCTTCTTGACCCCCTACTCTAGTGTCACTCCAAAGTGAAGTCCACATCACCACTTAGCACCAGTCCACATGCATTCCTAAATCTGCCCTGGACTGCTGATTTAAAGCAAAGCTTTATACTTTGCAACAGGAGTGCCCAAATCCCTTTTCCACAAATTATAACAGGATCCAAGATGCGCCTCTGGGAAATGCCTCTTGACTTCCAGTCACAGCACTCAGTTCATTTCCCCTGACACCTCCTGCTCAGCAACAGCTGGGAACGGTGAAGAGCAAGCCAGGAGTGGCAGAACTGGACTTGCTTTCACTGCCTGCAAGTGCCATGGAGCACAAGTGTTTCCCAGCGACTCTGTTCATTTACAGTGATGCTGAGAATGGAGGTGTTAACAGGTATCCTGAGAATCTGACTCAACTGTGATTATGTACTTCTCCCCTCTCTCACAGCCCACGAAGAAGCAAAGTGAACTATGCCGTGTCTTGGGCACTCTCTCCATGCTGTAACGCGCATCTCTGAAACTCGAGGCCAAGCAGAGCAGGACACCAGTTCAGACAAAAGCAGAGCAATGTCGGAGCTGCAGCTCAGGACCAGCACTTGGGATTCCCCCGTGCTGCCCTAAATCCACCCAGCAAAGCTCTGAGTGTCACTGCCAGAAGGGAGGGTGGGGCTGGCTTGAGGAAAGGCACTTACTCAGCATCTCACCCTCAACCCCAAAGGCATCCTCTGAACTGAGAGCTTCCAAAGCCCCAGGTCATTGCTACCTTTAGGACCCTGGAAAGCAACTAAACCAGCAGACAGCAGGTGGTTTTTGACAAAAGGAATGTATTTTGCTAGGACACAGGTCCTAGCACCAGGCACCCGTAGTTTGGTGTCAGTCTGGCTGGACCTTCACACTGGGCTGGCATCTACCCTGAAGTACCACACACCAAGTGACTGGGGTGACTGGGAAGACTCCTTTGGGATCAATGAGTATTAAATGCCTTTTTTTTAAACAGACTCTTTGCTTCCCAGAACAGTGCTAATAGCTCAGCAGCAGCAACACTGCTAAGATTTTTTTCATTACAGGCATTTTTTAAGCCATGCAATCCAGACAGAAGAGAACAGGAGATTTCCCAAAAGCCATCAGTTCTGCACAGAGCGAGGGCTTGGCTCTGACAAGTGCAAGTCTCCTTTCACAGCAAGCTGCAGCTGAAGCCATTCTCAGCCAGGTGCCCACAAGGAAACGGGCTGAGACGGTGGTATTGCTGGCACTTGCACATCACTGTTACACCTCCAGAGTTCCTCTACGAGGTCAGAAAAGTCACCAGAGCAAGACATCTGCACATGCATGTACAAGCTGCCAGGGTTAAACACAGGGCTCATGAGAACTCCTGCGGCTCCCCAGGGACACAGAACATCACTGCAAACACCAGTTGGCTGTGGACAAGGAAGGGTGGTGTCTTGTCTACACTGCAAAGAGGTCCCATGCTTTGGGAGATGGGGAGGTTAAGTTAAATAAAACATACATCCATGGAAAATGGGATGGAACCAAATTATTTTACCACTACAGAACCACAGGATTCAGGGACAGTATTTTTACTTCCTCTCCTGTTGTGCTGGAAGATCATTACTGATGTTAGAGCTCACAGGGAACAGGCCCCCATGGAATGTGGGGAAACCCAAGGTCAGTCCTGCACCATTTCAAACCTCTTATTAAGAAACCCAAAAAGCCACACAAAACAATTTGGACATGCTGCCATATTCCCATTGTGTTCCAAACTGGCAGTGCCACCAATTGTTTGTCTCTCCACTGTGCTTCTCCATGGACTCCACAAAACCCATTCTCACTTGAGCTTCCTGAGATAATGATGTATCAAGGAATGACAAGACACCTGTGAGTATACCTGTGACCTCCCTCCTCTCAGGCCTCTGCCCTGCCCTCTGTTTCTTTCCTCTCTATCTCCTGCCTTCCCTCACACCTTGCTTTCTCTTCCAACTGGATCATTGTACCCTCAGGGTTCACAGGGAAGCTGGGAGCTAGGAAGCAGGGTTCAGACACCAGATGAGAAAACACAGGGGAAGAGATTATTTTCTTACTTCTTTGCATGATGCCACCCTCCAGGCCAGTTAATTGCTACCTTGCACTTGCCATCCAGCAGGCACTGGGCTGCAGTGATGGTGGCTCCTCCCACGGCCGCTGCATACTCAAAGATCCCTTCAGTGGCTGGACAGTCGTAACCTGCAGGTAAGAGTCCAGGCAAGAGTCTGCATGTCAAGACACAACAGGCCTTTTCCTCCAGGGGAAGCACATTCCTTTTGTTTGAGCCTTCAAGACTGACCCAGGCTGGAGCATCCTGTCCCTGAAAGACTGCTCCCATGGAGGACCCACACTGGAGAAGTTCTTGAAAAACTGCTACCGATAGGAAAGACCTGCACTGGAAAAGTTCATGGAAGACAGTGTCCTGTGGGAGGGACCCCACACATATGTAGGGCAAGAGTGAGGAGGAAGGAGCAGCAGAGACGTGTGAACTGACCATAACCCCCAGTCCCCGTCCCCTTACACTGCTTGAGGGGGAAAGTAGAAGAGCTGTGAGTGAAGCTGAGGCTGGGAAGAAAGGTGGATGAGGGCAACAGTGATTTCAGTTTTATTTTGAATTCTCACTATCCTACTCTGTTATTAATTGGCAATAAATTGAATTAATTTCCCTACATAGAGTCTGTTTTGCTGGTGACAGTAACTGGAGAGTCATCTCCCTGTTATTATCTTGACATGATCGTTTCCACCGTATTTTCTCCCCTACCCTACTGAGGGTGAGAGAGAGTGCATCTTGGTGGGCACCTGGCAAAAAAGCCCCACTCACACCACAAAAATCAACCCACCACAAAAAGCAACGATCCAAATGTTTTCTTGCACTCAGTTCATTAACAAATGCGTCCTGAAACAACTTCTGAGCTGTGTGCCTGGCTTGCCCAACCTACTGGTCCCTCATACCAATCTCACTAAAAACTACTCTCAGGTCTCTGGCTACTTGACCAGAAAAGCCCTGGCACAGTCACCGACATATCTCTTCCCTAAAAATGGACATCCACAAAGGAGTCATGCCTAGGTAAGCTGTAGGTCTGTATCTGTAATACGATCTTCACCTAGTCCTATGGCAGCCTCCCTGCAGCTGTTGCCCACAAAGCATGATACCAGGGCTGCTTCTCTTCCTGCAGACAGAGCAGCTTCAAGAATGCAAAGTCTACGGGACGCTCATGAGATTGGTGCAGAATCTGCACCTCTGCTTCAGTTCTGGGTCCCTCCTCCCATTCCCAAGACCAAGACAGTGCCCATAGCCATCTCACCTGCTTTACCCACTGCACTGCTCAGGCTGACTCAGATCCAGGAGGGCAAGAGACCTCTGCTCAGACGTAAGTCAAGTCACCAGACAGACAGCAGCTGCTCTGGTCCCTGCAGAGCAGGTCACTACAGCTCCAGACCACTGTTCATGCATGCCCTCCCCACAGAAGGCTAGCAGCAGCCAGTCCCAACTCCAGCCCGAGGGCAGCGTCAGGGTCTTCCATCCTGTTCCAGAGCCTCAGAGCAGCAGCAAAGGGCACCAGCCCCAGTCAGCAAGAGACAGGCCAAGCTGCACAGAGCAGCAATGTGAGGCTAGCTGTACCCTCTGCTGGCACCAGGGAAAGTGCCAGCCTGTCAGATGACTGCTGGGGTTCAGCAATACCCTGTCAAAGAGCGTTTCCTTCCAAAACCAAGCCCAGCGTCCCCCTGAGCTCACCCCTCTAATTGCAGCTCCAGCAAAAATCATCCTGGCCCTGGCACTCAACTAATCTCTTGCTGAAGATGCGCATCCTTACCCAGTCCATACTCCACAGACTCCGGGTGGTCATCATCCCCCTCCTCACTGACCTTCTGCAGGTGCTGTAGGTAAGCATCTGTGTGGAAACTTGCCATTTCCTCCATGGAGGCCACTTTTGGCTTGACTATCCTAGGCAGAAAGGAAGAAGGGAGTATATCATGGCAAGAAGCCCCAAGGTTCAGCTGGAATGTCCAGCTTTAGCCTTTAACCTAGGAGCCTTCTTTTGGCTGTTACCGTTGTAAAAGCAAACGAAACTCCCTCTTCCTCCTGCACTGGACTGTCGCTCAAGTGAGAAAGCCACCCAGCTGAGCTGGAGCAGGCCTTGCCCCTGGCTTGGCACTTCCTGTGGTGCCCACCCCAGTGAAGAACACCTGCAGGTGCTGCCTACATTAACCTTCCCACTTTGCTTCAGGTTTTTTTCCCTTTTCTGCATGTTCTCTCAGTTTGTGTAATCCCCAGCAGATCCAACACTCAGGTTACACACAGAGGAACTAATGGAGGGAAATGCCCAGGCCCAGTGCAGCATTCTGGCAGGATCTCAGCCTGGATCAGGAGCTGTGCAACAGCTCTTGCATGCTGTGACCTGCACCAAAGCAGAGATTGTCACTATTTCCAGCAACTTGCACAGCACCTTCCTAGGTCTGGATGCTTTGCAGTGTGCCTACACAAATCCTGCAACACACTGAATCCTCCCCAGAACTTGGACACTGGGAGCACACACAAAAGCAGTGCAGCACAGCTCCATTGCTCCAGGAAGAACATAGGAAGCTCCTAGCTCCAGGCTGGCCCCGATGCTTTCCACCCCATGCGAGAGCAAACAGTCCTTCAGGTCTGCTCCACAATGGTACCTGCAGCCCTTTCCCAAGCACACTCTGCCAGAAAAAAGTTCGTTCAAAAAAGTAGTCTCAAATGGACCTTCCGGCCTTGCTGAACCGGAGTATTTTTTTTTTTAAGATTTTATGAGATGCTTCACAAGAGGGGGTGAGCTAAGCCTTTCTTTTTTTTCCCTTCATATGCCCCAGTGTCAAGAGCCGAATGAGGCAGAAGGTATCTTACTCTTCTGTCCCAGATCTCATCTGGTCTCTCCTGAACAGCATGCAGACCTCACAAAAAGTCTCCCAGATCATGGAGAACACAGCAAAACAACCATGGTCCCTCTCTGCATCAGCACTGACTGATCAGTGGATCTGGAGCAGCACCAAGGCCATCACCCTGCTCAGAGTCCCAAGCATAGGGGTGACACACACTCTGTAGAGAAGGAACAAGGCTATACATGCTCCACCAGACCAGGAGGGTAACCATGAATTACGCCTGCCACAATTATTGTAATTGTGTCCATGTAGCAAAACAAGCATTTTCCTTAAATCCTGGAAATACACATTGTGGGGGCTCCTATAATCACACCGCCAGCAGGGACAGCGTGAAACCTGAAGTCATTCAGCACCTTCCAAACCTTAGTGGAGAAGAACACATCCCTTCACAGAAAACGAGAGCACTTACTTCATCTGGTCAAGTAAGCAATACGCTTCAATCAATGAATGCACCATGCTGGCCTAAAGAGAAGAATAAGACTGTGAGAGCAGGAGACAGAAAGCCAGCAGCCGGCGGCCCAAAGACTCGCAGACGAGGTGTGGCTCAGACTCCTCCCAGCAGCGGCTTTCCCGGCCCGGGTCCCAGCTCCGGCCCGTGCCCATGCCGTGTGAAAGGGCCTTCCGGTGTCCCGGGCATAAGCACAGCCGCGCCTGGCTTCCCGGGGAAGCGAAGCGTCGCTTCAGGGTCCGAGCCCGCGCTGCCAGGGGCGATGTGAAGGCACAGACGGGCCCTCCCCGCTCTGACCCCACACTCCTCCCGCCGGGGCCGCCCGTTCCACCCGCTTCCTCCTTTTCTGCCGCCGTGCCGAGCGCCGGCTGCCTCCGCGCCCGGGCCTCACAGCTGTGCTCCCCGCGCCCCCTCGCCCCCGCCGCGGCGCTGACCCGCTTGGGCACTTTGCAGAGGGAGTCGCAGAGGGCCACGTACTCCGGGCTGTATACGTAGACTGGCGGCGCCACCGCCGCCATCAGGGCCGGCACAGCCGGGACCAGCATCCGCAGCGCCGCTGGTCCGGGGCACACCAGCACGGGTAGTTCCGGCCCCGCGGCGTGCCGGGAGCTGTAGGCCCGCCCCGCCACTATCCTTCCCCCAACTCGGCCGCGTAAGAACAGGCAGCCAACTAATGTTAGAGACATTTTTACTGGGGCTCCCACACAGCTCGGGGTGGTGTTTATCCTCTAAAAATGTCATTTAGAAAGGCCCGTGGCCCGCACGCAGCCCCCCACCCGGCGCCCGCCCTGCTCAAGGAGCCGCACCTCAGGAGGTGCCCGGGTCCCGCTGACCCCCGGCAGCTCCCACCGGGTCCCTTGGGTCAGAGGGAGGCGCCGGGCAGGGCCTCGGGCCCTTCAAGGCTCGCCTGACGGGAGCAGGAGTCACACGGAGTGATTAGCCATGACAGGAAAGATGTGTGCTAATGTCTTTACAAAGAATTCCATGGGTGAGTGTATGGGTGTTAACGTCTTTGAAATGCGTCTTAATGTTTCTACCCGCTTCAAGCCACAGCTTTGTTATTAACTCCTGAAACAGACAAATGGGTCCACACAAGCCTGAGTTTCTGAACTCTGGGGGAAAATGACAGGTTCAAGGGGAGAATATGTGGTAGGCAGTTCGCTAAGGCTGTACCTTCCTAGTACCTCAGCCAATGGGGTAAGGAAGAGGGAACAGGCAGCCGGGAGTTTAGGATTAAAAGAAGGCTGCACTCTCTGAAATCTCGAGAGAGAATATCCCGCGGGCTGATGTCCCAGTGGACCCTCTCCCTTTATCTGAATAAAGTTGCAGGATGCCTCTGTCTCCTTTATGGACACTGGCTTTTCATAGTGTGATGCTCCATACAGCCACATGGACAGAAGAGCTGCCCCAAGAGACCACCTGGCTTTGAGGCCAAACCAACCCAGACATCAGAAAACACAGGCACACACACAGGAAAACATCTGGCTCTGGAGCCAGCCCTATCCACAGAGGAGTGGCCAATCTTTGCCTGGCAGCCAGGCCTTCACTCACACACAGCCAGTCCAGGGAGCACCACAGGCTGCATGGGCAGAGCGCTGTGTTGGCGCATGGCATGGGTACTGTCACCCTGCCAGCTCAAGAGACAAGTTCAGCTGCTGTCCATCACCGTCTCAGAAGGAGCTCAGGCTGGGACATCCACCTGACAGAAACCACACCTTCTGTGCTTGCTAGAGTGGATGTGGCCACTCAGACAGAGCTCCCATGAAAACACACAGCCATCCAGGCCTCTGGGTGCAGGGAGTGCCAGAGCCTTTCGCTGGGAAGGATGGCAGTGGTGAGAAGAGCTGCGTTTGGTGTGGCCAAGATCTGCCCACCCTCGGGGCTCAGCTCTGAGAGGATGTAGAAAGATTAAGGGCCATAAGGGAGTCTGAGAAAGACTGGTGGAACCAGGTTCTGCCCTCCCTGACAGAAACAGGAACAGCCACCCCAAAATACACAGGTTCAAGGGGATCCTGTATCCTCCCTTGCCAGGTGAAGGCAGTAACTTAAAGGAAAGGAGGGGGTAGAGGCAAACCCCCTCCTTGCCCACCTTGCCTCCCCCTGTGCCTCTGTACAGCAGGTATGAAGCTCTCACGTGGAAGGCCAGGCAATGGATGATGTGGATGTTAGTCCATCTACACCAGAGGTGTTGCCATGGCTGTGACACCCCCTGACTCTGTCCACCTCCACAAGAAAGACAGGTTAGAGTTGTAGGTGACTCCTTTCTGAGGGTTCAATATGCCACACAGATGGTCGTCTTAGGGAAGTCTGCTGCCTCCCTGGGGACCAGGTTAAGCATAGCACTAGGAAGCTTTCTAGCCAGGTTCAGCTTCAGACTGTTACCCACTGCTGCTCTTCCATGCAGGTGGCAATGAAGCTGCAACACATAGTCCAAGGACAATCGAAAGAGACTTCAGGGCCTGGGGATGGTTGGTAAGGGATTCTGGAACACAGGTTCTTTCTTCTGTCCTTCCAATTGTGGGCAGTGACAGTGAAAGAGATGGACTCAGTCTGTTGAATACATGGCTTGGTAGCTGATGTCCCTGTCACAATTTCAGGTGTTTTAATAATTTTTTAACAAGGTGTGCTGCTGTTAGATGGGATCAACCTTTCCCAGAGGGGAAGGGGGTCTTTGCTCAGAGCTTTGCTCACTGACAGCTGTAAACCAGTCTTGGAGGGTGACATGGATGATATCAGGCTGGCCTGTGACAAGCTGTGGGACATTGCAAGGTCAGAGGATGCGAGTGAGGGTTCTCAGCCTGTTGCTCAATGTGCTGAGTCTACTGGAGCACATGTGGAGTCTAGGGAGGTAAACCAGGGAGCCAAAAGGGAACCCCACTTCCTCCACCACTTTGTGGTATGTGTGCCTGATCGTCATCAGTCCAACCGCACCATCCTGAGTGGGGGCTGACCTGCAGGATAGATTAGAGCAGAGATCCACTGTGTCCCCAGCCCTCTCTGTGCCAGGCTGTGGGAGATGGGGCAGAGGCCAGAGATGAGCATTAAAAGCATGGTTTTGATTGCTCAGGTAACACCAAGCAGCCAGCTCAGAGCTGCTTCACAGGGCACATGAGAGCTCAGGAACCTGTAACTTGGCCACTAGCACCAGTGCCAGCGATAGAGTAGATGGCACAGAGGGGTTGCCACTGGCATGTCTCAGCCAGCCAGAAGCCCTGTACTAGCAGCTTGGAGGTAAAACGGATCCTGGCTACCACAACCTCCCCAGCTCCGCACACAGGACCCCCAGTGGGGGATGATGGGCTGCCTGCTTCCAAGCAGCGCAGCTGTGGCTGGGCTGGACCATATTGATTTTGGATGTGCTGGGAGAAAGGCTCAGGCACCATCCCCTATTCCTCTAGCAAAATTTTTCCATCAGCAGCAGGAAGAGCAAGAGCTCCAGCCTACACTAGCATAAATCCTGCAGATTTGGAATAAAAAGGAGCACAGAAGAGGTTAAAAACTGCAAACCTGCCTATGGAGGCAGGGAGAGTGTGAGCTGGTCAGAGAGCATTGTAATGCTGAGCACACAGGTCTGGTCAGGGGAGCCCTTTCCAACTCCCTCAAACAGAGATCTTTCTGGGGGTGATGGCTCAGGAAGAGTCATGCAGACAGAACCTTCTAACACAAGCACACTTCAAAGCTCAGCCCTTCCCTTGCTCCACAGGCCACACACAGGCACAGGTCAGTTTAGGACACATGCCTCCTGTGGAGTTCCTCAGAGGGCCACTCACCCACCAAGAGGCCAGGGCTGGGAGGAGAGATGGCCACGCAGGCTGCCTTGCAAACTAACCTAGTGTTCATCTTTACAAGCTGTATGAAACAACCTTCCCAGAGCACCTGCAACTCAGCGAGGAACTGCAAAAACTACTGCATGGAGCAGCCATCTGTGGGCAGAAAGTCGTACACGTACAAGGCCACCGACTTGGACAGGTAGGTCATGGTGCCAAACCGGCCACTTGGTGCACTGTCATACAGCAGGCTGCAGATGCCTGTTGAAGGATCCCTCTCCAGCATGTTCTCATCAGCGCCCAGGGCTTTCTGGATTTTGGACAGGGAAGGAGAAAGGCATCATTAGGAATAAAGGCAATCCCCTTATCAGCTTCCATCCCAAGCATCCTCTGTTGCACTCGCAGTGTGACGCATTGATGAGCAGTGGGAGGAAGACGCTACAGCTTTGCTGTGCCCCATAAGCACAATGGGGACAACAGGCAGGGCTCTCCAAGTGGGTGAGCCCTGCACAGCTGGGGGGAATGTAGCCAGCAGCCCTGAGTGAGGCCTGGCCCCTACCTGCTCCTCATAGAAGAGGTCGTTGGCTATATGCAAGATCTTTTCCACAGCTATGATGCCACCAATGGTGTGCACCTCCATGTCCACCAGCATGGTGAGCACTAAGATAGCTTCCACCAGCAGCTGCCTGTACTCTGGCTGGGGCACACGGTTGAGGACAGACTCCACATGCACAGCAAACTTCATTTCCCCTGGGGTCATCTGTGAGGAGGTAGAAAGAAGTGTACCTAGGAGCACTGCATCACCCACTCAATTCCTGAGCTATGCTGGGCAATCACCCAAGGGTAACCAGCACACAACAACCCATGTGCCCCATTCTCCATTCATGTGAACCTCCTACCTCTCTCGTTGTTGAGGAGGGAAGAACAAAGCCCTCCACAGAGAGGCCATGGCACTGCAGAACAAAAAGAAGAGATCACGGTTATGGCTTGGAGAAGTACCACGCTAAGATACATAGGTCCAGTCCACAAACTTGCTCCCACCTGAGTACTGGTGCATGCTGCCCATACACCCCAGCTCTGCCTCCTGACTCCACATAGCATCACTCCTTTCCCCTCAGTTCAGCATCAGCCAGAGCCACTCTGCATGGGGCTCTGCTCCCTGGCTCACCATGCTGAGGATGGGCTGTGCCCAGAGCACCTTCAGCTGTGGCTCTAGCCATGCCCCTTTCTGCCTGATGCAAGAAGCACCTGAGCAGACCCCAGCTCCCCTCTGCAAGGTGCAGGCTGAGGTAGGTCCTACAAGACTACAAGGCAAGTGCACGTCTTCTACAGCTTTCTAAAGTCAGCTGCAGGCCTTGTCTATGAAGCACATATCTACACAACATCAGGGACCAGCCCTGAGTGTCTAAGTCCCCCGGCAAGGCTGGTGCTTGGGACCAGAGGCTCACATGCATGGAGAGGCACCAGCTGATGTCTAGCTCACCTTCTGCAGGACCTTCCAGACCTTCTGGTAGAAGCCCACAGGGACACGGTTAAGGGCCCCATCCAGCCGCCGTCTCCGCTGCCACTGGCCCTGCCGGCTGTCCTTACTGCCCTGGTCTTCCAGCATGCTTGAAAAGGAGTCCTTGCCCAGCAGCTCTGTGTGCCCAGCAGACTGGGCAGACAAAACAAGAACCACAGAATCTGCTGCAAAGTTAAATATCCCACAGGAACGCAGCCTGCTGCTGCTCAAGAATTTGTGGCTCTCCAGCCTCATTTCCAAGACAGAGCTCCCATCCCCTGCCCCCAGCAAAGCCCACCTTACAGCCCCAGCTCCCTGCAGCACCCCCCAAAGCACAGCTCCTTCCTGCAATCATAAACAGGACAAACCCCATGCGTGCAGCCAATAAACACAGGTTACCAGAGAGGACTTGAGGTCGCTGTCCGTGGACTGCAAACTGAGGGGCTGAAGGAGAAGGGGAGAGATGGAAATGAGACCATGCCAGAGCAGGGCAGTGGTCACAGCAAACAGAGCAGCAGCAGCACAGATCAGGGTCATGTCACAGGGCAGCTATCCCAGGGCCAGGGTTAGCTGGAGACAGAGGGAGTTTTGAAAGGAAAGCTGCAGAAGGCTGCACATGCTAGGGCTGCAGCAGCAGCAGATTTGTGCTGGCTTGCACACAGGAATAGGACTGCTACTGCTCTGCTGGCTGCTGGTATGGGCAGAGATTTAGTCTCTAGCAGACAAGAGGACCAGTAGCAAGGTCACTACCCACAGACAACCCTCTGTGATGTCAGGTTTCATACTGCAGCAAGTTGGCCCTAACTCTGCTGCATCAGCCTGGCCCCTGCAAGCTCCGTCTCTTTGATGACAAGACATCTTCTAGAGCTCCCCCTGGACACAGGCACAAGAGGAGGTCCTTGGCATCTGTAGCTGACCAGAAGCCTCTTTCCCCAGAGAAGAAATAGCTGGAGAGGCTGCGGGCAGGATCCAGTGAACTGTCCAGCAGAGTCACTACTGGTCATGGCACTGGAAGCATCATGCCATCCTGCTCAGCAGATTTTGTGGGTATAATGGAATGTATTTGAGCACAGATCCCAGCTGGCTGTAATGGCAGTTGCTTAGAGGGGAAGCCAACTCATTGCTGCAGCAGCTGAGGGAAGCTCATTGACTTGTGCATGCAGAGAAGCTGCCCTGGTGCATGGCATGAGGGGCAAATGCTGTGGCTGCAGTACCAGGGGTGCTTCACCTTACTCCCAGCCAGAGACTGCCTACGTTTATCCAATTGCTGCAAGAGAAGAAGGAAATGAAGGTTCTGCTGTTGGAAGATGCCCACCAAGACACTTGCCACACCTGGGACACCACATGGTCCTCCTCACCCCTGCACCTTCTCAAGCACCCCTGTGCTCCCCCTGAACTGCCAGAGCAACCCCTACCCACTACCAGATTCACCCCAATTTTCCCCCCAGGGCAGGACTGGAGACAAAATTAGCTCCTGGAAGCATCTGCGTCTCCCACTCTTCCAGCAATTCTGCCTGGTTTGTAGCTGGTTTTCACCCACAGGACCTGTCTTGAGTGGCCTGCACCACCTGCCCTCACCTGTTTGATTTCACTTTTCAGCCTGACGAGGCCAGTGCGCTCAGGCCTGGTGGTCCCGACAGCTTCCATGTCACAGATGGAGACAGAAGTGGTGAGCGACGAGTCCACTGAACGCACTAGAGGGGAAGAGAGTGGGCAACATCGCTCAAGGCATGGCCATCCCTCATTGCTGCCCGGGCACTGGTGCCTCTGCACGCCCTTGCCCTTGAACACGATAGCATCAGAGATCCATGAGCGCAGTACAGAACTGCTTCAATTCAGACCTAACCAGGTCAAGTGCCAAACTAAGCAATGCTCAGATATCCATGAGACTCAGGCTTGATCCCAGAAATCACTCAGCACCGTCCTTATGAAGAGCAGAGCTTCCTGCTGGACCCCTCCAGTACTGAAGCATCTGTGCTGAACATGGGGGAGAACAGGGACACCCCTCACAGGTAGGAACACGTAGATCTGGCCATGCTCTGCACTCAGCTTTGCCCCGAGATGCTCTCTGCTGAGAGACTCACCGCTCCTTTCCACCCCAAACTCCTTGCCAGAGAGGATGTGGTAGAGGAGGCTCTTCATGTCTGATGGGCTGAGATTCATCAGGTTCTCCGTGGCTTCTCCAGCTAGAGAGAATAGAACTGTGATTTTGTCGCCTGCCTCACAGTCCTCCTAGGACATTTCTACCCTGCATACCATTCTGTGAGCAGGGGGAGCACTGGTACAAGAGCTCATCTGGTAAGGACGTACGCTACCTCCAGGTGTTGCCTATAACATGGACTCTTCCCCCATGCCAGCCCAACACATGCTGGGATGGAGACTGCAGTGCAATCACTTGCTTGAGCTGCTCAAGAACAGGTCCAGCTGCAGACGCTGGCACTTCCATGCAGGGTCCTGTCCTAGCCTGAGCTGCCCACTTTTAACAGTACTCCTTTCTGGCTGACAGAGCCACAAGCATCACAGCACCTCCCCCAGCTAGGGTGTTGTCCCTGCCACATGTACCTGAACAACGCAGGGAGTGTGCCAGCTCCGTTGCCATCACCTGGATGATGAGCCCGATGCGGATGCGGAACATCTCAGCAAACAGTGCAGGCTGTGTGCGTATGTACATGGCCAAGTACACCATGATCTCCTGGAGGGGCAGAGGCAGATCACCTCACTGCTGCTCACCAGGGCAGACACCCAGCTGTGGGGTCCCCTGACACACCAGCCCCTCACCTGGGTGAGGATGGACACACTGAGGTTCTTCTCACTGGCTTCATCAATAAGGCGAACGAGTTCCTCGTAGGGGATCGGGCTGGGGCGTGAACAAACAGCAGAGCAGATGAGAGGCAGCAGAGCAAACCCTGCATACCCCAAGTCTGTACAGCCCCAAGAGGAGAGATATAGGCTGGAGACAGCCACCCAGGGCCACTGCTGCCCATGGACCCCAGAGCAGCAGGCTCACATCCAGATCCAGCCCAGCATGCCTGGGGAGGGAGAGGTGCCACACTCACGTGGAGATTGTCTTCTCACGTGGCTCTGGGGGCAGCCCCACCGTCAAGTGTTTCTGGTGAGACAGGAGGTCAGTACAGGCCTGGGGACAGAAAGGCAGCTGCTGTCAACAGCTGAGGGTTTGGGGGCTCAGCACAAGGCAGAGGGAGACAGAGCTGATGCAGCCATGGTTCACCTGCTCACTCTGCTGCCTCCTCCCTGACAGACCTCAGCCTGCTAGAGGCTGGCTATAGAGCCATTCGTTACCTCATCCAGAGCTTCAACCTTCTTCTTGAGGATGCCAGAGATGTAGCGGATCAGGGCCCACTGGCGTGTCTCCCCCACCCGCACATAAAGCTCAGTAAGGAGCTCCTTCACAGTGGGGCCTGGCTCACTATCAAGCCCCGTATGCCACTCAGGTCCCCTGTGAAGGTGAAGGAGGTGCTGCGTTATGTCCAGCACTTTGCCTGTCACAGCTCCCTCGCAGGCCCCCTGGACTGTGCCAAACCCCTTTATGCACAGTGAGCCCTCAGGACAAAGAGCTCATCCTACTTGAGGATGTGGAGCATGTAAAGGATGTCTGCTTGCTCCTGCAGTGTAGGGCAGATGCGCAGCTGGTCCACCAGTGCCTTGCAGTCCACATTGCCATCCTCATCATGGGGCAAGTTCATCTCTGCGTAGAGTGCATGGCTCTGGGGGAAAGGAGACCCGTGCTGCTGATTAGCACCACCAGCACCCTGCATATGGGTGCACCAAATGGACCCATGCATATTTCCCCTCATCAAACAACAAGCCTTCCCCTTGCAGTCCTGCAAGGACACTATGGCTCTAGCTGAAAGGGTAGCTCAGTCTGGGAGAGACACAGCTCACCTTGCCATCCAAGTCATGCTGGTGGGGTGAACTCAGCAGCTTGACCGACTGCTGGGATGCCTGGAAGATCCTGCTGGGGACATATATCCCAACATCTAAAAAATAAACACAGGTTGGCTGAGACACGTCCAGCCCCAATCACCACTACTATGCCCCAAACTACCTCAGACACTCTGACACTGCTCCCCCAGCAGTCCTTGCAGAAAAGTTGGCTATGGGAGAAGCAGCCTCTGTCCACCCATTCAGAGGAACACCACAAGGAACTGCCATCCTTTACTGAGCTTCCATGGGACTGCACAGGCACCAACTCCAAGATACTCCGTGGCCAGGACTTACATAATGGACATAAAGTGCCTTTGCCTAGGTAAAGGCTTAGTTCCTCTGCAATCCATGGGAGCCCCAGCATCATACAGCTGTGAAAGCTCCCAAAGCAATTCAACCTCACCCCTGGACTCAAGGGAAGGTGTGGAGGGTGCTGGAGTTACTCACTCTGGACATGCAGGTCTTTGGCCTTGGCTGCCAGGGACATGAGGTCACGGGTGGTGTGGACAGCAGCCCTGAAGCGGCTCAGCCCCCCACGCTGGGTGGTGGGAGGCAGGTTTGACTGGGGAGTTGTGCGCTGCAGCAGGTGATCCAGGTACTGAGCAACCTCATCGTAGGTGTCCTCTGGAAGGGAAGGCAGCAGAGCAGGGGTTCAGACACTTTGATTTGTGGCACCCGAAGGCCCAGAGAGCTCCCAGCTGTGCCTCAGCCGGGACAAAGCTTTCCTGGCTGCACAAAGTGACAATGTAGGGCCAGTGCTGGCAGCCAGGTGGACTAATGGACAGTGCCAGCAGCCAGGCACACAAAGCACCCCTATTCCTGCATGACTCCTGCCTGGGACACGGCCTGCCCCAAACTGGGGCTCCCTCCATGTCCCACCTTGACAAAGGAAGCAATGGGGCTGCAGCATGTCTCTGATCCAAGCCTGTGCAAGGACAGGAGTGTCCCACTCAAACCCTGTGGGAAAACCCTCACACTCCTTCCCTCCGGGGAAGAAGTGGGGAGGTACAGCCAGGGGCAGCCTGTCCAAGCAGAGACCACTTACAAGAACCCCAGCACAGCAAAGGGAACTTCCAAGCAGGACTCCAGCAAGGGAGCAAGGCAAGGTGGGTTTTGCAACAGTTATTTCTAAGTAGGAGTTACAGGAAGAGTTATGGTTCCTGCCTTGCTCTTTGCCCAGCTTCAAGCAGCTCCCAACACCGCATCAGGAGTACAGAGGCACCATGTGCTAACAGTGGCATGGAAGAGGGTGCTCAGTGGCCAAGTCTCTGCTCAGTCAGGAGGTAAAAGTGAGGGGGTGCCCCTGGAGGGGAACTGCCCCAGATAAAACACAGAGTTGTCAATGCACTTACAGTGGGTCAGGGCAAAGCTATGCTGCTCTCCAGCTGGCAAATTTGGAGGTGTGTTGGCCCCAGAAGGTGAGCTGCTGACTGCATTTGAAGCAGCATGGCATCTCCTTTCCACCCCTTGAGGGAATGCCTCATGCCAGTGCTGGAAGGCTAGGCTGGAAAAATCCTCTAAGCACCACCCTTGAGAATATTCATCTGCCTGGCTGCAGCATCTGACCACAGGAAAACCTTAAAATTTAGCATCTTTGAGATGCTGTTGAAAGGCCAGGCAGATCCTCTGACTGCAGCTGGGAGGCGAAGCAGACACCTTGGACAAACCCTGATGCAGCCTGTAAGGAGGCTGCAGGTGAAGTGAGAGAATGGCAAGAAAAATGAGCATTCAGAGTCCCAGCGGTGTGGTCACTGGCTGCAGGAGCTGCAGAGGTAAAACAGATAGTGGGAAGGCTCATGATGACCAGTGCTAGGTCACATTGGAGATGTCCCCAGGCCTGCTTGCAAGGGGAACAGCAAAACTTGCACCCCGCCATGGTCCCAGCACAAGGCGGGGGGGTCCCTCATGCTGTGATGGCCCAAGGCATTCTCAGGTACTCTCTACACAGCAGTAAGGCTTCAATTTGGCATTCGCTGGAGCAGCTCTGCCCAGGGGAGGAGAAAAGACTTTAAGAAAAAAACAGATTAATTAGGGACATGGTGGCTCTTCCCCACCACCTTGGTAACTGTGCTATCACCTTCTGCACTGCCATTTCTGCATCAAGGACCCTCAGCCACATCTCCCAAGTTCCACACAGCAGCTTATGAAGGTCAGAGCCCCAGACAAGGTCGACAGAGGGCCAGATGGGAACATGGCGAAAACCCAAGCACATGAAGAACACAGCGGTGGATGCTGGCAGGGAGGTTGGGTGTTATGGGTGTAAGGGTGAGATAGGCATTTGCCACCCCATAGCAGTGACTGGCCTGTTCTCCCTTACCATCCTCTGCTACCTGCAAGCCATGCAGCCACTCCTCAGTGTCTACCTTCTCAAAGCTGTCACTGCTGAGCCTGTAACTCTTGGCAAAGACCTTACCCTCTGGCCCAGGGTCCATAAAGCTGAGGTGCGTTCGGCATGATGTTGTCAGGAACTCCGACAATTTACCAGTCTGAATTCTGGGCAAGAGATAGGAAGGTCACATGGAGAGGAAAGGGGAGGTGAGACTCTTGGCTTTACCTCCTGGCTCCAGGGTAGGCCCTTTGATGGGGAGAGACATGTCCACCAGAAGCATACACACACCAGTGTCTACTTCAGCTGTCTGCAACTCTTTCAGCCACAGGTGGGCACAGAAGGGCTGCCCAAAAGCTATTAGAGGAATCCTGCAGCCATGGGTTTGATGACACGAAGAACTATGTCCTCTCTTTCATCTCCTCTGTTGGGACTGTAGCTCCAGGGCACGCTGATAGCCTAGCACACCCCAGTGTATCCTGCAGCCATGGGTTTGATGACACGAAGAACTATGTCCTCTCTTTCATCTCCTCTGTTGGGACTGTAGCTCCAGGGCACGCTGATAGCCTAGCACACCCCAGTGTATCCTCCCCAGCTTGCTCCCCCACAGCCTATGCTCTGCCCAGCAGGTATCCTCATAACCAGGCTCTTGGAGGCCACCAGCCCTCTCCCTCCTGCTCCGCAGGAAGCTGCACTCACCTTGCGCCACCAAAATACCCATCCTGCAGCTTCTGCAGCATCGCCAGCACTGTAGGATGCACGCTGCTGCTGGTTTCATCTGTGTGGAAGATGCACAGGCAGTCAGGCTCTCACGCTCAAACTTGCCCTCAGAAAGTAACCCAGGGCCAGGTGGGCATTCAGACACCCAAAGCACCATGGCCAGACCCTTACTCCGGGGTACATGGTCAGGCTGTGGTACCAAAAGTACCACCCAGAAAGGGAAATTCTGGACTGTCCAGGCTGGATTCAAGGAAAACCAGGCCAGGATGCACTCCAGGCTCCTTGGATTTCACCTTGGGCTGAAGCTGACAGTTCCAGACAGAAGCACCTAACAGCCCCCTGCTCTTGTCTCTGCCTTTCACATGAGGCAGCAGAGGAGTGGGCTGCTGTCGAGGGCAGGAGGCACCACAGCAAAAGGCATGCTCGAGAAATTAAGGGGATGTCAAGTACACAAGGAGAGACAGAAAGACCTTAAAGCAGAACTAAGTCACCTTCCTGCACCAGGCTCACAGGGAAGCCGTGAGCTGCTCCAGGTAAGCCAGTTCTGCTCTGTGCCTTTGCTCCTTCTGGTTTACTGTTTTCCCCTCTCTGCTGACTAGGAAAGCCTTTAGCAGGTGCTCAGTCTTAGGGAAGAGTCAAGACGCAGAAACAGCATCAAGAGCACTTCTATAGAGAAACTGCTTTTTTGGCCTTGCACCCAAAAGGCCTTCCCATAAGCCTATTTGCCTGGAGCTTGAATACGTCTGTGCCAGCAAACAGCCCTTGAGCTGCAGGCACTAATGCCTGACAGGCAACCCTGTTAGCTGCCAGGCCATCCGCCCACTCAGCATGGCTCCTCTCAGTAGAAAGTTCTTCACAGACCACTTCTGGCTGCTCCAGCCTCACCATGTCCCTGTTACTGAGATGGTCACACATCTGCCCACCCCCGTCCTCCTGCAGAGCTATTTCCCACGGCTGCTCTAGTCAATCGCCTTGCAAGGCTGGAGTATCTATACCGAGCATGGTGTGGGAGATGGGGAAGGTGATGGTTGGTCGCCCAGTCATCCTCCAGCGGCTGCAGAGGTATGAGAGGTCCGTCCTCAGCATCTCCACAATCATCTTGTTGTCAAGAGCCAGGTAGAACTGCTGCTGGTCTATGAACTGCGAGGACAGCAGGAGACGTGATCAGCCCTTCATGCAGTCACCAGGTCCTTATGGTGCCACCCATGTCTTCCCACAGGCACACAGTCAAGCTAGCCATGCTGTGCACCCAGAGGGCACGCTCCTTTGCACTGACAGCTTATCCCACCTTACTTGGCAGGTGCTAGTACAGCCTAGCAAGGGACTCTCAACCCCCAGGGCAGCTACTGGCCACTAACAGCTATGAGGAGGTAACTAACGCCACAGCTCAGCAGCAGCAGCATCCAGGCCTCATACAGCCAGTCCATGTTGTGCCTGTTCCAAGTGAATATGCACTCCCCACAGTGCTAGGCTTGCAACACTGCTTGTCCCCTGGACACATGTCCCTGGCCTGCCATCAGCCTCCTCCTGGTGTCCTTGTCAGGGTGAGCAGAGATTTTCATCCACTACAGATCATTAGAAGGCTCATGTCTGTCCCAACATCCACACAGCCAGGACCACCAACTGTGCTGCCTCATGACACAGAGTTGGACTATTCCACACTCCCAGGCTGTTCAGAGAGTGTTGGGTCATACCTTAGAATAACTTGAGTATCCAGCCATTGAAGAAACTTCCTGCCCAGTTTCATATCACAGAATAGCTGGGAATGAGCCTGTGCAACGTCACCCACCTGTGGGGTAAAGGTAAAGATGCTCTTCCTGATTTTGTAGAGCTTGGAGGTCCCAAGGACACCCATATGCCGGTAGGGCCGTCCAGTAAGGCACATCTGCTTGTTGCGGCCTGGAAGGGCAGGAAGAGGAGTTTTTAGTACAAGCTTCCTCATGAAAGGGGCTGCAGCAGCAAGTAGTGCCAAGCCTCTTGGTACCAGCCAGCAGGGAAATGCTGTTTTGTGGTTGGGATACCCCAGAACCCTGTGTCAAGCTGGGGTTGACAGAGGGGTAGAGCTGCCCAGAGGAGTAGAGACATGCTGAAACAGCGATACACAGCCTGTCCTGACTTCTGCAATGTCACACCCTCTGGTCTTTGGGCATGTCAGAAGCTGGAGCAGGGCTAGAGGTGCCCCTCTGCATAGGGCAGGCCCCCCTAAGTTGACAGCTCTATCAGCATTCCCATTGTTCCTGGATTACTCCCAAAGCCCAGGATGGTGCAGCAACAGCATCACCCCTTGCTCGTCAGCTCTGGCAGCTGCCAGGCTGCTCCCCCTGCCCATGTCACACTTGGCCTTTTGGTGGCCTGAATTAGCTGCCAAATTAAATCACAGCAGATCAGGTGTCTCCTTTGGCTCAGGCTAAATCTCTGGCTCCTGCAAAACAAACCCCATGCCCGAGGGGTTGCAGCATCAAGGAGCAAGCATGCAGAGGTGAGCACATCCTCCCCTCACACTCAGCCCTGCCCACATACCAGCAACAGCCATACTGCCTGAGCTCCAGGATCTCTTCGCCAGGGACGGCCACAGGACCTTTCCTGGGGTCTGGCTAGCCTGCCTCACCCAGATCTGAGCACGGGAACAGAAGACAACTCATGCCCACACCAGGTTCGAGCTATAGGGATCAGAGTCTCTGTCTGTCCCTGGGGTGACTGTGCAACTGCAAGCCAAAGCTCTATCCCTGTCAGAATCACACTGAACAGCACTGTCTGCCACCTTGTTCCCCTTGGGCATGAGAGGCTTTATCAGGCCTAGAAATGGGCAGCAGAATCCTCATCAGCCAGGCAGAGAGCAGGACACGAGTGTCTATGAGCAGGAGTGCCAAGGGTGGGACACACCCTTCTGCACCCCTTTTGCTGCAGGAGCAGAGAGCCCAGCTCACCCAGCCGGGCATAGATGTGGCTGAGGATGCGAGCAGGCTGCACTCTGATGGGGTAGACGTCTGCCACAGTCTCCACGTCAACGCCCTCCTTCTGCAGGATTGCCTTGATCCCCTCTGTTTCGGCCAGGATACACACTGGATGGAAGACAGTCTCAGTTCAACAGAGGCACAAGGGTGTGACAGCACTGCCCCATGACTCTGGGGACAAATAAAAGGCACAACACCACAGAGAGGAAGCTGTCTGGGGTCCCTTGGGAACCAGTTCCCACTGCAGAAGTCTGCCTTGCCCCTCCTAACACTCTATATACACAAGTCTTCCCCACCAAGGGGCAGGAAGACAGTTTTCAATCTCTCTGCAGAGGAGGCTGCAGCAGGTGATAGTTCTATGGGTCAACATAGGATGAAATGGAAGGACTTGCACCCCATCTTCCACCCACCTTGCCAGGGCTGAGACTGGCCTGTATTGGCAGCAACCCAGTAAGCAGAGCCACCCCAGAGACACCTCTGTGAATTCCACACAGCCAGCGTTCCCCCCAGCTGCCAGGCTCAGGGGTTTTCAGACTGGTTCCTTTCTCTCACCTTGGACCACCACAACAGGTTTAGGGACAGTCGCGAAACGGCGGTTGAGGGGATCTATTTCACCAGGAGCTAGAAACCCCTGCAGAAAGAAAGGTATAAAAAGATTAACATTTTATGGGCAGGGTAGAATGGGTGATGCCTATGGACAACCCACCTTTAAGAGGTCCTGGGTGATGGAGGTGACAACTTCCCCATGGTGGGTGGCAGCATTTGCGCCTTCACAGCTCAGAGCCTGGTCTCACAGCCCTCCCCAGCACCCAGGGTGACCCTACCTCAGCCATCAGACAGCCCAGGATGTAGAGGGACTGTCCCCACATGTGTGGCAGCTTGCCCATGGGTATCCTGTCCACAGTGTGTGGGTTCCTGTATTCTTCATCCACCTGGAAGACAAGCCAGGAGGTCAAGAAGGGATCCATAGACACACGATGCTGAAGGAAGCATCCTCACTGCATCTTGAAGTCCAGCAGTTCAAGGCTTAAAACAAGTCCCCACAACACCATTTGTCACAGAGGGTCCAAAAGAGCCTGGTTACATTCCTCCTCTCTTTTTATAACTGCCTCAGGCATCTGTGTCAGACAACAGATCAGCTGCTAAGATCATGTTTGGTTTCCCAGCTCGGGCCATCCCACTAGAAGGGCTGACATGCCACAGGAGCACCCAGAGATGCTTTCTGATACTGATCAGGAGCACATCTCTCCTGGATGACCTGGTCATCAGGAAGCCACTGCTCCTAGCCCAGGCCCACACGAATGCCCTCACCACTGAACTGGAGCTCAGCACCACCTACTCAGCCCAGGTCTGCTTGTCCTGAGCTCTTGGAGCACTCAGTCTCCGAGCAAGCAGACTGTCAGCAAAGAACTCTTGTGTATGGGAGCAAGAAATGCTTTGGGAGAAAAAAACCAATTTTTATCCAACATGGTTTCATAACAGCTCCAAGCCATCCTTTTTATACCTGAGGTTTCCATGCATTACATGTGCCCCTTCACTAACAATTTGGCTTAATAAGCACTTAAAATTTAATTATCTGGTAATGAGACCAGGAGTTTCAGCAGCTGGATTTTCATGATCCTTGTGGGTCCTTTCCAGCTCAGAATATCCTGTTATTCTGTAAGATACTCCTGCTTCCCACCATAGCTCAGGATCACTCACCTTATCCAGTGGGACACTGTACAGCTCTGGCAGCAGGCGTACCCCATTCTTCCCCTTGATGAGAACCCCCTCAAGGGCTTCCCGGTACTCCTGCACCTGAGAGGAGAGGGAATCTGCTGCCGGTCACGGCTCCCTGCATCCTTCTCCTGCACACTTCTCCTGCCAGGGACTTTTTCCTACTAGCCCAGCAGGTCCTGCCTCTCTTACCTGCTCCATGTTTCCACTGAAAATCCCGTCAATCATCAAATATGCCCAGAAGAGAGGCCACTCACATTCAATGTTCTCAAACAGCTTCAGCTCAGCAGGTTCGTAGTAGAGGCGCTTGGGGTCCTGTAAGTGACGTCAAGGCAAGTGGTACGTAACAGGATCCCCTCAAACTGACAGGGCTTCTCCTCCTCCTGAGACCCCAGCCTCAAATGTCCTCCCAGCCCTCCTCTGCAGATGGCCAAGACAGAGCTGAAAAGCAGTTCCACCTCCAGCCTCTGTTTTTTCCATCGGACTACCCCCTCTCGAGCCCCCTGCACTGATGATGGAGAGACTTACCCTTCCTGCGGTCTACCTGGTCCCCAGGAGAGCACCCCAGAGCCCCCAGAACACCCCAGACGTTGTGCTGTTATACAGCACGACATGCCCTGTGCCACACTGGGTCCCCTTTTTCTTGCCTGCTCTGCATGAGCCTCAGCATCTGTCTCCTCCAGCATCATCAAGCTGGCCCAGCCAGGTGAGAGGGCTTGGGCTGGTCACACAGGGCCAGAGAGGTCCCTCCAAGGCCCTCCTCCCATGTGGTGCCACTGTGAGCCCAACACAAGGGAAGTCGTCAGGATGAAGAGCTGCCTGCGCAGAATCCTCCCACCACAGCTCTGTGTGGTGTAGTGCCCTTTCCTCGACCCTGCCTGCTAACTGCTTTGTCTGCTGCAGAGAAGGGAGAGCGCTGGCCTTAGCAGACTATTCAAGCAGAGAGGACAGAAGGAGCAGATGTCTTCTACCTGCACTCCATAAGATTTTGGAAGCCATAAGCTCCCAAAATCCCATCCTACTCCAGCCAGCTGCATGCCTCTGCCAGCACCGCTGTCCTTTCCATGCCTCACAGCTCCCCAGAAGTAAGTAATCCACAACTCTGCATGCTGCCAAAGCTCACAAGCGCTGGGAACACTGGATTGGAGATGCTGCTGTTTCTCTTTGGCTCTGGAAGGGGGCAGCCACATATGCTGCCTATTATGGGCAGGTCTGCAGAGGCACAGCAAAGGAGAAGCATTCAGAGGTACTTGTGCCTAAAGGTTACAGGCCCAGCAGCTGGTGATGACTTAAGAGCCTCTGAGTATCATTTCCTAGTTCAGTGGTTATCTAATGAGACTGTTGCTCTGTTCCTGTTTTCTCTCTCCAAAGCAGCAAACTCTCCACTTGCTCCCAAGGCCATTCTGGCAGTACCCAAGCTGACTGCTGGTCTAGGAGAGACAGAAGCAGCTTTGTGACCTCCAGAGCTGCCGCAGATGAGGCCGTTGGGTAGCAGCTCTGCACAATCACCTCCCCAGGCCTCCAGCCCTTGCTCAGGGCTGGTGCAGCCCTGGGAGAGCCCACCTCAGCAGGGCTCCTATGCCAGGCACTGGTCCTACCTTCTCCCAGCCTAAGAAAAACACCTACCAGGTCGCAGGATGCAGGCAGAGCCAGCCTCTGGCCATCTGCTAAGGGCGTCGGTGGGACGCACCCCCTCTGCAATGAGCTCTGGCATTTTGGGAAGCCTTGCCCAGACCCATGACACTGCCTGGGGCTACTCAGGGCTCTTGTCTTCCCAGTGCTCCCCAACACAGCCTTTGTGCTGCATCCAGGCGGGCTGCTGCTTGGCAGTCAAGTTCTGCCAGGCAGCAGGGCTGAGGACACTCACCTCTTTGGGAGTCCTGTATCCATCCCGCAGGAAGCGGCAGCAGCCATAGCGCCCCTGGAAGGGAAGGAAAGATTTGCTGAGCAGGAGGCACAGTGTGAGGTATCTTGTACCTTCAGTGCAGATGGAGGGGCAGGGTGTTTCCTTCAGCCAAACACCCCCTCGCTCACTTACCCACCACTCAGGTACCCCAATCACAGCCCAAGGCCACACCACACAGGGCTGCTTCTTTGTACAGCCCTGCCACAGGTCATGCAGACTGGGAGAGGACGTGCCCCAGCAACCCCCCACTGAACACGTTTTTGGGAAGAAAAGGGCTACAACAGTTTGGACTGCAGCTGTCTCCTGGGAACAGTGAGACAAGGGCAGAGATGCTCACCTGCAGCTTGGTGATAATCTCCTGCTTGGTGATTTCCACCAGCTCACTGTCCTCCACAGCAAATGCCGGGTAGGAGATGACAGAGAGCACACTGGCATCCACTTCCTTGGATGTGGAGGCCCTGGGCAGCATTGAGTGGAGGATGGACTGGGCAAAGGGGATGGAAAGGTGGTTAGGCTGTCAGGCCAGGCATCATTCACACCACAAACCCAGTAGAGGGTTCTTCTTGCAACAGTATAACGTCTGAGTGGGTCTCACCTGGCAGTGCTGCACCTCATCTGACAGTACCCGTATCACTGACTGTGGGCCTCCCTTGGCTCCAAAGAGATCCAGCTCATCCAGTGCCTCCAGGGCAGCCTGCATGCAGGGTGAGACCCAAAAAGAGGCCTGTCCTTCACCATGCTGCTCATTTGTAAGAGCTCTCACTCCATGCTAGTCCCTGTGTGTAAAGCACTGCCCAAATTTAAAATAATTTGAACCCTGCTGTGGCTGCAGAACATCTCTGGTCAAAATGGGACCACATCTCCAGACATCAAAAGGGCCTGGAACACTTCTGCTACACACCCCTGATTAACTTTTCACTCCCAGTTCAGGCAAAACTCAGGCTAGAAGGGCACAGTTTTATCCCAGTGCACAAGGAGAAGAACCTTCCTATACAGGAACCTATCGCTGAATGGGATATTGAGCCTCAGCAGTTCAACATGCTCAGCCTGCTCTGTCAAAAAGCAGCTCAGGGCCACTGGTGCTCCTCACCCCTCCAGGCAGCACTTCTTCCCAGCTCACCTTGGCCATGCCGACAGAACTGGCATTCAACTCGGTGATGCCCTGGTTTGTCTTGTCCCCACGCTCCCATATGCCAAAGTCCTGTGAACCAGGCACTGTTTCAGAACACACCCAGAAAGCCTTTGAATCCCACCCATCCACAGTGCTTCCAGAAGGTGCTGGTGTGGCTCAGGGGGAGCCCACAGCTGTTCCTAGACACCAGTCCAGTATCTCTGCCACCGGAGCACACCCTCCTTCCCCAGCACATGATACCCACCGCAGTTTTGTAGGCAGCTTCAATGTAGAACACGAGGTTCTGGATAAAGTTGACTTCATCCAAGCTGTGAATTATGTGGAGGCCTGAAGCAGAGGGAAGAATTCACATTAGCCACTCCAAGCCCACAAGCATACCCAGGATGGGGCTGCAGTAACCCAGGGACGACTCCTCTCCACTGCACGCCTACCCAATGGGAGCCATGTCCTAGCTGACCCCATCTCCACTCCCACCCCTTATGGCAGCACTGGGGCTTCAGACAAACAGGGGCTTTTGGAGAGACCGACATCAAGGGGCCCAAACCCACCTCAGGTACTGTGAGCATAAGAAAACAGTGGGGGGTCAGGGAAGCCATTGCAACAGCTTGGCACCCAGGAAGGTGCACCGAAACTGAGACTCTGAGGAACCTGAAGACCAGCATGCTCAAAGCTGCAATGGCAGCCCCCAACATTACCTGAGGCCGTCATTTGTGCAAGCATGAGGAGGTAGAGGGAGGTAGCATCCATCTGTAGGTGACCCCATTCGTGGTCTCCTACCACAGTGGCACAGGTGCGGGTGTTATACTTGGCATGCAGGCAGTCCCTGGTGCTCTGACTGTACTTGAAGGCCTCTACCTTGTTCACCTTGAGAAGGGCAAAGAGATGCAGGTATTCATCGAACTCTGTCTCCAGAGAGGTCTGACAGCTCTCGAGCCAAGGGCTGCCCCATGCCATGAGTGGAGCACATGGAGTCGTGCCTGGCAGGGCAGAAATTCCACAACCCCTGGGCTGAGCCCCACTATGCACCAAGGCAGTGAGTGCAGGCTCACATGCCTCTGTGGCACAGGACTGCAGCAGTGGAGGGCTCCACTGCCACAGCTGCACCAGACTGAAAAGGGTTACCCCAAATGCCCCGAGGGAGGAGAGCTGTAGAGCCCTAGTGCCTGCCAGGCCACGAGACAGGGAGCAGCTGGCAAAGGCTCCACTGGCCGCCAGCCCACAGCTCTGGAACTTCAATCACACCCAGGACAGATGCTTACTCAACTTATTCCAAGACTCGCTGGAAGGGGGCCTTCCCTCTGCTCATCAGGGAAGGCTGGGGAGGGCTCGCACAGTTAGGACTGATAGTCTCTGTGGCATAGCTGGGCTTTAGGGAGACCACTTGACACTCAGAGGTGGTCCCCAGCCCCTACCTGTCTCATCATGCACTGGAGCAGCCCCCGCATCAGCTTCACCACGCTCTGCAGGAACAAGGAAAACAGGTTTGTTAATCTCCAGGAGAAGCCCTGACTCAGGATCAGCTGGCCGCTGACCTTTGTGGGGCTCAGCGTCTGTAATCAGAGCCCCGGCTCACATTTTCACAGCCCTTGGGCGACAGCAGAGGGAAGATTTCTCGGTCTGCCAGCAAGGCCAGGTTGCCGTGCTATGCAGCGGGACAGAGGACACGGCTGCAGCGCATGGCTCCCCAGCCCTTGAGAGAAGGGCTGTGGCCCCAGATCACCCCAGAGGCAGAGGTCTAGACCCTCTGGTTGGGCTCCAGTGTGGTCTGGGAAGAGCAGGCTCTGACATCCATTCCTATTGCCTCCCGCGTCGGGGGAGAGCCATGTCCTCGGCCTCACTGCACTGCCTTTGGGCCCCTGACCCAGCTATGCCAAAGGCTGACCAGCCCGGGTTGACGGCAGTCTCCGGGTGACACCGGCCCCGCCCCGGGCTCCTGCTCCCTCCTACCTGCTCCAGCTCGTAGGCCTTGGCCTTGTCCTCGTCGCGGTCGGCATTCTTGCGGTAGGCCAGGCCAAGACCCCACACTGCCAGGATGCTGTACACGTTGTCCCGGACCCAGGCGTCCTGGTGGTCGGCGCTTGCGGGGAGCAGCCCCGTCACCGGGTCCTGCGGAGAGGACACACCGTTCCCACGGAACTCCCTGGCCCAGAGGCCGGCGGGGAGCGCCGGGGCCCCGGGTCTGCTCCCCACTCCTAGGCAGGGTCCGCACCTGGTGGCGGAGGATGGTCTGCTGCACCAGGCGCCCGTAGCCGTCCAGACGCACGCCCGAGTTGCTCCGGCTCCTCATGACGGCGGCAGCAGGACCGGGACCAGGACCGGGACCGGCACTGGCACTGACGGGACGGCACGGGTACCGTCAGAGCTCCCGCTCCGCCCCGCCCCTTCCCTCCCCGCTCCGCCCCGCCCCGCGGCACCGCCTGCTCGCTACCGCCGACGGCGCTACCCGAGCACCACAGCAGCCCCTGAGTGGCCGCCGCAGCCGCGCTGCCCTGCGCTCCTCGCCGGCGGCGGCCTCGGCCCACGGGGCGTCCACTACCGAGTGGGCAGGACCTGCCGCCATGGCGGCCCCGAGGGCGGGGGGGCGGTGGCGTTCGGCGCCCCCTGCCGGGCGAAGGCCGAGCAACGCTGAGTATGGATGCGCCGCTGCAAGGACGGACACTCGGAGACGAGGACAGACACACGGACGGACACACGGATACACGGATACAGGGACAGACGCACGGACGCGCGGACTCACGGATACCTGTGCCGGTGTGGAACGGACACACGGACTGGTGTGTGGTGTGGGACCGCAGGGACACACGGATGGGTTTGCGTACTGGTGTGAGGCTGTACAGACACACAGACGGACACACAGATGGATACGCATACCAGTGTGGGTCTGTACGGACACACACACGTATGCTAGGTGCATGGACAGACGCACAGACACGCATGTGGACAGAGGCATGGACACGTCTATAGGTGTGCGCGTGCACATAGAGGCATGGACATGCACACATATGCACATGTACAGGTGTGCACACACGTACCCACACTGGAACACATGCACAAGCAGACTCGTGTGCACACGTACCTCCACACACACACATGTGTACACAGCTGTGCACACACCCTTTGCATTTCCATGTGTCCTTAGCACACAGAAATACACACACACACACGTGCACCTGTGTACATTCATAGGTATGCAAACCTGTACATACGTACAGGTACAGTCACCCATAAGCACACACACACATAAATAAGCACACGCACACACTTCCCATGCACATACACAATCATACATATGCACACACACACAGGCATACACTGCATACACCTGCGTGCACAGGTGTGGGTAGGCACATGTGCATCATACAGACGTGCACCCACACAGGTGCACCAGCAGTGTTTGGGCACAGTGGGCTCCTGGAGACCACAGCACCCCTCATCCTGGGGGCTCCTTTGGGCAGGTGGGGGCCAAGTGGCTGCTGCATCAGACTCTGCACCTGTTGGGCAAGAGACAGGAGCCCACGTGTGCCATGTGCCACCCTGAGGCACACATGGCCCTGTCACCCACGTAACCTGCCTTTGCACAGCTGGGCAGGGGCAGGAAGGTGCTGAATGTGGGTAGGGTGCAGTGGGTTTATTTTCTGTGCAGAGCATCTGGAGTGGCCGAGCCAAGGCATTGCCCCAGGGAGCTCAGCAGCACAGTCTCTCCCTGGCCCAGCCCACAGGACATATGGCTGCTGGAGAGTCCTGTTCCAGCAAAGAGTGCATGCTGTCCCTTGGTCTCTGGGGGTCCCAGTGCACGGTGGACATTCCTGGGGATGGTGGACATTCCTGGGGACGCCAGTGGCCGTCAGCACTCATGCTGTGGTGGGGCACACACCCAGCCCTGTGAGGCAGAGCAGCCATGAGTGCTGTGCCAGGGTGTCCAGAGGGGGAGCATCCCTGAGCTGGGGGCAGCTGGATGGGGGGGGCAAAGCTGGGCTCTGCTGGGGGGGATGCCTAGGCTGGAGTCACTGGAACTGGAGGACACCACAATGGTGTGCACAGGAGGTCCCTGGACTGTGGGCAGTGGGGAATGGTGTAGGGGTGGGGGGTTCCAGGGTCGAGAACTCCCAGAGTTGGTGGGGTTGGGGTACTTGTGAGGCCGCATGGCTGGGGGCATCAGGGTACATGGAGCAGGTCACAGGGCTTGTAGGCATGAGAGACATGAAGAGTACCAGGCATGCAGGCAAGGCTAGGCAGGGGGTGATGCAGGGGATGAACAGGGGCCCCCAGTCACTGCAGGCCCTGATGGCACACTCAATGCTGTGCCAACAGTGGGCACCCAGGGGTCTGCTGCCCTCCACCCTCTAGAAGGGTGTCATGTGAGGCATCTGTGGGGCCATGTGCCCCCCCACCCCCTGGGGCTCCTGGAGCACACAGAGGGGCAGATGGGTCAGGGAGGGGGGTCCTGAGTCTCCTGGCACCTGCCCCTCATGCCCAGACCCACCTGGAGGGAGCTGGAGAGAAGCAAGAGGAGGGAGAGGAGTAGTGCCAGGCTGATGGTGATGCCTAGGGATGGTAGTGGGGACTGCACTGGCCCTGTCAGCCATTCTGAGTGCTGAGGCTTCCATAGTGCTGCTAACTCCATCTGTCAGGTGCCTCCACTAGGCACTGCTCCTCCCAGGTACTCTTCTCTGGGCAGAGAAACAGCCCCTTGTTACCTACCACCCTAGCAGGGGGCTGCCAGCACCTCTGCAGGGCATCCTTGAGGCATCTGGATCCTGGCCATCACTGTTTGCATCCAGCTACAGTCCCTGGCAGGGTGCCTGGGGAGCAGCTGCTCTCCACAGCTGGGTGACCTCCATCCTGGTGCCCCTGTACTGTGCCCAGCCCAGATATGCCCTGGCAGTGCAAGGGCACATGGACACGTCCCCTCTCTGCCCAGTGCCAGCCTGGAGGATGTGGGGTGTGAGATGGTCATGCCCACTTACGAGGGGTAGCAGGAGGGATAGTGAATGGGCACCCTGTGGTAACAAAGCAAAGCCTCAGTGTGGGGTTTGGGGCAGGGGAAACAGCTGGGAACAAGGCAGAAGGGGACAGGGATGCACTAGCTGGCCTGGAGGAGAGAAAGGGGCCAGTGCAGCCCCCTGTGCCAGCAGCAGCTCCACAGGCAGGATCCCTGCCTGAGGGTGGGTTGGGTGCATGTCCCCAAAGCCAGGAACCCCGGTGCTCCCCAATGGGATGCCAGGCTGTGCCCAAGGGGCTCACATAGCTGTGGGATCTGCAGGAAGATTATCCCTGCAGGGTGCACCCAGGCAGCAGGCCAAGGTCACTGCACCCTGTGCCAGGCAGCCCCGGCAATGATGCAGGCACAGGACCAGGGTCATCTGGAGACAGTGAATCTTTCCCTGAATCACTGCTCCTCCATCCCTGTGGTAGCACCTGTCCTACCACCAGCATGGAGGAGATCCCACTGCTGGAGCAGCCCCTGGGCGCCCATGGGTATGCAGGGAAGGGGCCCATCCCAAAAGACACGAGAGCCCGTTGGCACAGTGCATACAAGGACACAGGGCTGGGGCGACAAACTGCAGTGCTCACCCCTCTCCAGGTGCCCAGCTGGTCCAAGGGGTGCTGGCAGCAGTTTAGGGTGGGGGGGCCAGTGGCATCCAGAGGTGTCCAGGGCTGGGAGCATGCCCAGCTCCATGCCTTTTATCACCACTTGCCTGAATGAGTCAACAGCACACGCTTAATGATTGATAGGGCTCAGATCTGTCAGCTTCCAAAAAAGCAGAAGACATTCTCCACTCATTACCAAGATGTGGCTAACTGGGGACAAGGGGCAGGAGAGGAGCCTGGGGCTCTGTGGTTTCTCACTCTTCCAGGATGAAAAGAAACTTCAAGAATGGCAGGAAAGGGAGGGATTGGAGTTGACAGCACCTCGTCCAACAGCAAACACTCATAGGAAAAATAAAAGTGCTGAAACATCCCCATGGAGCTTGGGCCAGCAATAACAGATGGGGCTGGACCCCAAGCAAGAGGAGACCCTGGCAAGAGCCATGAGCTGTGGAGAAACAGCAGCCAGGTGACAGTGCCTCCAAACTCTGCTGTCAAGGATGATGACTGCCACCTATGCCTTGCTGCTCAAAGAGTGGAAATTTTGCTCCAGCACTGCAAACAGGGCATCGTATCCAGCAACAGGCAAGTTTGCTTGCAGACACACCTACCCAAAATAGCCCTGGCAGAGAAATGCCTTGGCCATGGTGACAGGCAGCCCCAGGAGACCTGGCTCATTGCCCTTCCATGGTCCCCCAGGACTTGCCCCATACAGAGGAACATGGGGCATATCTTGTTCCCAGCCCCATGGAGGCAGCTGCCTGCAGCCACATCTGGTCCCCTCTGCACTAGGACAGGTCTGTGCTCCAGAGGAAGCCCTTCTCACAGGCCCTACTTGAACCAGCTGGGATTTATCCCCGCACCCACCCCCTCCAGTGAAAGCACAAGGGCAGTTGCACAGGGATACAGCCTGTGGTAGCCTATCCCAGGGGGCACCTCCTGCACCCCAGGGACAGTGCAAGAACAGGCCAACATGGTCTTTAGCAAAATCAATCAATTTATTTATTCACAGTCAAGCAATAAATAGAGGAAAGTCAGGCAGCAGGGGTGCTGAGAGTGGGACTGACCCTTCTGGGAACAGGGATGTGCCAGGAGCCCAGCAGAGCCCAAGGCCTTTGTGACAGCAAGAGTGCAAGAAGGCAGAGAGACATCTGCGACAGGAGTCTGACCTCTGGGATAGGACGAGACCTGAGCCCTGCTAGAGGGCAAGCCAAGGAGCTGAAGAACAAGTGTGTCAGAGGAAACAGCAGGCAGAACCCAGCACAGTCAGCTGCCTTGGCTGCTAGCACTGGAAGCAGAGATGGCAGCTCAGGTCCCTCCAGTTTTTCATAGCCTTTCCAGAGCAGAACTGCAGGGGAGGAGAGAAGCTTCCTCCCTTCAGCCCAAATTCTCAGCCTGGTGAGATGCCTCTGCAGCTGAGACTAGATAGGGATGAGGTGCATGTGAGTTAGGAAGGAATGCCACAGGCAGGGTCACATCAGATCCTGACACCACCCATGTGTCAAATGCAAAGCACAGAGACACCTGGACTTCTTACCCTCCCTTCCCTGGCTCCACCAGGAGAGTCTCAGCCACCTCCTAAGAGCTTCGTACTCCAGTTTAGGGACACAGCTCATCTCTGAGAACATCAGGCCAAGCCCCCCTGCCCACCAAAACCAGGCAGCAGCCATGGGGGCTGCAGGAAGGACAGATGCCATGGGGCAACCACCCCAGCACAGGTTCCTGCCTTTAAAAATCTACAATTTACATAAAACTGTCATTGTAAAATCTCCCCACTGAGCAGCACTGCATGGGGAGGAGAGATGAGCCAAATGAGCCCCAGATAGAGCAAGATAAACCCCTGAAGTCCAGATCTGCAGGAGGAGGTAGAGCCCAGGGGTGATGTGCTGGGGCAGTGGAAATTACCGGCAGGTGCAAGACTCTGCAATCATATTCTCGTACTCCTTGTACAGTATGCCTCCATTGCGCTCAATCATGAGGACACTGATGGGGCTGTAGCGGTAGGGCACACAGGAGGGCCGGGGCACATTGACATCCACAAGCTGATGAACAAAGCTCTGCACCACAGCATGGTTGGGTGCGTGGTAGTCATAGCGGAGCAGGTGGGGACAGGTGCCCTTGCAGTAGCGTGGGTTGTAGCGATGGGGAGCGATGATCCAGTGGTCCCAGCCCAGCTGTGCAAAACTGACAGGGAAGGGGCGGAGGGAACAGTCACTCTTCTCCCCTCCCTGCTCCCGCAGGTATTTGGGCAGGTCATGAGCCAATGTCCCTATATCACGTCGATGTCGGTGGCGCTCTGCTGCCGGAGGTGCCAACCCTGCCTGAGTATCGTTAAGGTAGAGAAGGAGGAAAGGGTGGCTAGGGGTAACCAGGGCATCGTGGCCTCCTGCTCGGCCAGCACGCACACAGACATGCCGCAGTGCCAGGCTCCCCATGCTGCTGTTCCCCAGCACCAGGTAAGGAGTGACGTCAACTTCAGCCCAGCCATGACGGGGACGGGCGGTAGGGCTGAGCAGCACCCTGGGTGCCTCGCCAGCCGCCACTAGCTCCAGAGCGCAGAGGAGGCGACCATGGGACAGTATCAGACTGGGCAGGTAGACCACAGTGGCTCTGAGGAGGTGCTCAGCCTCTTGCTGGCCCTCCAGGTGGTAGGTGAGGGCCTGCAAGTACCAGCGACCTGCAGGGAAGCAGTGACCAGTACCCCTTTAGCATAGTGCAGGAGGCACTATGTGTCCCCCTTCCTCCCATGGTGCTGCCACAGCCCCACATAGCACAGTGGAGCCCATGACAGCCATCTGTCCCAGCACAAGGCAGAAGCTGCATCAAACAGAAGCCATGAGCCATGGCTTGGTGGTGGGGTGAAAGGCAAAGACAGTCTAATATTTCCCATCCTCTGCACCAACATCACTAGCCTGGCACAGCATCAGGCAGGGTGGGAAGGGGAGAAGGGCACACAAGGGCCACCAATGCATTTGCCCATCTCATCCCTGGGGGAGAGCCTTGGATTCATGCCAAGTGGAACCCCATGGCCAAGAGCAACTCCAGTGAGGGCACTGTAGAGAGGGGGAAGGAAGCAGGCAAGAGACCTCTCCTTCAACGCACAAGCCCACCCTGCTACCTCTTGCTAAGCCCCCATACCATCCTTAGTGCCCACCGGTTCCTTACCTGCCCAGGGCTGACCCCCATGGGAACTGGCCTGGACCAGGCGGATGGTGTTGGTGCCCAGGCTGCGGCTGCGGCGGGGTCGGCCTTCGCGGTCAGCAGCACGCCGGTACAGATTCAACATGTAGCGCAAGGGCTGCCCAGTGGCTGGCCCCACTTGCCAGCCTGGGCTGCCTGGAGCCTGCATTTGCAGGGCCTGAAGGAGGGGCAGGGTGGGGACAGCAGGAAGGGAGCCAAGGGGCAGTGGGGACTGGTTTGCAGCCTGGGAAAGGGGCACAACAAGGAGGAGGAGGAGGCTGGTGAAAGGGTAGGGCATAGCCATGATAGGTGAGCGTGTGTTTGGGGAGGGAGCAGGTAAGTGGGACAAGGTGGGGCTGGCCAGCAGAAGAATTAGGGAGAACCTGCAGTTATGCTTCTCCCCACTTGAGAGGCAGAGCTGATTGTGGGCAGCAGCAAAAGGATCCCAGTGTGCTTCCAGCTCCTATCAAAACAGGATGACCACACCAGCTGCTTCGGCTTGGCACAGGAACAGAAAGGTGGGGAGATTCTGTATGCAAAAAAGGGTACAAATTCCAGACTAAAACCCAGACCAGCAAAGATAGCCAGACAGAGCCTGGCTATGGGGGCTGTAAAGGTGCTGGGGTAGGGGAGTGGGGTGAAGTGGGCTGGGAGAACCAGCTCACTCAGCCCACCTGCTCCTAGCCAGCCTCCTCCTACAGGGTAGGAGGTCCCTGCCCAGGCCCATTTTAAAGGCATGGTCTCAATCAGGTTTTAAAGAGGCAGGAACTCCATGGGTCCCAGAGGAATGGGGCCACAGCATGAGAGGGTGCTTTCATGTGGTGAGTCCCTCCAGCTCCCTCCACTCTGTGCTGACTCTCCAGCAGTGGCTCAGCACCTTTGTGCCCATTGCTGCAAGCTGGTCTGCACTGCCCCAAGCTGGCACAGAGCCTGAGGTTCTGCTCCCCAACAGCCCTGCAGCACAGCCAGGCTGCCCAGGGCCTCACTCTACCCAGCTGGCCCTAAGGCACATGGGTGAGCAGAGCGACCCTGAGCCCAGCAGTGCTGAGTATGCCTGTCAGCCAGCAGTACTCCACTGTAGGCATCATCCTGCCGTCACCATCAGCATGCCCACAACTTTGCCTACCTTGACCAGTTTCCAGGTCTTTCTGCCAGCACCTGCTCTAAGCCAAGAGGTTGTGAGCATGATGCTCACCCTCTCGCTGGCATGGGACATTTGAGGCACTTTCCATACTGGGGACAGTGACTCCATGGTGCTTGCCTGGGAAAGACCCTCTGGGCACACTGCAGAGTGCGGTGTTGGCAGCTGCAGCCGGTGCCACCTCCAGAGCCCCTGGTGTTGTGCCCACACCCACAGTACACTGTTGCTCTCCTGCTGGGATGGAAGTGGCCAGGGGGCGGGCACACTGGTTGGGAACCAGTGGTGCAGGCATACGGACATGGGAGAGCTGGGGGGATTGTACTGGTGCCTGCAGCCTGCCCCTCCTGGTGCCAGCCGGGCACAGTGCTAAGGGCTGGGAGGGCTGTTTGGGGGTGTATGTGGTGCTGAATATGCTGTGGGGCCACGTGATGAGCCTAGGGCACAAGAGCCCTCTCAGCTGGCCAGGCAGTCCTGGTTACTCATTTGGGAAAGTGTACAAGGGGCAGACGAGCCAGTGAAGGTTGGGAAAAGTCCGGGCATGGCAGCAGCCAGTCACGAGTGGGGGGCATGACAAGGCAGGTGGGAAGGCCATAGGGGGAGAGCGGGAGATTCGGGTCGGGGTGGACATGTCAAGGCTGTATTGGTGGGGGGGGAGGGGGAATGCATCGCTCCTGGGTGGGCTCCAGCACTACAAACAGCCCAGGTACCACTCCACCCTGTGCCCTGTGCCACTCTGGCACAAGAATGTACTGGGCTGCCTGCAGCCGGGCTGCGCAGGGCACAGGCAGAGTTCAAGGCAGGTGCTCGTGGACAGGGACTACCAAGAAAAACTTTAGACCCTTCCAGCACTGGGAATGAACAAGCCTAGGGTGGCTCACCAGCCTGGCACTGCAAGCCGGCCCTCCCGGACCATGGCAGGCAACCAGGGGCTGTAGGCGTTGCTTGCAGAGCAGAGCTTTCCAGACCGGCTGTGCTGTCTGGGAAGGAGATGAGTAAGTCGTGGCCCTAGGCGGGAAGGGAGGAGCAGGACTCTCGGGCTCCCCCGGGAATCCGTGCCGATCCACTCCCACCATCCTCGGCTGCCATCCGCCACCTCCTCCCCCGCCTCGATTTCCCCCGAGCGGCACAGGTGCCCCTCCTGGTCCCGGCAGGGAAAAGACAAAGGTGAAGAACGGCCAAACTGCCACACACGCCCTGAGGTGGCCGGCAGGATACTGACAGGGTGGGGGCTGGCATGGGTAGGTCAGACAGGAGCCAGCGGCATGTGCTGGCCTGCAGGCAGTGGCACTTGGGGTGCCAGTGTGACTACGCGGTGGGGAGCTGGGGGGGCTGCATTACCCTACTGCCACCCTCTCGTACCTGCATGAGTGCTGTCAAACTGCCGCCCTGCCAGGCTAAGCTGTGCCGAGTTGGCCTTATTGGTGTGGGTCCCTGGTGGCAGCATATTGTGCTGAACCAAACTGAGTCATTTTCAGCTGAACTGTGCATGGCCAAGCTAAGCCAAGCCAAGCCAGGCTGTGCTGAGCTGAACTGTGCCAGCCCTGCTTGTCCAAGTCAACCAAGCTGAACTGCACTGAGCAAAACTGGGCCACGACAAGTGGAGCTAAGCCAGATGAGGCCCCTGGTTGTTCTGCGCTGTACCAAACTTAACTTTGCCAGTCCTGTGTCATGTTGAGCTGAGCTGAGCCAAGCCAGAATGTGCCAACCCAGCTGAACTGCACCAAGGCATGCCAGGCTGAGCCATGCTGGGCCAGTTAACCCACGCTGGCCCGCCCCACTGCCATCCCACACTGAGCTGAGCTGTGCTTTGTCGTGCTGCACTGGAGTCTGCCAGCCTTCCATATCATGCCATGCTGGGCTGAGCTGGACTGCATTGAAATACGCCGGCTGGGCTGTACCAACCTGAGCCAAGCAGCTCACTTCAGGTCCCTGGGCTAAAGGATGGTATGCCAAGCTACTGACTAGAAAGTTGCCGTGCCGTGCCATTGTGTGCAGAGCCATGCCATGAGCTGTGCTGAGCCAAACCGTGCCGTGCCGTGCCGTGCCGTGCCGTGCCATGCCATGCCGAGCCGGCCGCCGCCGTCCCCCCGCGCCTCATTGGCGGCGGCGGCGGTGCAGTCCCGGTGCGGGCCGGCCCCGCCCCGCACTCGCCCCGCGCCGCTCAGCCCGGGCGGGCGGGGGTGTCATTTCCTCCACAGCTCGGGGCCGGGCCGGGATGGGGCTGTAGCTGTTGCCGCCATGGAGCGGGCCGAGGGCCGGCCCGGCGCCCCCCAGTACGTGCATGTGCAGCTGCAGGGGGGCGCGCCGTGGGGCTTCACGCTGCGCGGCGGGCTAGAGCACGGCGAGCCCCTCATCGTCTCCAAGGTAGGCACCGCCGGCACAGTCCCGCGTGGGCTCCGCGGCATCCCCTCGCGAGGGGCCTCCCGCCCGTGGCGGGGCGCGGGAGATGGGAGGATGCCCGGGGCGCGGCGGCGTCGGGGGTGCGGGGAGTCCCGGCCGCGGGGTCTCGTGTCCTGGCTCGGCGGGACGGGGGCGGCCACTCGCACCCACGATTCCCGCGCCCCTCCACTTAGAGCCGCAGGGAAGAGTGGGAGCGAGAGGGGCGGAGGGACAGCCCTGGCCCGGCGGCAGGAAGAAATTCCTCTGGCACATCCGTTGGGCTGGCGTTGGGGGCGGCCCCCACATTCCCCCTCACGCCTTTCGCCGTCCCGTCCCGCGGGCCGTAGCCGAGGGAGGTCAGCCCCCTGCATGCCCATCCGTCGGCGTCGCGCCCATGGGCGCCACGGGCACTGGGCTCTGCAGGGACGTTTAGGGCCACGGTGGGGGCACCGGAGTCCGTCCCGTCATGCCCCGGCACCCCTGGAACGCAGGGGCAGGACCGTGCCTGGGACGGGGTTGGCGCCGGGGTGCGGTGCCGAGCGGGGACCGGCCGCAGCCGGGAGCAGCGAATGCTGAGGGTGACCTCTGCGGCCCCGACGCCCCACCACACAGAGGGTCACCGATTCCCGCGGCCCCCGCCAGCGCATCGCCCCACGGGGAGACTCGCCAGGAGACCCGCGGGGAGACAGGCAGCGGCCAGGAGAGCCCCCAATACCCACGTCTCCGCGGAGCCCGGACGGGGCCCTGTTGCCGGACGATTTGGCCGCCTGCCCGCCCGGTGTCACCGTCCTGCTGAGCCGGCGTGCGGCGGGCCGGGCTGGCGGCCCCGGGGCTGCTCCCTGCCTCGAGCCGGGCTGACTGCGCCCCCGGGCCGTTCCACGCCCCTCGGCGGGACGCGGGCAGCGCGGTCTGGCTGGGGGAGCTGGAAAAGTGGCTCCGGTCCTAGCCCTGCGCCCTGAGGTGGCACCGCCGGCGGGTGGGGAGCCGGGCGCCGAGGGAGTCACTGCCCGCGTCCCGACTGGCTCCCAGCCTTCGGGGTAGTGGGTTCCCGTGGGTCCGTCAGTTGCCGGAGGAGGGGACAGGAGGTGATGGGAAGGCCCGGGGATGTTCCTCACCACTTTTGAGAAGGGGGTTGGCTTACGGGCCGCGGGGTGTCGGCCCCCGCGCTCCCCCGGACACGCCGCCACCGCGTGTACTCGGCAGACAAAAGGGGTTTGTTCCAGCGCTCTGTGGACTCAGGGGAGGGTCCCCCGGGGCCACCGCTTCGTCGCTGCGGCTGGCCGAGGTGTGTGCGGAGCGGAGGCGGCTCCCGCTTGTGGCGCGGGGGGCGCGGGCCGGAAAGGGGAAGGGCGTCCTCGCACTGACGAGTGACAAGAGTTTGGCCTCTGAGCCCACTCCGGGCGGGATCCCTTCCTGTGGCAGAGTCCCACGGCGGTGCTCACACGCACTCTTACCCGTTCCATGGGGCTGCGAACGCCCTCCAGCACAGGCTCCCCCTAGCACGTCGGAGGCAAGGAGGGAGATTGGTGTGGGGCAGGGTGGGCACAGCTCTGGCACTGTTCTGGTTGTGACTCCTAAGACAAGTTTCTCCTGACACAGGCAGACATTCCCGTGAGCCATCTGGTACCCACCATTAGGGCCCAGAGTGAAATCCAGGGATGGTGTTGGAGAAGTGTCCTGGGCTGGCCCAGCCAGGCAAGGCAGCAGGCGGTGGGGTTGGCTGCCAGTGCTGAGTTCACTGGTGGCAAAGGCAGAACAAGGAGCTGTTTGTGCCAAATTTAGCTCCTGGTGAGTGATGCCGGGGCTGTGCCTGTCCATCCTGGTGCATGTGATGGCCCAGACATGGGTGCAGACCTGGTGGTGTCCTGCAGCAGTGGGGACACCTTTTACCTCTGACTCATCCCCATGGCCGTGGCAGGCAGGACTGGGTGGGCACGTGGCTGGACAGAGGACTGGGGTGAAGGTGCAGCCTGTCTTGCATACTCTGCTGGTGCCCAGTGGTGGGCAGCAGCATGGCAGGGGGTAAACCCAGGTGCTCCACCAACTACATGGTAGGACTGGGAGCTCTCACAGGCAGTCAGGGTCCCCTGCTAGGAAGGCAGCCCCATTGCTGACATCTGGGTAGGAGGGCAGCCTGCCTGCACAGGCAGGCGCATTGGGCTATGCCCAGCCTGGGTATGGCATTGCGGTGTTCAGATTCCTGAAAAAATGGGAGAGCTGTCGGTTCTGGGCACAGCTGTGCCAAGCAGGGCCATAGGGCAGTGGTGCACTGGGCAGGAGGCTTGGCTGCCCTTGCCTTCCTCCCTCCTAAGGTGACATTTTGTCCAGGGGTAGTGGAATGCCCCCTGAGCCCTGCCCAGCACTAGGGGTGGAAAGTGGTGCCCAGGGGCACATGCACAATGACTGACCTGCTAGGAAGCTGTGTGTGCTCCCTGGCACTGGGGCCTGGCTGCTGCCCAGGCTGGCCCTGCAGGCACTGTGAGCAGAACTCATTCCTTGGCCAGGCCTGGGAGCAACTGGGTAGGGTGAAGAGCCCATGGGCAGGGTGGGTGCAGGAGCCCCAGCATGGGGCCAGGTTAGCTCTGCCCTGTGGGTTGCTATAGGGTCTTGCTACATCCACACTGGGCGTGGGGCACCCCAGGTCCTGCCCCATGCACCTGCCATGCCCTGCACCACTGCCACCACGCAGCAGCAGCTTCGGTCACTTGCCAGCCCTGTGGCGTGAGGGTCTGGACTTGGCGATCCCTAGCCATTGCAGTGGCAGGATAGGCAGAGATCAGTGCCGGCAATGGGCACTCTGCCTAGCCCAACTGGGCACTGCTCGTCCCAGGGCTGCCAGCACTGCACCTGCCAGCTAGGGCAGAGGGCATGGGCCAGGGTCTCATGTGCTGGCAGCACCATGGCCCTGCTTCCTCTAAGCACAGCAGTACAGGGTGCCAGGTTCATTTTGGCCATGGGTGTCAGGGAGGGTAGGCATGTGCCAGGGCTCAGCACTTCCTCTACTGTTGTCTCCTATGGGCACATAGGGTGGGATGGCATCCTTTGGGCATCGAAATCACCATGGGTGCCCAGACAGGCTCGATGTGGGGTTGGAAGCAGCAGCAGGGGGATGGCATCCACGCCAGACAAAGGGCCCTTGTGCTGCCTGTGCCTGCGGGGGAATCTGCTGGGATGGGACATTTTTCTTTCTCCCCCCTCCCCGATGCCCTTGCTCAGAAATTCACGTGACCAGAGAAGGGGGAGAGCCCAGCCCCGCAGATCCCTCTGTGGTTCCTGGGGCACAGGCACTTTCTCTGGAGCCTCTTTCTCCCCTAACACCTGGTGGCCGTGGAACATCCCCTGGGATATTCCAGGGGCCATGCCCCCCTTGACGCCCCTCTCTGTCACCCAGGTGGAGGATGGGGGCAAGGCTGCATTGTCCCGCCGGCTGCAGCCAGGTGATGAGCTGGTGAACATCAGCGGGACGCCGCTGTACGGATCCCGCCAGGAGGCTCTGATCCTCATCAAGGGTTCCTACCGCACTCTGAAGATGATCGTTCGCAGGTTGGCAGTGCTGTGGAGGGGACACAGGGAGGACTAGTGGGACTTTACCCACCTGGGGGACTGGCAGGAACCTGGAGGTGCCCTTGTCTCGAGCTTGGAGGTGCCCCTTGCTGGGACAGGGTGGGGAGCAGCCTCTTTGCTGCTGTCAGCACTCCTGCTGGGTGGGGGTTCCCTAGCCAGCAGAGCCAGGGCAGTGCGTTGGGCTCACCACCCCCTTGCTGGGCGGTATCCTCCAGCGTGGCCGCTCCTCTCCCTTCCTGCCTGCCTGCCTCCTGCCTGCCTGCTTGCCTGGGAAAGGAAGGAGAGGCAGGGCTGGGCCTTGCAGGCCCTTCCCCCCCCAGCCCCTCCAACTGCACCCATTCCCTGGCTGCATCCTGACTGACTCCAGCTCCAGCAGCACTCAGGGGCAGGGACGGCGCAAGGGCACTGCCCAAGGGGCAGGGGTCCCACGGGACTGTGCTGGGGCTCAGCATCATCCATGGTGAGTTTAGGGGTTCTGGGAAGTCCCTGTGCTGGCCTCACAGCTTGCCACTCTCCTCATCCAGGCAGCAGATGCTGTGGCAGCACTGGGCACTTGGGAAGTACAGGAGGTGGTTTCTGACCATGTCTATGCAGTGGCATGTGCTGGGGGGACTGGAGGCTCCTATGGATGCCATGAGGGGTGGGATAGGGAGCAGCACAGGACCCTTCCCAGAGACATGCTATGGCTGGTGCTTGCTGCAGATGCTGAGGGACAAAGGAACAAGGGGGAAGGTCAGGCTTGCAGTGGAGACAGATGTGGCTCTAGTGTCCCTTGGTGGAGCCAGTCCAGTCCTGGCAGGGACACTTACCGTGCTCAGGGCATTGCCTATGGGCTGTGCAGGGGCCATGTCCTCAGTCCCCTGTTGATGCGGCAACAGGGATGCTGCAGTCTGGGGAGCCCTGGCCAGCTGGGTGAGCTGTGGGATCCCCTTGCCCAGTGCCGTGTGCTGGCAGGGCTGGACCCTCCTCGCTGCCATCCCCTTTGGGCGGGCGCTGGCCTGGGGGGGACAGGAAGCCCCATAGGAAGTGACTTCAGCCCCGGTTCCTTGGCCTGGCTTCCTCCCCATTCTTGTCCTTTCCCGCTGTTGCTCTTGGCAGGAGGAGCGTGCCCGTTCTCCGGCCCCATTCCTGGCACGTAGCCAAACTTGCTGAAAGCCGCCCCGACGTCCCCACCATGCACTGCCCGGCTGATGCCTTCAGCCTCTCTTGGCCCTCAGGGTGTGATGTCAGGTGAGACCCTGGGGGCAGTTATGAGACTGTGCAAGGGGAGGGGGCAGACGGGACACCCTCTTGCGTTGTGGCAGTGGGGGTAGCATAGGTGCTCGCATACACCGCTTTCGGGCATCCCTCCTCATCCTGCACTACCCTTTCCCGTGGCTGTTTACTCCCAGCTCCCAGCAGGAAGGGGCGGTGGCTCTGCTGGAGACAGCCAGGAGCTGCTTAGTCCCACTGCCCCCGCTGCCAGAGCTGGGAGGTCTTGAGTGGCTGCAGTCACACACACTCTATGTTCCCTGTGCCTGCGCCCTCTGTCAGTGCCACGGAACCTTGGTGGTGGCCCCAACCCGGGGGTGAAGGGCAGGTTGGGGCAGTGCTGCCCTGTGCTCTATTGTCCCAGTGAGGGTGTATGTGTGGGGGTGGGCTCCTTGGGATCTCTGCAGAGCTGGATGGGGGGCAGCAGGTGCCTGTAACACTGGTGTGGGGCCAGGCAGCAGCAAGCTGTCCCTGCAGTGGAACCCGCTGTCCTGGCACTGCAGCACTGACCGGAGCAGCTCCATCGGGAGCATGGAGAGCCTGGACCATCCCGGCCAGGCCTACTATGAAGGGGACCCCTCACCTGTTGACCAGGGCATGTACCACAGCAAGCGGGACTCGGCCTACAGCTCCTTCTCTGCCAGCTCCATCGCCTCTGACTGCGCCCTCTCTCTCCGTCCTGAAGAGGCCGTGTCCATCAACTCCACCCTCCAAGGCCCCTGCAAAGCCCCTGATGGGCGCTACCTGACCACAGGGGCTGAGCCATCTGCCATTCGGCACCCTGAGGCCTGGCGGGCACCTGTGCCCCCCCAGCCCCCTGTCAGGAGGGACAGCCTGCGGGCAGCCCCAGCTGGCAGAGGGGACAGGCGCCAGGCGTCAGTGTCAGTGGACATGCTGCATGCCAAGGGCCGGTGGATCTCTGACACCTTCCTCTGTCAGCGGGATGGGGAGGCAGAAATGGGGGGCAGGAGGACACTGGCGCCATACCCCATGAAGGACCGTCTCTCTGCTGACCAGTATTACATGCTGAGCTCCCACCCGGACCGATGCCCGGCTGAGCCACTCCTGGGGGAGAGCATGGAGTCTGACAACCAGCCATACCTGGATGACAGCGTGCACCGAGTGCCTGATGCCATGACAGCAGGTGACAACCCATTGCTGTCCCCTCTCAAGGGTCACATGTCGCACCGGCACAGTGCTCCCGAGCAACTGCTGGCCTCCCAACTCCGCTCCCTCCAGCTGGGCACCAGCAGTGGGCGAGCCTCACCAGCCCCCAGTGGGCAACGCTGGACCTTGTCCCCGCTGCATCCTGAGGGCAGCCAGGGGGGAACCACAGGGGCTGCCCAGGACCCCCCGCACTGCCCAGAGCCTTGCTGCCGCCCGCCGCCCTGCCGCTGCTGCCCTGACCTGCAGCAAGCCTGCGGGCAGGATGGCCAGGGGGCCAGCCCAGCACTCAGCGCTGAAGGGCCAGTGGAGGAGGAGAGCCGGGGAGGGGCCCGGCGGGCTGGGGGTCCTCCCCACCGCTCTGCTCAGATGCGCCGCCGCAGCGACCGCTTCGCCACCAGCCTGCGGAATGAGATCCAGCGGCGCAAGGCCCAGCTGCAGAAGAGCCGGGGTCCTGGTGCACCTCCACCTGGTGAGGAGCCAGTAGAGGAGACTGAGGAGCCCCCCGAGGGCAGCGTACTGGCAGACCGACCCCCTGCCCTGCCTGAGTGTCTCAGCCCTGCACCGAGTGAGGACAGCAGGAACGCTGGCCGCTCTGCAGACTGGGGTATCCCCACCCCTGACTCAGTGCCAGCCCCCAAAGGGCCCCCGTCCCCTGAGCGGGTGGTGCCAACAGCCAGGGGCCGCTGGCGCTGGTCCCCAGAGCACAAGCTGCAGCCGCAGCACTCGCCCAGCCCCAGTGAACTGGAGGGCTACAGCCAGGGCCCGGCGGCCCGCAGCTCTCCACCACGGGGCAGCGAGGAGGCGGTCCTGCTGCCCTTCGCCGACCGTCGCCGGTTCTTTGAGGAGAGCAGCCGACCGGCACCACCCCGGCACAGCAAGCCGCCAGCAGGTGATCCCGGAGCCTTCCAGCCCCCTGGCCCTGAGCACCGGGATGTCCGCCGCCTCTCCGTGGACCAGCCCTACAGCCCCCCCTCACCCAGCCGCCCTGGCTCTGCTGGCCCCTATGCTGAGTGCTGCCGGGAGCAGCCTCACTGTTACAAGCCACTGGGGAGGCCAGGGGAGCTGGATTACCTGCGGGGCTTCTCCTACCCCTGTGGGGTTCCCTTGCGCCCTGAGCCCTGCCGCTACTGTGGAGGGGACGTGTGCCCACCACCACTGCCCCGTAGCCACACCTGCCGCTGTCACCCTGTGCCCTGGGTGCGCTGCCCTGACTGCTGCTGCCCGACCGCACATCCTGGGCGAGAGGGAAGCGATGCCTGGCCCTCCCGGAGAGCTTTCATCCCGGTGAGTAACGCCCTGTGGTTCTGTGGCGGGAAGCAGCACTGGCACTCCCTTGCACTCCTGGAACATGACCCTGGGTTGGAGTGCAGAGTACTGTGCCCCCATTGGCCCTGCAGACCTTCTGCATGCCTTCTGCGCCTGAATAGGGATAGGACAGAGGTGCTGGGGGGGAGATTTCACACTGCCTTACCCCACTCACAGGAATTTCCTCAGGATGAGTGGGAACCACCTGCAATAACCAGGAAAGTCAGCCAGTCCATCAGGTGAGCCCATGCCAGGGTGCCACGGTGCTGAGATGTGTGTGCCACTCAGTGGGGACCTCTGCCAGGGGGATATGGGGACTGCCATGATTTTGACTGGGGATGTACAAAGTGCCTCCTGTACTGCCTTGGCCATCCTTGGCATGGTGCCCTTTGAGGTGGGAGGGGGCACGCAGGGCAAGAGGGTGTGAGGAGGTGTCCCCAGCAAAGGTGGTCCCTCCTTACCCTTTCTCAGAGGTCTGGGGCCATCTCCGAGGGGCTGTGCCCAGTGGATGAGCTTGGGCTTCTCCCACCAGAGTGACTGGATGACTAGCTGGGGTAAATGAGGCAGGGCATGAAATGCATCTGAACTGCCAGATGGGTTACTGTGTGCGGGAGGACGGGTGCCTTCTTCTCTTCCTAGTGAGCTCTCCATCTACCCACTGGGTTTCCCAAGGCTTGGCCCGTTCCACACCTGCCTTGAGAGCACCGAGCCAGAGTGGCCACCCTGCTACCGGGCCACATCCACGCACGACCTCTTGTGGGATAGTGACCGCCTGGCCCACACCCCTGAGAGCCCCCCGGATCCGCTGCCCCGCCCACTACGAGGCAGAGCCTTCTCTGAGAGCCACCTCAACCTGGAACCTGCCAGCCCCTGGGGCCATGACCAGAAGGACCTTTTCCGTGCCAAGCTGGACCCTCCCAGCACTCCCAAAAAGAAGGGCCCCCCTCCTCCTCGCCCACCTCCACCGAACTGGGAGAAGTACAGGCAGCGCCGGGCATCCCAGCACCCACCAGATGGTGCTGGGCATGGCTCTGCCTTCTCTGCTGCCCCAATGCCAATCCGCAGCATTGCTGAGGCAGTGAGGGAGCGGTCACAGAGCCTCACCGGGGAGCAGAAGGGCCAGTCCTGGGGGCACACTGCTCGCCCCCCGGCTCCACCAGGTGCCTGGCCCCGACCTGAGCCCCCCAGATCACTCCGCAGGACTCCTGGGCCCGATGCTGCCAACGCTGAGATTTGCAGGTAAGTGCTGCCATGGCATGGGGATGGGAGTGAGGATGCAGGCACAGCTGGGACATGAGTGGGCTTTTTGTGGGCCCTTGTACACTGTGTCAGAGCATGCTAATCTACCCCTTGGAGCACCCTGTGGGGTTTTTTTGCATTGTGGGGTGTCTCTGACCTCTTTCCCTGAGATGGCCATAGCCCTGAGTGTCCCTGTCCCCACGGGTGGGCAGGGGAGCTGACATGCCCTGGGTGGGTGTTGGCAGGGTGTCAGGAGCTGGAGAGAAGCGAACAAAGATGAAGCAGTCGTGGGAGATGAAGGAGCAGCCACAAAAGCTCATCCAGAACCAGGAGCAGGGCTGTGCCAGTCCCCATGGGGTTGGTGAGTGCTCCCTGTCCCTGCATTGCAGCCCTGGCCCTGCCCTGCCAGAGGCACTTAAGCCTGGTTCTGGGGCAGTGGAGGGGATGAGCTGCCAGGGCAGCCGGCCCCAGCCCCGCTGCATGGACTCTGAGGAACGGCTGTGGGATGTGGCTGTCAGGGACCATTCCCTGGCCAGTGTCCTGGCCCCTTTGGCTCCCCCTGGCACTGCCACTGAGGTGGCGGGTGAGCTGCTGGTGGCAGGGGAGCGACAAGCCTGGCAGAAGTGTCTCCAGCAGGACTGGCACCTGGAGGCCATGGCACAGGACAGGTAGGGCTGGCACGGCACTGGGCTCCATGCCAAGGGCAGGCTGCCACCCCCAGTGCTTATCGCTGCATCTCTGTCTCCCCAGGCAAGGTTTTGAGCCCATCTCGCCGCCTCCCAGGAGTGCTGCCAGCTCCAGTTCCTTCCCAGTGCACTATGGTGTTGCAGTGGGCAAAGCCGAGCCACTCAACAAGGTGAAGGCACTGCCGGAGGTAGTGGAGGGGAGCTCAGAGGATGAGGAGGAGGAGGTGGACCACGAGCTGGTGGAAAAGAAGGTACAGACACTGCTGGGGACAATTCCCTTGTGGTTCCCCACTGCCCTCGCCAGGTGCTCGTGGAGACTGGGGGCATTTCTGGATGCTCGCAGGGACTGAGGCATCATTGGTTGCTCCTGGGAGCTGGGGACATCACCAGGCACTCATGGGCACGGGGGTCATTGCTGGATGCTTGTGGGGACCAGGAACATTGCTATATGCTCACACAGGGCTGGGACATTGCCAGATGTCTGCAAGGACCAGGGGCATTGTCAGGTGCTTGCGGAACCTGGGAGTCTCACCAGATGCGCGTGGGCACCAGCGGCATCTCCAGATGCTTGGTGCTTGCAGGGACTGGGATGTTCCCAGATGCCCCAGGGACCAGGGGCATCTATTAGGTGCACATGGAGTCTGAGACTGACAGATTCCTGTGGGGACTGGGAATTGCCAGTAGCTCATGGGAACTGGGGCTACCACAAGATTCTTGTGTTCTGTGGGCCCCAGCACAGCACCCCTACACCTCTGTGCCAGTCCCCTGATCCCGTGGGGAGTGGCCCTAGTTACTCCTGACCCCTTTGCTCTGGCAGCTGCAGCTGATTGAGAGCCTGAGCCGCAAGCTGGTGGTGCTGCAGGAGGCACAGCGGGGGCTGCAGGAGGACATTAGCGCCAATGGAGCACTGGGTGAGGATGTGGCTGCCCGCCTGCAAGCCCTCTGCACCCCAGGGGAGTTCGACAAGTACCGCCTCTTCGTGGGCGACCTGGACAAGGTGGTCAACCTCCTGCTCTCCCTCTCGGGGCGCCTGGCCCGGGTGGAAACTGCCCTGGGCAGCCTGGGGCCGCACACCCCTGCTGAGGACAAGGTGGGTATGGGGCAGGGCACCCTCACCCATGAGGTTTTGGGTTGCGGGATGCCCTGCCAATGCTAGCCGTCTTGCCCACAGCTGGCCCTGCGGGAGAAACAGCGGCTGCTGGTGGCACAGCTGGAGGACGCGAAAGAGCTGAAGGAGCATGTGGGACGGCGGGAGGAGGCAGTGGGTGCCATGGTGGCGCGGTACCTGCCCGCTGAGCACCTCCAGGACTACCAGCACTTCGTCAAGATGAAGTCAGCCCTCATTGCTGAGCAGCGGGAGCTAGAGGAGAAGATCAAGCTGGGCCAGGAGCAGCTCAGGTGCCTGCGCGAGAGCCTTGGCCAGGCCTCCAAGGGCTGCTAGCCCCCTACCCAGCCTCCCTCCGGGATCCTGGCTGTGGTCCCAGCTTGCTGCCAAAGCAGATCCAGCCTCTTGTGGGCTCTCCGTGTGTCTGTTCATCTGTGCAGCCCCTGTCTTTTATTTATTTTTCTGATTTACCAAGCAGGAGAGGGGTTGCCAGTCCAGGTGCTGACAGAGGCTGTTGTGCCACAGAACTGTCATGGGCTCTGTGGCCACTCAGCAGCCTGTGGCCCAGCAAGACCACATGGATGGATGCTACCACCACCCTCATGGGTCTTTCTGTGCCCACGGGGTCTCTCCAATTTGTCCTGGACACCAGTGCCTGTCTTGTATCCGGTGCTGCACCACATGCCTTAAACACCCTCCAGCTACCGTGGGGTATAGTCATGCAGCACCCGAAAGGGTTAAACCATGCTCGCCCTCTGTCACGTCTGTTTGTCCAGTGCTGTCCATCTGTCATCTGTCCGGTGGGAGCTGAAGGAATTTCAGCCCCAGCATCCTCTTCCTCCCCATTGTATAAGAAACAATGGCCCTGGCCAGCGGGTTCTTAACCCACTCCGTGCTGGCTGAGGGACCACAAGTGGCCAAGGTGAGTACCAGTAGGTGCTGTGTACCCGTGTCTTGGGATGGTACCAGGGCATGGGATTCTGGGACCAGTACAGTTAGGCCTGCAGCTACTCTCTGTCACCAATGCTGTGGGCATGGAGACAACGAGGCCTCATCCAGCCCTCACCTGTAGCTTCTAGCCCAACACCAGGAGCGATTAGTAGAGGAAAAACCACATTAAGGACAAAATGGTACCTTGTCCCCTCCCCTGTGCTGCAACAGCCACAAATAGCACTTAGATGTCACCCCCACCACTGTCCACCTGTGTTCATGGCAAGAGCAGGTGCCTTGATACTGATTTTGCGTAGGGGTTTAATGCAACCAGGAGGAGCTTGGGGCAGGGGGGTAAACATTTTGGGGAGGCAGGTGGGCTGCAGTGCTTTTGGGTGGCCCCATAGCTGGACAACCCAGCTCCAGGGTTTAGGCAGCATCCATGCCTACCTGTGTGCCCCAGCAGCAGCCCCCCTGTGTTTCTGCCACTGCTCTGGGCTACCCTTAGCCTGTTAAACACTACACCCCACACCTGCCTGGCTGTACTGTGGCATGGCACCTGGCAGGAGTGGGGTCCTCAACATTCCCTTCATCTCAGCCACCCCCATTGGATCATTGCTAGGACCAAAGACTTCACCTCCTGGGGGCCATACTGCTCTCATGGTGGGGTTCAGCAGCCCTGCACAGGGCCCTGTGTCGGAGGAGCTGCCAGTGCCTGCATGTTGCTGCATGCCATTGTATCTCTCACAGTAAAGCAGCAGCAGGAGCTGCAGATCTGTCCCAGCTGTGTCTTGCATGGTTTGTCCTTGTGCCCCAACAAGTGGCACCGAAGCGGGGAGGGAGTAGTTGCTCCACCTGTGATGAACCAAGCCTTGGCAAGCTCTTGGTAGCTGAATGTCCCTGTGACACAGGGGGCAGCTGAAGTGCGGCTGTGGCCAGGGTGTCTTCTGCACCCAGTGCTCCTAGGCTGAGCTGGGTCACAGGTCGGTGCCTGGACCCTTGTCCCAGGATGCATGTAGGGGTCACAGCACTTGGGTAGCGGATACAGCGTTTTCCCAGGCAATCTGCGAGGGCATAGCTGCCACAGCTTTTGGGGCAGCCCCGGGAAGGGGGTGTCCGTGCTCGGGCGTGTGCCGCCTTGCTGTCGCTGCTGAGCCTGTTCCGGGGTGCCCCGATTCGCCGCGGTACGGCAGGGTGGTGCCCAGTGCCTTCCGTGGGGACTCCTCTGCTCGCCGGTCGCAGAGAGCAGCGGGCACCCCGCGCTCGCGCCGCCACTGCTCGGGTCAGCGCAGGGGCGGCGGCGGCCGCTGGGCGGCGCCAGTCCTCGAGCGGAGCACGCGTGCAGGTGGGTGCGGGAGCGCAGGTGTGCGCGGACACGCGCGCGGGGGTGGGCAGAGGCGCGCGGCGGCGTGCGCGTGCACAGGTGTTGGGACGGGACGTCGGGGATGCTCCAGTGTGAGTCCGTGCGCTTGAGCACAAGTGCACGGGGCGAGTGTGAGTGTAGGGGAGCGCACAATGGGATACACACGTGCACGCGCATGGGAGCGTATCGGCGCGTGGCCGGAAGCACGTGGAGTGCAGGGGATACAGTCATGCACGTCAGTGCACACAAATGGAGACATGCACGCACAGGTGGATGTGTGCACAAGCATGTGAGCGCACGCAGCTGAACACTTACATAGATGAAGGCATGCACACGCCTGTGAGCACACATGTTCACATAGTTGAACACATGCCATATGCGTGAGCGTGTATGTGCAGGGCACAGCCCCATGCTGCTGCTGACAAGCACTAGCGGTGAGTGACTGCACGTGCAGGTGAACACACACACGGGGGAACTTGTCCTATGTCTGATGTGCACATGTGAATGCATGCACGTGTGTGTGCACATGCAAGTGAGCAAATGCACACATGAGTGAATGCATGCATATGTGTGTAAGTGTGAGTTCACAGGGCTACTTGTGCAAGCTCTTGCATGTGGATAACTGCAGGCACAGGGAAACTGTGCCCCACGACCCATTCAAAACCCCATTGCCCTTCCATGCAGCTCCAGCTACTGCCAGGTAGGACCATTGGCCCAACGCATGGTGGCATGGCCAGGTTGCTGGATACTGGGCCCTCAGTGCTGGATGTGGCCATGGCATGGGGTGTCCTGGGGATCCCTTCATGGGACTCCAGAGGAGATGCAGGCTAGCAGGCCCATCGTAGTATTCAGGATCCTAAGTCTCCCAGAGTTGCAAACAGAACCCACAAAGGTGGAGTAGCCCCTGGGCCTGGTGTCTGTCTCCCCATTACGATGATCTCTCTATTTTACAGATCCCAGATCTGTCCCACAATATCCCATACACCTGAGCTGGAGAAGGATGAGGACATGGCAGGTAGTGACGCTTTAATGAGAGACCCCTGCTGCATGTGGGAGATGGGGAATCCTGGAGCATAAAAGTCCAAACCCCATAGTAGGCTCTCCTCACTCCCACAGTCCATTACAGCCCAAAAGGCAAAGCCATGCATTGGGGGAGGGACAAGAGAGCCCTCCTTGTCCCTGGGCTGGGACAGCATGGCCCAGCAGGAAGCGGGGTATATGGGGCTCTGCCACCGTGGAGAGCCCAGAGCAGCAGTGGGTGAGAGATGAGCACAGGGGCCCATGGGACACTGTGGGGTGGAAAGTGAGGCCAGACCCTCTCTCCCTAGACGTGGGCTGTTTGGCAGCACACCCCCATCTGTGCATGCATGTCTGTGTGCTCCAGCACACTCTCCGGAGCATGCTCTATGCAATCACACCTCTGTGGGGGTATCTGCGTGTATGCACACCGCAGAATCACAGAAGGATTTGGGTTGGGAGGGATCTTTGAAGGACATTCTGTCCAACCCCCCCTGCCATGGGCAGGGACATCTTCCAGGGAGGCCAGGTTGCTCCAAGCCCTATCCAGCCTGGCACTGAACACTTCCAGAGATGGGCCAGCCACAGCTTCTCTGGGCAACCCGTGCCAGTGCCTCACCACCCCCATGAAAAAGGATGTCCTCTTTCTGTCTAACCCAAACACACCATAGGTCACTTTAAAACTGTTGCCCCTTGTCCTGTCTTGACATGCCCTGTGAAAAACTCTCCTTTTGGAGCCCCCTTGATATATCGAAATGCTACTTTAAGGTTTCCCTGGAGCCTTCTCTTCTCCAGGCTGAACAACCCCACATCTCACAGCCTGTCTCCAGTAGATGGTTTTCAGCCCTCAGAGCATCTCTGTGGCCTCTTCTTGACCTGCTCCAACAGCTCCACATCCTCCTTGTGCTGGAGATCCCGGAGCTGGAGTCAGCACTCTTGGGCATCTCACCAGAGCAGGGCAGAGCAGATGGGGCGAAGCTCCCTCCCTCATCCCACTGCCCACCCTGCTGGGGATGCACTCAGGACATGGGTGGCTCTCTGGGCTGCCAGCACGTTTCTGTGCACGTGGAAGTGTGTGTACAAGTAAGTGTGTGGAGGCATCTGTGTGTGTGCTCGGCCATGCCTCCATGTGTCGTCATATGCCCATATGGTTGCATGGCAATGGTGCACATGCTTACTTGTGCCTGGGGTGTGCATGTGGGTATGTGAACAAAAATGTGTGTGGCCACAGTGTGAATGCTCACCCATACCAGCCATGTGCCTGCCCTTGTCCATGTGGAGAATGCACAAATATGTGCACAGTGGCAGTGCATGTGCTCGCCCATGCCCACACGCATCTGTGTGCATGCACGTCGTGCATGTGCTTTCCCATGCCTGGGGTGTGCAGGTTTGTGCATATGGTCTGTGACCACACATATGGGCATGGAAACCGTGCATGTGCCTGCTTGTGCATACGCCTGTGTGGATGGCATACACACATGTGTGTGGCTGTGACGCCTGTGCGTGTGCTGGCCCTGCCCACGTGGGTGGGGCACACACAGGTGCACTGCAGTGGTGCATATGCTCTCCCATGCCCATGCATATGCCCATGCCCATGCGAGGGGAGCATCCGTTTGTGCACGGTGGCAGTGCACGTGCACGCCCATGCCCGAGCCGTGCCTGCCCGTGCACGTGTGAGCGTGTGCACACGTATGTGCATGGCGGCCGTGTGGGTGTGCGTGCCCACGCCGGGGCTGTGCGTGCGGGAGTGTGCACNAGAAAGACTGACCTTGCACCAGCGGCGGCGGCGGCTCGGGTCGTGCAAGGTGTGTGCGGGGCGGGGGGCGCTCCGCCTTCCCCTGCCTGGGCGTCCTGCGGGATGCTCGGCGGGGATCCGGCACCCGGCAGCCCTGAGGCTGGAGGAGACAACGCACCCAGGGAGAGGGGGGGTCAGCAGCGCTGCCCTCACTCCCCCCGTCTCCTCTCCCCGCAACGCTTGTTGCTGCGCCGAGAGACGGCAGCGCGGTTGCCGGCAGCCGCGGGGAAGGGGGAGGGCGCGGCGGAGCCGGCCCGCGGTAGGGGCGTGGGGCCCGGCACTGCGCCGTGGGGTGCCCCCCGCCACCCCCGNGCTTCTCTGGGCAACCCGTGCCAGTGCCTCACCACCCCCATGAAAAAGGATGTCCTCTTTCTGTCTAACCCAAACACACCATAGGTCACTTTAAAACTGTTGCCCCTTGTCCTGTCTTGACATGCCCTGTGAAAAACTCTCCTTTTGGAGCCCCCTTGATATATCGAAATGCTACTTTAAGGTTTCCCTGGAGCCTTCTCTTCTCCAGGCTGAACAACCCCACATCTCACAGCCTGTCTCCAGTAGATGGTTTTCAGCCCTCAGAGCATCTCTGTGGCCTCTTCTTGACCTGCTCCAACAGCTCCACATCCTCCTTGTGCTGGAGATCCCGGAGCTGGAGTCAGCACTCTTGGGCATCTCACCAGAGCAGGGCAGAGCAGATGGGGCGAAGCTCCCTCCCTCATCCCACTGCCCACCCTGCTGGGGATGCACTCAGGACATGGGTGGCTCTCTGGGCTGCCAGCACGTTTCTGTGCACGTGGAAGTGTGTGTACAAGTAAGTGTGTGGAGGCATCTGTGTGTGTGCTCGGCCATGCCTCCATGTGTCGTCATATGCCCATATGGTTGCATGGCAATGGTGCACATGCTTACTTGTGCCTGGGGTGTGCATGTGGGTATGTGAACAAAAATGTGTGTGGCCACAGTGTGAATGCTCACCCATACCAGCCATGTGCCTGCCCTTGTCCATGTGGAGAATGCACAAATATGTGCACAGTGGCAGTGCATGTGCTCGCCCATGCCCACACGCATCTGTGTGCATGCACGTCGTGCATGTGCTTTCCCATGCCTGGGGTGTGCAGGTTTGTGCATATGGTCTGTGACCACACATATGGGCATGGAAACCGTGCATGTGCCTGCTTGTGCATACGCCTGTGTGGATGGCATACACACATGTGTGTGGCTGTGACGCCTGTGCGTGTGCTGGCCCTGCCCACGTGGGTGGGGCACACACAGGTGCACTGCAGTGGTGCATATGCTCTCCCATGCCCATGCATATGCCCATGCCCATGCGAGGGGAGCATCCGTTTGTGCACGGTGGCAGTGCACGTGCACGCCCATGCCCGAGCCGTGCCTGCCCGTGCACGTGTGAGCGTGTGCACACGTATGTGCATGGCGGCCGTGTGGGTGTGCGTGCCCACGCCGGGGCTGTGCGTGCGGGAGTGTGCACACGTATGTGCTCGGTGGTGCTGCGTGAGCACACCCACGCCGGGTGTGCCCGCCGTGCCCGCGTGGGCGGGCAGTGCACACGTGTGTGCACGTGCTCTCCCGTGCCCGCGCGGGTGCCGCACACGGATGCGCGCGGCGGCGCGCGGGTGCCCGCTGTGCCCGCATGCTCGGGGCCGTGCGTGGGCCGCCCGCGCCGCACAGCAGCGCCCGCCGCGCCGAGCAGGCCG
>VZTF01003779.1:39876-104843 GCA_013397755.1 Cnemophilus loriae | reverse complement strand
CTGCGCCGAGAGACGGCAGCGCGGTTGCCGGCAGCCGCGGGGAAGGGGGAGGGCGCGGCGGAGCCGGCCCGCGGTAGGGGCGTGGGGCCCGGCACTGCGCCGTGGGGTGCCCCCCGCCACCCCCGGCCCGGGCACGGCAGCCCTGCAGCCGTCCAGGCTCGCTCGTCGAGGTAGGTGCCCCCCCAGCTCCTCCGCAGTCCTCGGGGCCGGCAGGGATGCCGTGGGGAGATGGCTTCCCCCGCATGCGGGAACCCCGCACTCCCCTCTCCATCCCAGCCCACTCGCAGTCACCTGCTCGAGGCTGGCGACCCACGGGCGCGGGAGGTGCACCCATCTCTTCCCAGTTGCCGGAGCCAGACGGATGGCGGGGTCCAGCTGCTGCTTTTCACGGAGATCCCCGCGCTGTCCCCGGCCACGCAGGGCAGCCCAGCACCTCGGGGGTGGGCAACAAGGGGAGCTAGGACAGGCTGCGGGAAGGGGTTCCACCCCTCTATGCACCAGTGTTCCAATGCCCGAGCGTGGGGCAGCCACAGTCTCCTGTGCCCAAGCCAGGGACAACGTTGGGATGCCAGGTAGGCTGAGGAATAGTTGGGACACTGAAAAAAGGCAAGGAAGGAAAACTTTGCCTGCAAGGATGCCACCCTGACTGTCGTTCCTGGGCGAGGAAGCACCATCTCCCTTGATTTCCAGGATTGCACCTCCCAGCTGGCGGAGCCCTACAGGATGAGGGGCCATGCATGCCTCTTCAGGGCTCTTCCTCCATTCCTATGTGTCTTTGTCCTCTCAGGCCTGTTACAGGAGGCTGCAGAGCTCTGAGCCAAGCCAGGTGGGAAGATGGCCGAGAAGCTGGTGCCTGGGGACCTGTTCTCGAGGAAGACCCGGGAATCAGTGTCGTCCCTGGACTCGGACAAGCTGGCACCCATCTCACCCGAGGTGGGTGGTGAGGAGTCGTCCGACAGCGAGGGCGAGCAGGAGGACAGTTCCCACAAGCTCATCCGGAAGGTTTCCACCTCGGGGCAGATGAGAAGCAAGGTCAGGGGTGTGGGATGCCGGGGGTCATGGGCTGGCTGGGTGTGGGGTCATTGCTGAGAACGGGGCAGGGAAGTTCACCTTCTCCAGGGTGTAAATCATTACCAGGATCTTGCTGCTGGCAGACTTGACCCAGCCAGAGCTGGGAGGGTTCTGGCCCCCTGTGCCCTGTGAGAGGGCGCATAAAAACATGCAAACCCCACAGTGGTAGTGTCAGCATTGGTCCTGTGCGGCTATGAAGCACGGATTTTATCCCACCATTCAGGAGCAGGGTCTCTCCCATACCCGGACAGCCCCCACCACATTGTCTTCATGCTATGTTTGTATCCCCTGGGTTCCCCTTACCTGTCTCTGGAAGAAAAGGACTCTTTTGGGGAGGCTCTGCCCCATGGATGCTCTGGGGCTGAGATTTAGAGTCATGATGGTTCTGTAGGCTCCGGGGATCCTATACTCTGCTGTAGGCATTGCGTGTGCAGGGCTTGGTGGGTGGCAAAATGGAACCTGCATCTTTCCTAGTGCCCCAGATTCATCTGGCTGTGCCAGGTCCCCTGCGGGCCCCATTCCCACACATCCAGTCCCCAGTGATGGTTTGCTGGATGGATGGGAACACCTTTGAGGTCAGACATGACACTCATACTTCCTGGCCACTGGCATGAGAGCAGCTGGGGTGTGTGTGTGTGTGTGTCACAGTTTGCTCAGAAGAATCTATTTTGATAGTACCTACAAAATGTGGGGTGTGGTGCCTTTAGCCAAACAGGAGTGTGTGGTCAGAGGTGTCCCGGCTCGAGACAGTGAAATGCAATGCCAGAAGAAATAAGCTGGGTTGATTGGCCAGGTAGGAAGCGGGGAGAGAAGGAAGTTTTGAGGGGGACATTTTGGGGAGGGAGGATGCAGACATGGTGCTGGGAGGATGTTCTGGATGACATGCCGGGTGAGCGGTCCCTTTGCATCCACCTTTCAGCTGCGGGAAGGAGGTGGCGGAGTGAGTCAAGGCAGTGCCTGCAGTGTTGGGCGGCACACAGGGGCTGCTAGAAGTCCCCCTGCAGCCAGCTTCCAGTGCCAGCCACCTCTCAGTGGGGAGTTGGTGGCTGTGCTGCTCCAGGGAGAGGAGAGAGCTCTGAAAACACAGCATAGGAATACAGTTGTGGAGCAGGGGGGTATCATTGGACTCTGGTGTTGGGTGCTGAGGGTGTGAAGGAAGGGGAATGAGGGAGTGTACTGGGTCTGGTGGCAGCTGTGGGGATGCTTGGGGCTGCGGCAGCGTCCCCTCCTGCTGGCCCTGGCTTGGCTGTTGTGCCAAGCCTGGTGCACTGGCATGAGGTGGGGTGGAGGATGCCTGCTCAGGGGTATGGAAATTGCATGCTCTCAACCTAGCACCATGGGGTTTTCCCACTTGGCAGAAGAGATTTCTGGGGCATGGGGCATTGAGGGGGCTCTTACTGAGTCCCTCTGGCTGCTCAAGGAACATGCCTCAATTTCCTCTTCTTTGAAGCAGGCTGGCACTACCTCTGCTCTCTCTAAATTGGCTGCCAGGTGAGTGCAGAGGGCTGTGCTGGCTGCAGGGTGTTGGGGGGGAGGCATGGTGGGAAGCCAGGCCAGTGGGCTGGGTCATGGGGATGCTTAGTTCTGTGTGTGAGCCCTCAGCACCCTTCCAGAAGGGCAGCAGTAACCACTGGAGTTTGCCATGCAGCACTTGCCGTGCTGTGGGGCACAGGGACATCACAGGGAGCCATCATTGCCAGGAAATCTGAGAGGAAGGGGCAGATGGCTAGGCTATGCCCATGTCCTACAGCAGCAGCACAGGAACACAAGCATGCTCTGGGCCCTAGCCCAGACACCAAAGTCCCCCATACCACCAGCAGGTTCTGGCCCCGCCACTGACAGGCTGCACATGGGGAAAGGCTGTCTCCCTGCCTGCCATGGCTGCTGCCCATGTCCTGCCTGGCATCAGCAATTAACCATGCAGGAGGTGATGCTGTGCCGCGTGCCAGGGGAGGCAGGTGGCATGATGGATGGGCAGGCGGAAATGACATGTCTGGGTTAACAGCCCATGGAGCTGGGGGAGAAGGTGAGAGCTGACACGGCTGGAGCTGGAGGGGCCTGAGAGTGAGCTGTGTATGCCTCACCCGCCACCTCTGTGTTTTCAGTGTTGGGGTTCAGTGCTTTTCCCAAGGATGCCTTTGCCCTGGTCCAGATGGGCAAGACCACACTTGCTAGCCTGGCCCCTTGTTGAATGGCCTCCTTCTTTCTCTACAGAGATAAAGATTTTTGGATGAGATTGCTGCTGCCACCCAGGTCGGGCTCACAGCCCTGACATGGCACATGTGCTGCCTGTCACACAGCCACAGAGTGTGTGCCATGGCAGGCACCTTCCTGAGCGACACCCCTGTCTTGCTACCCCTGTCACCCAGGTGGGGCTGGGGTAGGGGGAGGGAACCATTGCCTGCACCCCAGGGGCAGGTACCTAATGAACACAGTTAATAAGGGAGAGTTCAGTGCCAGGGTGGCAGGTCCTGAGACAACAGGTGGTGGGGGTTCAGGGTGCACTGTCCTATTTTGGGTCGTATGTGGTGGGTGGGGTGCTGGAGAGGATCTACAGGAGCCTGCCATGTTGGGGGGCTGGAAAAGGTCAGGACCCCCACCCTACTGTCCATCCACACTGACTGGGGAGACCCTGGTCTCTGGTGATGGAAGCAGGCAGCTTCTCCCGCTCTAGGCTCTTGTCCAGCCCCTGGGACAGGAGTAGGTGAGGATCATTTTGAGGTCTGCTGAATCCTTCTTACTGCTGCTCCCCAATCCCAGTGCTTCTGCACTCCAAATGCCCATGCCCCCATCCCTTCCTCAAGCCTCCACATCAATCACATCCCCCCGCTCCACACCTCCAGGCTGGAACTGCGGACACCTGGTGGGGTGGGCTTTATGCCAGCATTGGCATGGAGGCGGTGAGGTTGTTGTGCGCAGTGACAAAAACAGCTGCCAGATGCAGGTGTCCCCACTGGACTGAAAGGCTCCAGGATGGATGGGGTCTTGCTGACACCCCTCCTCCTCCTCAGTGCACCTGGGGGCTGCCAGTTGCCTGTACCAGGTTTTAGGTGTGCAAGGGCAGAGTGGGAGGAGGATGTGATGCTGCTTCCCAGCACTGGTCCCTTTAGGGCTGGGCGTGGAGAGACAGCGAAGGGGAGAGAGGGGGCACTGGTTCTGGGGCACACCAACACATTTGAGTTTGCTGGGGGTGGTGGGTTGTATCCTGCCCATATGGCTGGGGCGTTCATTTCCCAGTGCTACCTCAGCGCAGGCTCTCTCAGCAGCTGAGTGGAGGCAGAGAGTGATCCAGCAGCGCTGTTTGGTTCAGCGAGCGACAGGTCCTGGGGTGATTGCACCAGAGCTGGCAGGTGGAGGCATCAAGGGGGGCACAGCGGGATGCATGCCAGGGATCCAGGGTTGCCCATGGCTTGGGCAAAATGTGCATGGCCATGGTGGGCAGGGGCCACCATGGCTTGTCTGCTGTTTGGAAAGGGGGATCATATTCCCGAATTCCTGATCTTGAGATACATCACAGCTGCTTGGTGGGGCTGAGGGACCCACCAGAATCCTCCCATGAGGCTTGGGGAGGTCAGTGGTGTTATTGGTACCCGGAGGAATGAGGGCTCCTTGTCCTTGCTGCAGGCATTGAGCATCCTGCAGGCTCAGGGTGCCTCAGGAATGGGGCAAGCTGTACCTGTGTATACTGGGGTGTTGGGCAGCTGTAGGGAGCCTGGTGAGGCAGTGCTGTAGGGCCAGGCTGTGGGGAAGGCTGCCCACTGAGGGCTAAATCCTTGCCAAAATATGAAGAAAGCAAGGTAGAGCTGCTGGGGCCAGGCCTGGAAACCTTTCTTCTGCAGCAGGAGGGTGGACCGTGGCTCCTGGGCAGAGCATTCTCCAGACTTGACACTGGTGGGACACTGGAGCATCTCATACAGACAGAGCCTGAGAGAGCTGGGACTGTTCAGCCTGGAGGAGAGTCTGTAACCAAGGGGTCCCCAGTTTTTGGAAGGGAGGGTGCAGCAAAGAGGGAACCAGGCTCTTCTCAATGGTATCCACCAATGGACAGAGATGAAAAAATAGGAAATTGCACCTCAACACAAGAAAACACTGTCTGAGACCAGGGAGGCTGGTCTTGCTCTCATTAATCAGGGCTCACCAAGCTGGTGCCTGGAGTGTGAAGATAGCCCCACAGTCACAAGCCGGATGTTTGTGAAGTTTCTCAAGCACTCTGCCCTCTCCCCGCTCACTTTTTCTGTTATGCGGATGTCGCTCTTGCCCATCAGCTCTTGCCCACCCCTGCTGGGCAGAGTGGGAGGGCTGTGCCCACCAGCATTGGGGCACAAGGGGCGGGGGGGAACCAGCATGGGTCGGGCTGATGCGGGATGCCTTGCCAGCAGGATGCTTGGGGACCGATGTGGCTGTAGATAGGGAAGCATGACCTCATTTCTAAAAAGCAGCTGCTGGATGATGAGGTGTAAGGGGGGTTGCCTTTCTTCTGGGGGCTCTTTCCTCATTCCTCTCCTGTTAGTTCTCTGCCTTGTGAGCACCATGTGATAGCTTGTCAGGACTGGTGCTGGAATCTCTTTTCAAGCATCCACCCAGCATGGGGAAGGGATATTGTGGTTGGTCCTGCAATGGCAGAAAGCTCCATCTTCTGGGAGCCGCTGAGCCTGTGGGGCCATAGCACCCATCAGGCACCGAGCTCCCTGACTGCCCAGTCCCGGAAGAGCTCTGCTATGTCGCAAAGCCTGATAAGGTTTCCAACTGACTCCAGCCCACGGTGTGCCCAGCAGCTGGTGGAGGCCCTGCAACTGGGCTGTTTGATGTCTGCCAGCTTTCCCCTGCTGTCCTGGTGCCTTCTGGCTCAGCTGGGGGATGAGCTCTGATGCAACTGGACCCCAGCTTGTGCCCAGTGGGCTGCTGCACTTGGAGCAGGAGAGTGGCTGCCTGGAATGATGCTGGTGCAATGCAGGTTGGTGTGTTGACAGGTTATCCTCTTTCCTTTCTCCTCCTACCAGGTGAGGCATCGTGTGGTCACAGGGACAAGTACATCCCTTCAGGAGTGGTGTAGGGTGGCCAGCTATGTGGGCAGACAGTGCGGTGCTCACCAGCCATATGTGACGGCATTCCTGGGTAACAACCTTCCTGGCTCTTCTCCAGGCGCTCCTTCGCTGTCCAAACTGATCCCAGCAGGAAAACCCTCCTGCCCCAGCTGTGATCAGACCTGGCTGCACAATGGGTTCTTCGCAGGAATGGTGGTGGCAGAGCTGGGAGAGTCAGGTGACAGAGCAAAGCAGCATCCCAGGGCTCTGCTTTAGGGCTGAAGGAAGGGCTGGCATTTCAGGTTGCAGCCTGACCTGGAAGAATCCCTGCTGGAGGGTGTTGAGCTCCCCTGGGCTGTGGTTCAAGCCCCCTGCTTGTGCCGAGCACACAGCCAGCCTGTGGTATGATGGCATCTGGGAACCAGCCCAGTCCTGGCAGGGCACGTGGCTGGCCATCCTCCCAGGGCCATTTTTAGCTGTGTCCCCTCTGAAGCTCCACTGCCACTGCCACTTCAGCTGCATCTGAGCTGGAGGTGGTAGTATGTCTGCAGACGCTGTGTGGTTTCATTCTTGCCTTTGCCTTCCCACCCTGTGCCTCTGGGATCCCCCCCGGTGCTGGTGCTGAGTCTCCTGGGCTGGAGAGAGCAGGGAGGGACCTCGGGATGGGGCAGTGGAGTGCTGGGACAGAGCCCCACAGGGGAGCTGGCCTCTGGCTGATTGCTGGGCAGGTTGTACGTGGCTCTGGGTGTGCCGCCTCGGTTGCTGAGATGGGACCAGCACTGGCTTTGCTGAGGCTCCCTAAAGGGCTGCCTATGGCTCTCCAGCCAGAAAAGCTGTGGTTGGGGTGAGTGGAGGGGCTTGGGTTTGTTTTGGGGTGTGGGTGGCATGCTGTGCTTACAGCCCTGCAGTGACCAGTGCAGAGCTCCCAGCCCAGTGGCCAGGGGCTGCCAGTGTTCCCAGAGCTCTCCAGGAAGAAGAGGCAGTCCCTGTGCTGCAGGTGCTCAGCTCCAGCTCTTTCGAGCTCTAGGGTACTTAACAGCCATTTACTATATTATTGCGGTGACCCTGGAACCCTGGACAGGGCTTCGGGGAGCCAGCACAGCAGGGGTGATGCCACCCTGGGGTGGCTTGTCTGCCCTTGCCATCCCCACCCCTTTCCTGTTTGCAAAGGGGAAACACTGGGCTCACTCAGCAATGCTGCAGCAGCATGGCTTCACACTGTGTGGCTGGGCCTGCTGCTGGCCTTGGCCATCAGGTGCCTCTCAGGTCTCCTCCTATTCTTCATTCCAAAAGCAGGGATCCAAAACCACAGAGCCACTTGGGAGCTGCTCTCTGCCCCAGCAGCTGGAGCAGGTGCTCCTGGCTGAGACCCATGGTCAAAAAATGAGATAGGTGGGTGGCTTACCACAGTGAGATCCCGAAACAGCCCTTCGGCACCCCAGACTTGTGTGCCTGCCCAGGCAGCGTGGGACAGCTGGGCTCCAGGGCTCATTTTGGAAAGGGGACCTGCCTTATTTTCCCCAGGGAGGGGGTTGTCTGGACCACCAGACACTGGCACCAGACACTGCCACCAATGGAACCTGTACCACATGGCATCACACACCAGGGATGATGGAGCCTGGATGGGCAGCTGCTGACATGATGAGTTGTGCAGCAAGATGCTGCACATGGTGACACAGAGGGCTTGGGCTTTGATGCCCAAAGCAGACCCCAAGGGTGGGCGTGGGGAGAGGTGTCTCCTGAGCTTCTCTGCACCAATTTTCCACTCCATGTTGGGATGCTAGGGATTAGTCTGCACTGGTGGAAAACTGAGGCACACTCCCCCCAGCCATGGTACTGGAAGTATTGTGAAACTCTGATGGGTGTTGTGGTGATGGTGGGGGACTCTGCCTTTCAGGGCAGCTGCATCCTGTCCCTGGAATGGCCAGGGCTGTGACATCTTGGAGTTGAGTGATGACTTTTTGCTGCTGTCAGGAGCTGCTGCTGCGGGTGTTTCAGCTCTGACCCTCCTTTGCAGGAGTGGGAGCCACCCTCCTGGGCAGCTGTCCTTGCTGTATCCTGCCACCCACGTGGCCCTGGAGCCAGGCAGAGTGCCTATGCCCAGCTGGCTCCAGCCCCTGCTGTGATAGCCCTGAGGTGCCATCATGGACCTGCCTCTTCTTCCTTGTCATCCTGTTCTCCTGCTCCGCTCCGTCACAACTCCCCACACCACTCCTTGCTGTCACACACCACCTGTCCTTTGCAGCAGCAGCAATGACTGCAGCAAACAAAGCACCTGCATCTGATGAGTCCAGCCAGGTGTGGTGGATGTGGCGTTGGGGGCTGGATCCCACCTGGCTATGGCAGGACCCTGGCTTGTCCCCTCCTGGTGTGGGACAAGGACTGCTAGGGTGCGTGGTTTGTGTGTGGATCTGGGGGTCACAGCTGGACCCCACTGGAAGGACCCCTCTGCGCTCTCACAGCTGAGAGGCAAGGGAAAGGACACAGCGTATCCCGGGGTGCTGGTGCTGGGGACAACTGGGCTGTTTGAACCTGCACTGACATTCGTAGGCATTGTGGTGATTGACCACAGCCAGACTCTGCACCAGTCTTAGGGAGTGATAAAGGCTTAAAATGTCCCTCTTCAAACTCCAAGCTGGAAGAGAGCGGGGAACAACATGGTGGGTGCCCCAGGGAGGTTTGGGAGGGTTAGGCATTTGGGGAGTTGAGGCTCAGGGAGCACCCCAGGCAGGGTTTTATCTTCTCTGCGACCTTGAAGGCTCCTGCTGTTCCTGGTGCTTTGGCCATCTGGTTCAGACCTGTGGGGCAGTAGATTAAGGCTGAGACCTGGGGCTGAGGTGTTTGCAGGCTGGCGGGTGCCTGGGTGCCACGTCTTCCAGCACATGGGTTGGCATGGGGGTGCAGAGCCCCAGGGCCATGGTTCTCTTGCTGTGCCCTCGTGCCCAGTGCTAATTTGCCATTAAATGTGGCTTGTCATCATGTGCCTGGATCGGGTACAACCACTGTGGCAGCTAATTGCAGAGAAGCAGCTGAACGGGGCTGCCGATGGTGTTTAAAGAAGATACAATCAAAGATGAGGCAGTGCCAGAGCATCTCTGCCGCCTCGCTCAGGCTCATAGCCATGTTGCAAACACTAATTAATTGAGTCTTGTAAACACCACTGTGAGGAGGGTAAATATTGGCAGGTGCTGTGTTTCGGGGAGGGCAGAGCACGGGCAGCCAGGTTGCAGTGATGTGCTGTGCTGCAGGGGATGTTCTGCCTGCTGCGGGCTACTCTTGGCCCCAGGTTGTCCCATCCAGGAGCTGTGGGGGCCAGGCAGAGCTGGCTGCACCCCGGCTGTCTGCTCTCCAAACCAGCTGGGGCTGCAGTGCCCAGGTAATGCCACTTACAAGATGCAGTCCTGGTATCTCTGGGGCACTGGCGTCCCCTCAAAGGAAGCTCTTCTGGCCCAGGTTCTGCCCTTGGCTTCTAAGGAGCTGCAGTAGGGTGAGGATCTTCAGGCACTGCCCTGGGGATGGAGAGGAAGCATCAACAGTGGAGGCTCTGCACTGCTGGCTCTGCATCTTCCAGCCCTGCCATGCCCAGCAGCATCCTTCTGCATCACAGGGAGCGCCCAGTGCCCAGGCGATGGTGGGCAGGGAATATACTTTGCCGTTCTACATGCAGCAGAGAGTGAGCCCCAGAATGTCCTGTCTGTGCTCCTGGGGACCGAGGGACTGGTGTCACAGGGGAAAATGGTGGCTTTGGTGGTCCTGGGGGCCTACGGGAGCTAAGGATACTGTGGTCTCTGCAGAAGAGCGTAAAGGAGGGACTGTTGCTGAAGCAGACGAGCTCCTTCCAGAGGTGGAAGAGACGATACTTCAAGCTGCGAGGCAGGACACTCTATTATGCTAAGGATGCCAAGGTAGGCTGGGAGGTGCTTCCAGCATACTCAGTCGGGGGGGACCTGAGCCTCCCAGTGCAGGAGGGAACAGAGATCCCTGCCTGTTGGACTGGGGCTCTGGTTTCTCCCTCGCAGTCCCTGATCTTTGACGAGGTGGACCTGTCTGATGCCAGTGTGGCCGAGACCAGCACCAAGAACATCAACAACAGTTTCACGGTGAGGGAGGTGCGGGGCTATCAACTGCACCCTGTGGAGACCTCGGCACCTTGTGGGGAGGCCCTACAGACCTCCCTCATCCCCCCAGAGCTGTGGGCCACTCCACAGCATGGCCTCCGGCTGCTGGAGATGGCACTGGTTGTGCCAGAGATTGCTGGGGTCTGTGCTGGGTTCTGGCTGGCTTGGTAGTGGCCTTGCGAGAGATCGTGGGGATGCTGGCTGTTGCAGGTGATCACGCCATTCCGGAAGCTCATCTTGTGTGCGGAGAACCGGAAGGAGATGGAGGACTGGATCACTGCCCTGAAATCTGTCCAGAAGTGGGAGATTCATGAGGTGATGTGGGCAGGGGGCTGTGTGGATCTGTATTTCCATGTGGAGTGTGTTTCCCTCTGGGTACCTTTGACTGTCAGACAAGAGCTGCTGCCCTTGGCATAGCCCCTCAAGGAGGACAGGAGTTGGGCTGGGGGAACTTTGGGGGCCAGGAGGGAGGGAGTGCCAGCTGAGGGTCCCAGGCACTGATGGAGCAGGGCTGTGCCTCCAGGCCACACAGTTCAACATGGAGCACTTCTCGGGCATGCACAACTGGTATGCCTGCTCCCACGCCCGCCCCACCTTCTGCAACGTGTGCCGTGAAGCTCTTCCAGGGGTCACCTCCCATGGCCTCTCCTGTGAAGGTCAGTGCCAGGGTCCTGCTAGGAGGTGGGCAGGGGCCGGGATCAGGGCAGGGCAGTCTCTCAAGCCTGGGCCAGAGTGGTGCAGGGTGATGCCCTCTGCCCAGATGCAGAGGGGTTTGGGACCAGGGATGTGCATGCCATGGGGACCTTCTCTGTTCCTCACTGCTCCCCCCCATGCAGTCTGCAAGTTCAAGGCACACAAGCGCTGTGCTGTCAGAGCCACAAACAACTGCAAGTGGACGACTCTGGCCTCCATCGGCATTGAAATCATCGAGGATGAGGATGGGGTAAGCAGGGGAGTCCCTGGCAGGGATCCTGGCAGGACAGAGCCACCAGCAGAACTGGCCTGGCTGTGCCCAAATCAGGAAGCAGGAAGTGTAGGTGTCCCCTGCACTGTGTGGTCTCTGGGCTTGGCTCTGCAGGGTCATAGCCTGGGGATACCTCCTCTGACACCCTGTATCAGGATCCCTTTCTGCTGTCCAAGTGCGGCCACCTCCAGAAATTTTCTGTGGACATGTCTGCCCTGCCTCACATGCTGATGGCTTCAAGGGGCCAGGCAGGCAGGGATGAGAGGACATGAGAGGGGTCCCCGACCTGCCTTGCTCTGCTGTGTGGCACCACTTCCATGGTGCCTGGGGGAAGAGGTGGCCTATGACACTGTCCTTCAAGCATGCAGGGTGCCAGTGGTGGCTGCCCTTCTCTGCAGGTGGCCATGCCCCATCAGTGGCTGGAGGGAAACTTGCCCGTCAGCGCGCGCTGCGCTGTCTGCGACCGGACCTGTGGCAGTGTCCGGAGGCTGCAGGACTGGCGGTGTCTCTGGTGCAAGGCCATCGTAAGGATGTACCCATCCCTGTCCCCACCCCTCTTCCAGAACAGACAGCACTGCCCCTCCTGTGTGCATCTCTGGGAAAGCTGATGCTGGGGACTTCGGTGCTGCATCCCACAGCTTTGCTTATACAGGTGTCCCTGTGTTCCCAGGTTCACAGTGCCTGCAAGGAGCTCTTTGGCAAGAGATGCCCCCTGGGCCAGTACAAAGTGTCCATCATCCCACCAACTGCTTTGAACAGCATCGATTCTGATGGTGAGTCATGGAGGGCACAGGGCTAGTCGCGGGGGGGACGGGCTGTTTGGGATAGGGCTCTGAGCTCCTCTGGAGGCTTTGACTTGTGGCACTGTGCCTGTTTTGTGGGCAGCAGGAACACCATCTTCAGAACGCTCCAGAGTCAATCGCTCCAGCTGTCAATCCTTGGTTGAAGGCTTCTTGTTGCTTTGCACTCTGCTCCAGGGGTTGGTGGTATTCTATGGGCTTTGGGGTGGCACTTCTTGCCTGTGTGTGGCTTTAGTTGCTCCTGCCAGGCCACCTCTTGCAGTGGCTCAGGGCACGGTCCATCTGTGCTGGGATCAGCGGTGCCAGCCCTACACCCCTGAGGTGGGCTGTCCTCTTGCACCTCAATGGTTCAGCATCTCTCAAGGCAGGATAAAGCTCTTGCTTGGGTTATTTCTCAGTGTCTGAAGCTCAGCTGGCTTTTTGGTAGTGCAGAGCACAGCTTTGCCCTGGCACGGGATACTGCAGGGAGAAGCCATGTGGAGCGTGGGGGGACCCCCCCGGCTGTCTCCTTCTCCTGAGGGGCCCAGCTGGCCTCCACTGAGCAAAATCTGTTCTTCTCCTCCGGATATTTCTTTCTTCATTCTTTAATGCTTTTCACCACTCAGCTCAGCCGGTGGCTCATTTGCCTCTCGTTACTCATTGGGATGCTGTCAGGGTAACCATCACATGGCTGCTCCTCAGCTCCAGAGCCTCGGCTGCTGGTGGCTGATCCCTGGCAGCATCTCTGCCCTGTCCGCCTCCAGCAGCCCAGCCATCCGTGGCTGTGACTGTTGCCCACCTGACTGGGAGCAGCTTAGCAAGGCTTCAGTCCCCCCTTGTCCTGCCGTGCTGTCCTGCTCCAGCATATGGGTAATGCTGGCAGCGAGCTTTTCCGCTGCAGCCCACGCTCTGACTCAGCAGCTCCCAGTGCTTTGTGTTACCGATCTGCTCTGCTCGGCTGGGCTGGGAGTGGAGATGGAGCGGTGGCCAGGCAAGGAGGGGCTGGGCTGTGGGGATGTTGCCCTCATGCTCCTGCTGTGGTGGGGGTGCTGGGGCTCCTGGTTGCAGCCCACGGGGCTCTGAGGGCAATGGCTGTGGGGCTGGTGCCAGTGGCAGTGACGGCTGATGCGGTCCCTACTGCAGCATTGCTGGGTCTGCCAAGGGAAGGAGCCTGCAGACACCAGCCAGGGGACTGGGATGGCCAAGATGTGCCTGAGGTGGGTGCGGGCTCTGGGCCAGCTGTCAATCCTTCTCTGCTTTGGGCACATTTCTTTCCCCATCTCATCTCTTTAAAAGCACAGTGCTTCCTCTTCCCTCTGCCCATCACCATCCCCCGGAGATCCCCATCGCTGCCCCTCCTGCTCCAGCACCCCACAGGTTGGGCTCGGCACAGATGGAGTGTCCACACTCTGCTCTCCTGAAGTGTGCGTAGGGAGTGAGAGCTGGGGCTCACGTGTTTGGGCTCACTGCAGGTTTCTGGAAAGCCACCTGCCCCTCGACCTGCTCCAGCCCTCTCCTGGCCTTTGTCAACTCCAAAAGCGGGGACAACCAGGGCGTCAAGTTTCTGCGCAAGTTCAAGCAGTTTCTCAACCCAGCCCAAGTCTTTGACCTCATGAATGGAGGCCCACACCTGGGGTAAGTGCCAGCCTGAGCACCCTGGAATTGCCTTGGTGGGATCCCAGTGGCCACCTGGCACAGCACCCAGTCCCTCTCTCCTTGCCCCCCACCCAGGCTGCGCCTCTTCCAGAAGTTCTCTACCTTCAGAATCCTGGTGTGTGGTGGGGATGGCAGCGTGGGTTGGGTGCTCTCTGAGATTGATGCCCTTGGCCTCCACAAACAGGTGAGTGAGAATCCCTGGCATTGCTAGTGCAGGCTGGCACCATCCCCAGCGCTGGCAACCAGCCCAGCTGGGACCCCTCTGTGTGCCCTAGGTGCTGCCGAGCAATGGGCACAGCAGAGTTGGGGGTGTCACAGGTACCCTTGGGGGCTGCTCTGAGCCCCCCCCACTCTGTCTCTCTCCTGCAGTGTCAGCTGGGTGTCCTGCCGCTGGGGACTGGCAATGACCTGGCACGGGTCCTGGGCTGGGGCAGCCTGTGTGATGATGACACTCAGTTGCTGCAGATCCTGGAGAAGCTGGAAAGGGCCACAACCAAGATGCTGGACCGGTGAGCAGGGCATGGAACACATGCCTCTCTGTCCCTCTTGCCTTGGCATCTCTTGGGCAGCCTGTCCCAGTTCTTTGACTGTCCCTGTGCTAGGGGGCCAGGAGATGGCAAGCAGCCATGGTCTCTGATTGGCAGGTGGAGCGTGCTGACCTATGAGGCCCCCAAGCAGTCCCCCTCAGCCCTGAAGGAGGAGGAAAATGGGGACTCCAACATCCAGGTGGGAACTGTTGGCATTTGAAGGCTTGAGATGGGGAGGGCAGGCTGGAGGGCAACCCATTCAACCCGTCAGTCAATTCAGGGACACACAGGGAGGGATGGCACAGGAAGAGCTCATGCTGGGGGTCCCTGGGGACTTGGGGCTACAAGAGGGCTGGCAATCGGCTGCAAGCAATGAAATGAGCCTGGCAGGTCTCAGCCTGGCATGTGCAGTTGGGAGCAGGCAGCAGGTGAGGTAGAGCTAGCCTGCCACTGGCCAGCTGTTACGGACTCATTCTGTGTGCTCCCCTTCAGACCCTTCCCTCAGTTTCCCTCCTGCTGTGACTGAGCTCCCCTCTGCCTAGCAGCATGGGCGTGGCTGCCCTCAGCGGTGGGGAGTGGGCTGGATAAGGGCTGGTCATCCCCAGTCCAAGGCTGGCTGGGCAAAGCTCCATCCTTGAGCGGGGCGCATGGCAGGGTGGCAGGGCTCCAGCTGTGGAGCTGACACACTCTGACCTGTGCCCCCAGGCCCAGATCTCCCATTATGCCGACTCTGTTGCCTTCCACCTGGCCAAGATCCTGGAGTCAGACAAGCACTCAGTGGTGATCTCCTCTGCAAAGTAAGGAGGGGGCTGTTGATGGGGATGCCAGAGCCCCCTTGCTGGGCTGGGGCATGTCCCCAGGACCACTGCACCAACCTCAGCCAGGCTGTCCCAACTGGCCACCAGCAGCTGCCAGCTGTGCTGGTGCCTGGCAGATAATCCTGGCACTGCCCCTCTGGAGCAGCGGGTGTTATCCCAGCAGCCCCCCTGGCTGGCATCTGTGACTCGCTGGCCATGCTGTGACTCTGGCCACTTCCCTTGGCAGGTTCCTCTGTGGCACTGTCAATGACTTCGTGACTGAAGTTGGGCGGGCTTACAAGAGGGCAACGGAGAACAAGCAGGAGGCTGAGCTGATGGCACGGAAGGTGTGTTGCAGAGGAGCTGGAGGGCTGGGTCAAGCTGTTGGCACAGCTCCCGAGCAGGGGAGGGGCTGCTCTGTGGGCCTATGCCCTTGCCGTGCATGTACTGGAGTGTGCCATGCTTGGGGTGCCCAGGCATGGGGTGGCCAGGTGCTTGGGGGTATCTAGGCACTCATAGTGCCCAGGGAAGCGCCCAGCACTGGTGGGGGGCAGCAGCTTGTGCCAGGTGCTGAGTGGGGTAGGTGTCCCACAGTGTGCCATGCTGAATGAAAAGCTGGACTCGCTGGTGCGGGAGCTGAATGAGGAGGCTCAGGCCATCATGGTCCCTGAAGAAATGGCACAGGCCACCCATGCTGATGTCAAGGACCAGGAGAAAGCTGGCAGCTTCAACCCCAGCCCCATGCCTCGTATCTTCAAATCCAAGGAGCAGCTCATGCTGCGGGCAAACAGCCTGAAGAAAGCCCTGCGGCAAATCATTGAGCAGGCAGAGAAAGGTGAGGGAGTGGTGGGAGCTGGCAGCTTCTCTGATGCTGCAGCCACCTGGGAGGGGCTATGAAGCCACAGTGGGTTGGTGTTGGACCCATGCCTTTGTTCTCCCTTGGGATTCTTGGAATGGCAGCAGTGGCCCCATCCTGGGCCCTTCCTGGCATGAGCCCACAGGGCTGACATGAGGAGGGGCCACAGGGCTGCCCAGACTCCCTGTCATGCCCCTCTTTGGATCCAGCTGTGGATGAGCAGAACAAACAGACCCAAGCCTACCAGGGCAGTGTGGGCCCCAGCAAGGACAGCTCGGAGGAGCTCAACGAGGAGGAGAAGCTCAGTAAGATGCCAGCAGGGCACATGGCGTTTTGTAGGGGCATGGGGGTGAGCCATGGGATGGGCTCAGGGTGAGAACCCGTGTGGCAGCTACCTTCCTGTCCACCCTGGCCAGGCTCCCGGCGGGTGACAGTGACCTCTGCATCTTCATCCATCATCCTGGACCGGCCAGACACCTTTGGCAGCTTGCAGTTCCCTGAAGACCCCAGCACTCTGTGAGTCAGGTGTTCTGCCTGCCCCGTGGACCCTGGCCCACTCTTGCTGCCCGTCATGGAGCAGGAGCAGAGATGGTACCACGCTGCCCCTTTGAGGAGGCTGCTGCAGCAGCGTCTGCCCACTAGTGTGGTATCCCTGGTAGCAGGCCCTCCCTGGCCAAGCCAGTGCCCATGCTGGGGGAGCCTGCCTGTGCCTGGTGTGGTATCTCTGGCTGATGCGTGGAGCGTGGGGCTCCCGCCTGCCTAGTGCATGCAGGTCCTGGCTGTGCCATGGGTGTCCTGCCATGGTGACTGAGGGAAATGCAGCCATCCCCGCTAGCTTTGGTCAGGCTTCCCAGTGCCAGCCGCTCTGCTCCAGTGGATGTTACACTGCATCCTCTGGTGCCAGCCCAGAGTCACCGATGTGCAGCTGCCGCTCAACCTGCTTTCCCTGTTTGCTGCTTTCAGTCACTTCTCAGAGAAATGCGTCATGAATAACTACTTTGGCATTGGCCTGGATGCAAAGATCTCCCTGGAGTTCAACAACAAACGCGATGAGCACCCCAAGAAGTGCAGGTTGGCTGGAACCCCCAGATTTCCCCCAGGAAAAACATGTACCCCTGGCTCTCCAGTGCCTGCACCAGGAGGGACCATCAAGATGGTGGGAGCTATGGGGGTGACTCTGTGCTACTGTGCTGGGGATCCTTCCTGCAGCAGATTTTGTACCTGCACCCAGTGCTGGGATGCGCACCTCTTGGTGCCAGGCTGCAAACACCCCAGAAGGGGTGAAGACACAAAGGCTTGGTGGGATTTACTTGCTCTGCACCTGGATAGAGGGACATTGCCATGCTGGCATGGAAGGGTTGAAATCTGGGTGCAACATGCTGCACCTTGGCTTTCCTGGGAGGCAGCAGGAACTGGGGAACAAAAGGTGGGGCCAGCAGTCCAGGACTGTTCAGCACAGTGCCTTGGGAAGGGTGTGGAGCCTGTGACAGGCAGTGGGGAGCCCACAGCCCCTCATCCGTTCCACTTTGCCCCACAGCAGCCGCACCAAGAACATGATGTGGTATGGGGTGCTAGGCACGAAGGAGCTCCTGCAGCGCACCTACAAGAATCTGGAGCAGCGGGTACAGCTGGAGGTACAGGGCTGGGACAACAGGGATAGGGTGGGAGGGGCAACATTACAGCGGCCCCCCAGGCTCAGCCCTCTCTTGCAGTGTGACGGGGTGCCCATCTCACTGCCCAGCCTGCAGGGAATTGCTGTCCTCAACATCCCCAGCTATGCTGGGGGCATCAACTTCTGGGGAGGCACCAAGGAGGACAGTGTGAGTGCCAGTACCATGAGATGAATTGGGTGGCATGATGTCCTTTCCCCAGTCCTAAGAAACCCTAGGGCTGGGGTGTCCCTGCCTTGGGCATACAGGGGGGAAAAGCTGGGTCCCAAAATGAGCCCATTTTGGAAGTCTCATGTGTAGTGGTCCCCTGCAGAACTTTGGGGCTCCATCCTTCGATGACAAGAAGCTGGAGGTGGTGGCAGTCTTTGGCAGCATCCAGATGGCCGTGTCACGGGTGATCAACCTCCAGCACCATCGCATCGCACAGGTAGTGGCAAGGCACCCTGCAGGACCACAAGTGGTGCCAGAAATCTTTTGGGGCAGCAGTGGAGCCTGAGGCAGAGTGGCTCTGCTTGGCTTGGCAGCCATTGATGCCACCCCGGGCTCTCTGCCCCACAGTGCCGCATGGTGAAGATCACCATCCGGGGGGACGAGGGTGTCCCTGTGCAGGTGGATGGAGAGGCCTGGATCCAGCCACCTGGTGTCATCAAAATTCAGCACAAGAACAGAGCCCAGATGCTGACAAGGGACCGGGTGAGCTTGGGGTGCTCAGCAGGACCATGCTGGGACAGGGGGAGGTATGACTGTCTCAGAGGGGCCATGTCTGTCCCCCGTAGGCATTTGAAAGTACCCTCAAGTCTTGGGAGGACAAGCAGAAAGGGGAGAGCTACCGAGCAGCCACAAGGCCACGGCTCAGCTCCCAGCAGTCCATGGAGTACCTGACGGAGGAGGAGAGCAGCCTCTTGCAGCAGGTCTCACGGGTTGCCGAGACCCTCATTGCCAGGTCAGACTGCGGGAAAGGGAATGTGGTGGGCACAGGGAAGGGAGAGTTGTGTTGTGGCCGTGCAAAGGTGCCTGCCCAGCCCAGGGGAGCCCTGGCAGCTCCAGCCCCTGTAACCCGCAGGATCCATGAGGCAGCCAAGGCTCATAAAGCCGTGGAGCAGGAGCTGGCACATGCAGTCAATGCCAGCTCCCTGGCACTGAGTGAAGCCCTCTCTCACAAAGCTGCTGGTACCTCAGAGGTGAGCTGGGGCTGGGAGTGTAAGGCAGCCTTTACCCAGGCCCCCTGGGGCCCTGCCACTCAAGGAGTTATTCCTCTCTGCCCCAGTTTCTCAGCAGGAATGTGGCTGTGGAGGTGGTGCTGAGCATCAAGGAGCTGTGGGCTGAGACCAGGGCATTCCTGGAAGGGAAGGCGGTGAGTGGGGGGCTGGAGAGCACCCAAAGCCCCCCAAGGCTTGTACCTCTGAGGGTGGCAGCAGGGGTGGGTATGGTCCCTGTGCCCCACAGCTGGACTCACCACAGGAGGAGGAGGCGCTTCACGGCCCCCTGAGTGTGCTGGGCCAGGAGCTGCAGCGGCTGCTAGACATCCACTGGCTGGGCCCTATTGCCCACTCTGCTGAGGAGGTGGGTGGGCAGGGACTGGGGTCTGGCATAGCCCACTGTCTGGCCTCAGGGAGCTGTAGCACCCCACCAAACCTGGCTTCTCACAGGAAGGTGCCAGCAGTGCCAACAAGGGCAGCTTTAAGCTTCGCCTCAACATCCCCAAGCCCAGGAAAGAGAAAGACAAGCTGCAGAAGCAGAAGGCCAACACTGGGCTCCCAGGTAAAGTGAGCAGAGTGCCAAGGAGAGACAGGTGGTGCAGTCCGTCCTAGAAAGGACGCCCCTGTGCTGACCTATCCCTCAATCTCCTGTCCTGGGCATGCTGGGGAAGAATCCTCAAGAAGGGGGAACAGGGCATCACCTGGCTGCCTGGGGGTGTCACCTTTGTCCCCAAGAGCCCCTTACAGCTTCTTCTGAAATCAGACATGCAGAGCTCCCCAACCCTATAACTCCTCGGCAAGGGGGAGAAGGGGGATCTGGTACAGCTCAGATCTTTGGGTAAGTCCCTTGTCCACGGCTGGGGGTCTGTTTGAGAGGGAGCAGCTCAGGTGTTCCGTAAGTAAGCCAAGGAGAGGAGAGACGTCTGCAGCCTGTGGTCTCTGGCCCTGCCGGAGCCGGGGGTGGGAGGGGGTATGCTGGCCGCTGACCACAGGCTGCCCTCACTGCTGCCTGCCCCGCTGCGTCCCACTGCCTCCACAGGCCCCAGCAGTCCACCACTGTGGTTTTCCTCCCTGCTAGCAGACAAGTGGGGCTCCGAGGAGGTGGCAGCTTGGCTGGAAGCACTTGGTTTAGGAGAATACAGAGACATTTTTGTCCGGCATGACATCCAGGGCTCAGAGTTGATTCTGCTGGAGAGGAGAGACCTGAAGGTACAACTCCCGTGTGCGTCCTGAGGGACCCCCAGCCCTGGGGAGCATGGTGTCCTCCATGCCTCCTCTCCCTATCCCTCCTGGTGGCAGGCTGGCCCTACACCTGGGTTGCACAGTTGAGCTTGTGCACAGGGGCAGGGAAGCAGGGGAGGGGGGTGGCCTTGGTCCTCCAGCTTGCAAGGCTCCATCCACCTGTCCAAAGCAGTATCAACAGCACCCTACCCTCACCTGCATTCAGGCATGGGGATGTGCTTACAAGAGGACAGAGGGCTTCAAGCAAGCACTATGCTCCAGCAAGGGAGAGCACGGGGAGCTGGGCTGTGCCTCATCCACCACCCTCTGGCTTGTGCACTAGCAAGAGCCAAGGGCTGCCCCCTGCAAGTGCATCACCTCCTCTTTCTCTTTCCTGCAGGACCTGGGCATCACCAAAGTGGGCCATATGAAGAGGATCCTTCAGGCCATTAAGGAGCTCAGCAACCTGCCGTAGGCTGACAGCAGGGCAGCAGCCCAGCCCAGCCCAGGTGCTGGATGGGTGCTGCCCCCAGAGAACAGGAGTTGGGTAGGGGAACAGGTCCTTGCCCCCGCCCCATATGTATGGAGCCCCACTGCTTGCCTCGCTTTATCTGTCTGTCCCCATTGTCCCTGGAGCCGCTGCTTCTCCCCCAGCCTGTGGGGCTGGAGACACTGAAGCAGAGGTCTAACCCCATAGCTGATGTGGTCTGACCACCGGTCCAGTCTCATCAGGGTCACTATAGGAGCTGGGGCCACCCTCTGTGTGCTCAAGCTGGAGCCAAAACAAAGCTTCCCCTTCCCCACATGGGTATTTAAGCTGTGTAAATATTTGGAGAGAAGATACTCATTGCTGCTGCTTGAATAGTGTCATTACTAAGGGGAAGGTGAGGGGTGGGAAGGAGGGAATTGGGAATACCTTTCCAGCCTTCACCCCTGAGCTTCCTGCTCCCCATCATGCAACCTGGCACCTTGCTCTCACCCTCTGTCTCATCACAGCAAGGGGAAGTACAGTGCTGGGGCTCATAGTTTCCAGTGCCAGCATGTATGACAAACACATTTTATTAACAGTTACACATGACTTTTTTTCCCCCCTCCCTCAGTTAAAATTACTATTACTTATGTACATGGTACCACCCTGCTTGAGGGCACCCCGTTATTTACAGGCTTATTTACAGAGTAGGGCTAGCAGCTAGTGAGTGCCTCCTCGAGCTTGAGCATGTCCATGGGGGTGACTTTGGCAACCTCAAAGAAGACCCTGGAAGGAACATGTTGGCTTAGAGCTCAACCACAGCCCTGACACCCGTCCGCCAGTGCTCCCAGATCCCTACAGAACCCCAGGGTGCATGCTGGTGATGTCACCCCCTGTGGCAGGGACAGGCTTGAGACCGAGCCCCGTGACTCTCACCTGTGCGAGTACTTGCTGCGCACAGCATTCAGCTTGTCGCGGGGCTGGTATGTGAGCAGGAAATTCAGCCTCTTCACCAGGGGGTGCAGGTCCTGGGCACTGTACCCGCTGTAGTACTCCAGTGTAGGGGTCTGCAGGGGGACAGCGGGGCTAAGCTGTGTCCTCTTAATGACAGGACAGCCGTCATCTTCCCTGTCCAGCATCCAAATCTAATCATAGTCCTAGTGCATCACCCCACTCACTGGTCCATTGCCTCCCACACCACTGCAGTGCCTCCCAGGGTGCCTCAGCAGGGACAGAGAATTAGGCAGGTACTCACCCAGCCCCCAAGGTTCTTCATGGTAAGTGCCAGCAGCAGGCAGCTGGCAGCCAGCTTCGAGGGGCTCTCGCGGGCATAGTCATACTCCTGCAGGGTCATCTCGCAGAGGAAGCGGGCTAGCGTCAGTGTCTCCATGGTGGCACGGGCACACTACAGGCGGTGGGCAAGGAAAGGCTCAGCCTTTTAAGCAACGCTGCTCCACTTCTCAGCCTTTTTGGGATTTAGAATGCTGCCTCTGGGGCACAGGACAGGGATCCCACACATCCAGCCTATCACAGACCATCATCCTCACCCCTCTTGAGGGGACCTGGGCAAAGTTTCCTTGCTGCCACCTGGGAGCCTGAAGCCCCGGTGATGCGAGTCACCATCCCATGGAGCCAACAGAAGGAGTGCCTGGAGGCACCTGGACACCAGCCTACCCTCCGAATGCACTCACCTTGGCAAAGCGCCGCAGAAAGCGGTAGGGGATGGGGATGTTGATGTCGAACTTGAGGGTGCTGAGGATGCTCATCTCCATAGCAATAAGCTCCTCCCGCTTGTAGGCGTCATCACAGATATAGAGGAAGTCATCCACACATGGTGGGCACCGCTCCTGCAGAGGCACAACTGCTCAACACCCCAATGGGGGCTCATCCTGGCCCCACTCAGGAGATCCTACCCATCCCGCAGGCCCTATAAGTGTTCATATGCTGCTGGACTCAGCAAGGACTGTTAACAACACCCTGTGGGACTTGTGTGATGCCCATACTCCTCCAGCCCCAGGCTTGAACTCCATGCCTGCATGAGGTAAACTAAGGTATGCTGATGCTCTCTGCAGAGCAGAGAGAAGCTGGTTCTCCAGTGACACCAGGAGACAGGATCCAGTCCACCATGACTGCGTTCACAGCCCTTGGGACAGGAAGGAAGAACATGACAGACATACCACCCTGGCAGCTCTGAGGGCAGTGGCCTGGCCTTCTCCAAAACCCCATAGGGACCATAGAGGCACAGCCCCTCTGCCCCTGCACCCCAGTAAAGCACACAAACAGTCACCTCAAATTTGGAGGCAATGAGGATGGCAGTGGAGCCAATGAGCTGCAGCTTCTCCCTCATGCTCACCACCTCCACCAGATAGTGGTCCACTAGCTTCACAGCCAAGTACAGTGTCTCATGGTTCAGCTCAAAGTTCTCCTGCAAGAATGAGAGCGGGGGTCAGAACAGAGTGTCAGACAGAAGCTAGGCCTGCCCAGCCCCACTGAGCTCTCACAGAGGTCAGGAGTGCCCATGGCTCGGAGGGAGGGATGTAGGCTCATCCCTAGCCCATGCAGGGGAAGGATCAGCTCTGCACCGGGAATGCTTGCAGGAGCCTCTGCCAGCACGCTGAGGTCACATGTGCCAAAGGCAGCATGGGGGCTGCTCTGCAGAAAGCTGTGACCTCTCACCTGCACCTCCACCATCCAGTCCACGAGGATAGCACGCATATCCCCACTGATGTCTGTCTGCTTCTCCATGTAGTCAGGAAGCATGAATTTTTCCTGCCAAAGAACCAGCTGTCAGGGACAGGGCAGACATCTACACCCTCAAACAAGCTCCTTCTCACCCTGTGCAGGCCCCTGTCAGGTGGTCAAGCCTCTGGGCAGCCAGTGGCCCTGCCTGCAGTCACTCCTTCCTCAGACAGGGCTGTCATCCTCTGGACAGGCATCACCCACCTCTCTTTCTCGCATGTATTCGAAGATCTCCTTGGCATACTCTGCATTGGCATAGGGGTCACCCAGCTGCTCCTTGTCAATGTCCTCCACTGCTGGTACCTGCTGGCATGGAAGAGGCAGCGATAAGGGGGAGGTCCTGTGGGTGCCAGTCACCCAGGTGGGGCAAGGCTGCTGCCCCTCTGCATCCCCCTTTTTCTACCTGCCCTCATCACCCTGCAGTCCCTGCCCCACTCTTTCCCAGGGGAGGATTCTTGAAGGAAGATGGTGGTGCACTTTGCCCCCCTCCCTCGCTTTCCATCACACTGGCTGAAGTCTCTCCAAGGTCCAGAGCACTGCCTGGTTCCCCAGTATCACCAGTGGCAGCCACAGACCAGTGCTGTGATAGGCCTGGGGCAATGCTGCAGCCCAGGGTCCCTACCCTCTCCTCAGGGGGCTTCAGTTCCTGCACAGACACCAGCTTCTCTGACACAGGATTCACTTTGGGCTCTGCAGGAGCTGTTGGGGGAGTTTTCTTCATTGACCTGGGAAGGACAAGAGCATAAATCATTGCTGGGAGAAGGCCAAATATCTTGGCTGAAAGGGGCCTGCCAGAGACTCTTGCTGCTTCAGAAAGGGGCCAAACCACCCCTAAAATATCCCCACAGACTCTTAGAATCACTTATGTTGGAAAAGACCTTTAAAGATATTGAGGACAATGGTTCCCCCAGCACTGCCATGCCCACCACTAAACCATGTCCCCAAGAGCCACATCCACAGGACTTTTAAATCCTTCCATGGACAATGACTCTACAACTGTCCTGGGCAGCCTGGGCCAGGGCTGGACAGCCCTTTTGTGGAAGAAGTTTTTCCTAATGTCCAACCTAACCCTCCCTTGGCACAACCTGATGCCATTTATAGTAGATATACTAGTTCCTTCCTGCATCTGGCTCAGCCTCCATCACCCAAGGGAAGCCTCTACTACTTGTCCCCATGGGACAAGTTTGCAGCAGACCCCTGCCCCCAGCTACTCACTTTTTTAGGTTGATCTCATTGTTCTTGGCCACCTCCAAAGCATTATGTGCCTTCTGTGCCTTGGGTGGAGCAACTTTCATGGTCTCCTTCTTCCCTGCCACCACCTGGTTCTTGCGAGCCTGTTTGGGTCAGAACAAGGGCATACAGGGGCTGCACAGTGGAAAGCAAGATATGCCCTGCAGGGAGACCTCTCCTCTTCCTAATGGGCATGGAGCATGCCCCCCACCATGGAGGGCTCACAGGGGGCACCAGAGCCCCCCACCCTCACAGAAGCACTCACATTGGTGATATCCCCGAATGCTGATCTCTTCTTGGGCCCACCCTGGGGTGAGGACGAAGACCTCTTGGCATGACAGCTCTCCTCCTGCAATAGAGACTGTTAGAAGATGGTGGTCAGCTGCCCCACAGGAGGGCCCCTACAGCCCTCATTTGGCTCGCTACTCACCTTCTCGGGGTCGACATTCTCTGCAGCAGGGCCTACCTTGCCTGCTCGGGGCTGCTTGGTGGTCAGCAACTTGGCATTGCGCGGCAACGGCACCCTCTCCCTTGGTCTCTGCGAGCAAGCTGGAGGCAAAGCAGGATGTGATGGCGGCTGCTGCCGGCCTGCCTCCAGAGACACCCTCCCAGCTTGGGGCAGAACACGAGGGCATTTGTCCCTCCTGGGGGTTAGCACAGCAGGACTGACCCCTTCCCTGAGCATGGCAGGCAGGCGGTGCCTCAAGACAAACCCAGGCAAGGGACAAGTCTGGCTAGGGGTGCTCCCAGGGAGGAAGGGACAATGGACCCCAACGACCGCCACCAAAAACGCTCTGCTGGGCAAGGTGGGAGGGGGGACAGGCAATTAATTCCCAGATTCCTGCATCCCAGAGAAGGATGCAAAGGCTTGCACTTCCTCGAAGAGCCGGAGGTCTTGGAGATCCCCTCCCTTACAACCCTCAGGGTCCCCTGGGGGAGTCGGGAGTCCCAAACTGCCCCAGGGGAGCCGGGGATCTTGGAGGCCCTCACTCCCTTGCACCCTCCAGGGTCCCCACGCCTGCCACCGCCTAGGGGTCCCAGCGCTGGCCACTCCTCCGCAACCCTCGGAGACCCTACTCACCCATCCCTGGAGCATCCCCTCCCCACTCACCCATGCCCGGTTCTGCCCACTCACCCATGCCTGGTGCGCTGTGCCCGCACCTCCGGCCCCGGCGCTTTTGAAAGTAGCAGTCCGGTAGCGGCCGGCCAGCACTGGCCGAGCCTCGCCCAATCAGAGCGCGAGGCGGTGCCAGGTGGCGGCCAATCGGCGGGCGCAGAGGGATGCAGTTGCTAAGGGGCAGGGCGGCAGGGTTTAAAATTCAACGCCGTTGGCCAATGGAAGGGCGCGCATGCGGCAGGGGCGGGGCGAGCGCCGGGCCGGGCGGGCAGTGATTGGTGGGAGCGGGCGCCGTTTAAATCCGTTCTGCGGGGCCCGGCAGGGCTGTGGTGGCGGCCGGGCCGCGGAGCGGGCAGCANTGGCGGCCGGGCCGCGGAGCGGGCAGCAGCAGCGGCGGCGCTGGGCGAGCGGCCCCGGCCGTGCTGTCCTTCATGGCGCGTGGAGCGGCCCCCGCGGGCCACTGGGTCCGCTGCCTCCGCCCGCAGCCGAGGCTGTGGGTCCCAGACCTCGGGGCTGCCCTTTCCCACCGGGCTGGGCAGCTCTGGTTTGGGGGACAGGGTGTGCTGGTCGTGTACCTTCCTTGACCCAGTGTCGGGAACAGAGGGTTCGGATCCCTTCGAGAATCACCGAACGGTTTGGGTGGGAAGGGACCTTAAGCTCACCCCATTCCAGCCCCTGCCATGGAGAAGGACACCATCCACTATCCCAGGTGGCTCTGAGCTCCGTCCAGTCTGACCTTGAACACTTCCAGGGATCTAGGGGCAGCCACAGCTTCTCTGGGCAACCTGTGCAAGGGCCTCATCACCCTCACAGGGAAGATCTTTTTCTAATATCTAGTCTAACCCTATTTTCACAATCTGAGGTACAACAGGAGCAGTGTTGATGTGGTGTCATACAGGCACGACTGACCAAGTTCAGGCCAAGGCTCACTGGGACTGCCTCGTCTACAGCGACCAGGACAGGGTCAAAGTTAGCAAGGCACACGTCACAGTCACTGTACTAGGGGGTTGTATGCGATACCGGCCACTTACCAAACATCTGCTGAGGGAAAGAGCACTCTGTGTGTATCGAGGACCAGCCTTGACGGCACTGCAGTTCTTGGGGAGACCCTTGCCATGCAGACCAGCTGCCGGGAAAGGAGAGCTCAAAGAAGGCGTGCTCAGGCTGTCAGTTGGCTTGTAGTCAATTTCCATGAATCAGGAAAGGAATGCATGAGACTCCTCACACCCACAGCTTGCTTTGTTCTTTGATAAACTAGTCTTGGAAAAGCCACCCACTTTTAATGTGTCAGACACATGATCCATGTTCATATACTTGATGCTCACTGTATGACTCTGCTCCTTTGTGAGTTTGCAGTGCAGTTCTTTGCTCTCTCATGCCACCACCATGCAGTGGTCCCATGCCCTCAGCAACTCCTGAGGGCTTTAGCACTGCACTGACCTCGGCTCAAGTGAAGCCCCCGCCGAGGTAAACTCACCAGAGCTCAGCACTGCAGCAGAGGAGAGCTTCCCTCAGCCATCAGATTCCCAGAAAAACCTTTCAAATTCCTAAGTTTAACTCACGAAAATCCTTTCAGATAATTGCACATCCATGTACTGCCGTTGCGGGTGGAGATGATGAACCCCCGGCTAGGGAAACACAGCAGTGCCAGCATCTGAGAGGATTTAAACCTGCTGCCCAAGGGCCACGTGGGCAGGATCAGGCACATGGCTTGAGCTGCATGGCAGCTCTGCCACATCTCCAGCAGAAAGACCTGGGACATGGACAGCCAGGAGCAGAATTCTGCTCACAGGTTCAGTGGAGGTTTAAAACTGGGTCCCAAAGATCTTGGCTCCCTTCAGTCCCCAAAACTGGTCAGGGCTGCTGCAGCTCCAGCCCACCTTGTTTCCTCCTTGGCCACTTGTCCTCTGCAGCCCCAGCTCCTCCAGTGTCACTGCTTCTGTCCTTGGCCTAAGGGCTCCCTGAGGCTTGCTTGCTGTTGGTTTGGCATCCTGTGGGATCAAGGTGCCTGGCTTTCCCCGTGCATGTTAAGGCAGTGCATAGCCCAGCCAAGAATACAAGTTGGGTGCATACTAGACAGGCAGAGCCAAAACACATCCCACTGCCAATGGAAACATGGTTATGCTGTGCGAGAAGATCTTCAGCCAAAACTCCCATCCAATTCTGCCCATGGCTCTGTGGAGGCTGGGATGAGCTGCCTGCTCTGGGACAGGTTCATGTCTGCCTGTCCTGCCCGGGCTTGGCACTGGGAAGCTGGCTTTTCCAGTCTCCAAAGCACTGCCATGCTGGTGCTCCTGGCGAGGCTCTTGGGAATCCCAGCCCTGCTGCAGGGGTGTGACTCACACCATACGAGCTGAAATTGCCCCTGGACATGGGGCATGTGGGAGAAAAGATGAGGAGAGCAAGAAGTGCAAGGTGAAGCCATGAGTGTGCAGCAGGAGCTGTGCCAGCTGTCCAACCATTGAGGCAAGGCTGTGGTCTCAGTCCTGCCCACAGTCTAAGAATGCTGGGGGCCAGCTGGAGGGTGAGAGCTCCACAAGCTCTCCTTGGGCTCTGACATTCCCTCAGCAAGCCTCCAAATCAGGTAGAATGCAAGTCCTTGGCTCCTCCCACTAGACTGCTGTGTGCTAGCTGAAGAGCATCTGTGCCTGGCATGTCCCTGCCGTAAGGAGACCTGGGCTGCTGCTTCCATCCAGCCTCTTCCCACAGCACTAAAAGAGCCTGCGCTGCCTTTTCAAGCTGGAGCAGACCCCAGCCCCAGCCTGGCTTCCTGGCACTGCAGGACTGCCAAGAAGCCCCTCTGCATGGTATCTGGGGACCTTTACTCCAGGATTGCTTACCAGACAGGAAACCCCAGGCTCAAGAAGAGCAGCAAGGACAGGGAAGCATCATTCCTGGGACCCAGATGGACTGCTTTTTCCCCTTTCCCCTCCCCTTATCCTTTCCTGTGGTAAAACAGGCCCAGCTTGTTGCTTCCCATGGCCCAGTGCCAGAAGCACTGGTGGGAGGCAAGGTACTTCTCTGCACAGGGAGGGCTGAACTTTGCCTCTTGCTTTTTCCCCTTTTCATTACTAATGGCCAAGGTCAGGGAGAGATGTTGTGTCTAAGAGCTGTTGCATTTATTCACTGGAAAAAAACACAGCAAGTTAAAACTTGGGGCTCTCCTGCCACTGGGGAAAGTAGAAAGACAAGCACAGAGCAACGCGGGGCGACAGAGCTCCTGAATGCCTGCAGGGAGGTGAGAGCCAGCATTGTGCTGAGCTGCCAGTGGCCCCAGCTTGGGAGTAGCTCCCTTGGCACAGCAGGGCTGCATGGCATGCACCATGGTGGGGCTTTGCTGGTTATGTCTGCTATGCTTGCACAGCCACTCCACCTACCTCTCCCTCTGTCCTGGTCATGCCTGCCTCTCTGCTGCTGGCACAGTGCCCAAGCGCAGGGTGTGTTTGCAGCACCAGGAGTGGAAGCCAGGACCCAAGAAGAAATAGGAGCAAACAGCCTCAAAGGGCTCAGGGTGGGCTTGGCACAGCTGATCAGAGTTAAACTCTAGAGCCAGATGATGTGAGCTGAGAACAGGCAGGTTAGGTTAGGGTTAGTGGCGTCTGTGGCAAAGGAGCCCGTGGCCCACAGAACCATTACTCAGCCGCTCATCATACCCAGGGACTGCATGTCATCCCCAGGTTAGAGGTTTCCATGCTGGTGGAGCAGTAGGTTGATGGACACACTGGAGCTGCCATGACTCTGCTGCTCGGGATGTCCAGTCACCCCAAGGAGCCCAAACTCTTATGTCCCTCGGATGTCGGATCCCACTGAGCCTGCACACTTCTGCTGCTCTCCAGCCATTTTCTTCCAGTTCTTACTTGGTGGCTGATTTGATCTTGTGTATGGCATACGGGCTTGACTCCTTGGGCATCCAGATCTCCTCCCCACTGTGGCCCTGGTGCTCCACTGCTCCCTCCATAGCTGCCGTCAGCTCAGGGCTGAAGATGCTGTCAGTGGCCCGGTAGGTGCGGGTGAGGCGGCGGAAGGAGGAGTCTGAGGAGCTGTCATCAGGGACGTCTTCATCCTGCTCATCCCGCAGCTTGGTCCTGCCCAGCTCTGAGCTGCTCCCCAGCTCTGGGTCTTTGAGAGCCTCCCCCACCTCCTGAAGGAAGGTCGTTTTGGGGCTGATGATGCACAGCAGCAGCATGAGGCCTCCTGAGACTCCACAAAGAAAGTAGAGGGCAACTTTCTCTGGGACACCTGAAAGGAAAAGGAAAAAAAGACACCAGGGTACATACTGCTCTGCAGTCTGTGGGGTATCAGTGCCTGCAAAGCTCTTCTGCCAGGCATATGGGTGTAAGAGGAGGGGAGCAGGGATGCCCTCACCACCCAGGCTGCAGAGGCAGGACAGACCCTGCCCCAGTGATCATGGAAGTGTCACCTAGAGCCTCATCAGCACCCACCAGTCCTGAAATGTGCCTTTCCCCAAAGGAAACTTCCACTGGGATGTAGGGTAGGCAGAGCAGGGGAAAAAATAATCCCTTGGGGGATTAAATGAGTAATTTCCTCTGGCAAGGGAAATTTTTGCCTGCAGAGAGGTGGTCTCCATCAGTGCCTGCAGACAGGGCAGGAAGGAAAAGACCTGGTGGGTAATCTGGCCTGTTGGAAAAGGAAGGTCCACAGGCAGGACTGTAGCCACACCATGACTCTTGGTGCTGTGGGACATTGAGGCTTGTTCAACCTCTGAGCTCCTGCCCTATCTGTCCACCCCAAACCCAGCATGAGCGCTTGGTGCCCTACTCCCTTGTGTGCCTGTTGGCCCTGCTGGAGAGGTCTGGGGTCCGGCAGCCTCTAAGATGAGCCCTGGTTTGAGCTGGGGCCATCTGGGACCTCAGACACCCCCCAGCCTGTCCTGTTCCCCCGGGTACTGTGTGAGACCCAGGGAGGGCACGTACCCCAAAGGCGGGCAAAAGCTGCCAGAGAGCTAGTAAAAATCATGCGGTCTTCCTGGAGCCTGGAGAACCTGGGCCCTTTGTACCAGCCACCTGCAGTGACAAGGGGGTGCAGGCTGAGACATGAGGTGCTCTCGGTGCCCCGTGTCCCGGCTGCCTGCTCCTGCCTGTCCTTCCCCATACGACACTCCATCCTTCCTGCACAAGTGCTCTGCTGCCCACAGGGATGACCCTGTGTGTCTTCCTCTCCCCTGCTCCCAGCAGATGCCACCTCCATCCCCTCGGAACAGGCACCAACCAAACGATGGCTTCCACCATGGGAGAGAGATGCTAGGCTGGAGATGGTACCAGGGATGCAGACAAGCCATGGAAGAGCTGTTTCACCCGAGCACAGACATGGTGCAACACTGCTTGTGGTGTAACCTCCCTCCCCCCACATTACCATGCATGTAGTCCGAGAGCAGGAAGGGGTCCGAGGTGTCAGGGCCCACCTCTTCCAGCAGCTGCTTGGGCACTGCAAGGAGAGCACACACCAAGCATCACCACCCAGCTCCTCCCCTGCAGCCCCTGCCTCTCTGGGGAGCTCCATGCCCCTGCCTGCCTGGCATGGAGTGGGTACAGCAGACACTCCACCAGTGGCCCCTGTGCCCCTGGCTCCGTGGGGAGCTCTCACCACAGGTGTAAGAGACTCGCAGCTGCTTCTTCGTGCCAGGGAGGCACGGGTCCCCGAAGGTGGCCTTGTCAGCAGCCACGGTGCAGTTCCCCTTGCGGTGGCACTTCTTGGAGACTCTGCGCAGAGCATCTGGAGCCACACACTCTGCAGAGACATGAGGCATGGACCCATGGGCAGAGCTGCCTGCCCCTCCCTGCTGGGCATCGGCCAGCTGAGGCCAAGGGACACAGGTACAGCCCAGTGGTGGACTTGTGCCATACTCTCTGCATGGTTCCTGCCCCATTTCTGTCTCAAACCATTCCGGCATACCTATATGGGGTCCTCCAATGTTCAAGGCATCACACTCTGGTTTGCCCCGCAGGAATCGTCCATAACTTGCAGAATAAATGGCCAGGATGGATTTTGGTCGACACTGCAGCCTAAGCTTGTCATTCTCGCACACGGTCTTGACCCGATGGTTCCCTGGGGAGTGACATCGCAGAGTGTCCCAGTGCATCCTGAATCACCTGCAGCCCTTCTCTTAGGCCAAGGGGAGGGTTGAAAGAGGGCTGCGAGGTACAAGAGCAGCCATGCTCTCCTTCCTGCCCCTTTCTGAGCAGCTGAGGTCAGGAAGAGCCCATGCAATGTTGCCCAGACCGTGCTTCACCTCACCTGGCCGGCACTTGTAGGAAGCGATGAGATACTTGTGTGTCCCAGGGCATGGGTCTGGCCCAAAGACCTGGCTGTGCACTGAGAACTGGCACCACTGCTGGTCCTGGCACTCAGCCAGCAGCTTCTGGAGAGCGGAGTGGAACAGGTGTGAGTTAAGTGAGAAGTCCTGAGGCTGTTCTCACCTCCTGCCTGTCAGTGCCATCACCAGGCTCAGGGAAATGGCCTCTCACCCCACAGAAGTGTCCCACAGCTGCTCCTGCCCACCCCTGATGCAGACATCCCCATTCCAGTGCCCGTTCCTGAACCAGTTCCTCCTCTGCACCCACAGTGAGCTGTGTGCCAGCACAGGTCTGCTACTACCTGTGCTGGCATCCCAGTACCACACAACGCCACGCGTCTCTAACACCTGTGCAGGTGTGCACTTACACTGCCCCGTGAGCTCGGGTCCCCGCGGTCCGTGCAGTGTCCCCGCGCGGCCACAAGGTGGGGACGAGGATCCACCCACGGGCCGGTCGGGCCCCGCCGGTGACCGAGGTGGCCGCGGTCGCTCTCCCCTCTTGCCCACGCGGCCAGCCCGCGAGTGGCTGCGCCGGCCCCTCGGCTCTGGCAGGAGTCTCTGGGTAGCCCGGCCTCGGGTGGCTGTGGGACTCCCTGCCCCTATGTCCACCTCTTTGCCCCCGCAAGTCCCGCAGCAGTGGCTCCGCAGCGGAGCAGAGGCTGCCGGCAGCACGGAACGGTTTATTCCCTTGCTGCCGCCTCGTGACTCAGGCCCGGGGATCCCAGCACCCAAACGGAGCCCCTTCTCATCTCTCCTTCCTCTCCTCTGTCCCTCTCGCCTAGCTCAGGACTGAGCCGCCCCTTGGTCTTCACTGGCTGCCAGAAGGGAAATTCACTAAGGAAACACAAGCAATCTCTCTTCCCAGTTGCTGCCTAAACAGAGCTGAGCCTTGGCAGCAGCTCTGCTCTCTGCTCTCCAGACATCCCTGCTCCTCAAGCAGCAGCGGGTATCCCAGCCCTGTGCCAGCATGGCCACCCCACTGTTCACCCAGTGTGAACCTGAGCTACACAGACCTGCTCTCAGACCTGCCCTTCAGTCTCCAAGCACCTGCGCCAAGCCATACTCTCCATCCTGCAGAGAGGGGAACCCTGACCTGTGTTTGCAGGGTGGTTCATGGGGCCAGCCTGGTGCTGTGCCAGCGTGGTCTGGCTTGGTGCTTGCAGAGCTCCTGGGACATGCAGGATCCCAGGATGGGATGTACAGCTGGAGCAGGACCAGGCAGGAAAGCCCTGCGAGCTCCTAAGCCGGGCACTGGCTCCTCAGCTCTTTTTCCTCTTCTTTGGCTCATTCCTTTTTCCTGCAGGCAGCTGCAGTCACTGGCTTTGCTGTATATTTGCCTCAGCCCTAGCAAGGAGCTGGAACAGGGTCTTAGAAAAGCAGCACATGAAAGGATGTCCCCATTGAGGGACCCAGGCATCAGCTTTGAGGTGGTTCCATCCCTTTTCTTCTGTCGGCCTCTGCTTTCCTACCCTTTCTCTGCACCAACTGCTGCCATCAAACAGGCACCCCTTTGGTCTGCTTCGTTAATCCACTCCCTGGGACCTGACAGCATGGATGGGTGCTGCTTCTGGCTGGGGAAGAACCAAGCTCTGTGTTAAACCCAGGGGATGCAGCATCAGGCTCAGCCAGGCCAGGGAGGGGATTGTATGGCTCTGCTCTGCAGTGGGGTGGCCTCATCTTGAATATTGTGTGCAGTTTTGGTCACCGCAATATAAGAAAGATTTTAAACTATTAGAGAGCATCCAAAGGAGGGCAACAAATATTGTGAAGGGCCTTGAGGGGAAGCCTTATGAGGACTGGCTGAGGACGCTTGGTCTGTTCAGCCTGGAGGAGTCTGAGGGGGGACCTCATTTCAGTCTACAACTTCCTTGTGAAGGGAAGAGAAGGGGCAGGCACTGAACTCTCCTCTGTGGTGACCAGTGACAGGACCGGAGGGAATGGGCTGAAGTTGTGTCAGGGCTGGTTTAGGCTGGATATTAGAAAAAGGTTCCTCTCACAGATGGTGGTTGGGAACAGGCTCCCCAGAGAAGTGGTCTCAGCACCAAGCCTAACAGAGTTCAAGAAGTGTTTGAGATTCTTTGATTCTGTAATCCTGATGCTGATGAAAATCTCCTCGGGCCATGGGGAGGCTGCATTGCCTGCAGCCCCTCAACCCAAGCAGGCAGCTCAGTGACGTGGAGACAGAGGGGTGTGCAGCCCAGCCCGTGGGATCCCTCCCTTACCAAGTGGGCAGTGGCAGACGTGCATTCGGTACTCTCCTGGGAGGCGTTGTCGTGGCTGGGGCAGAGGTTGGCGCTGGGTACACGACGCCCATAGAAGGCCCCGAGGATGCTGATGGTGGTTTTGCGAGGGCAGATGATGAGGAGCTGCTCTCCATCGCAGGTGTGGGCAGTGTGGTTCCTCAGCACCTTGCGCAGGTACCCTGGAAGGGGAACGCAGGGGTGGCAATGTCCAGAGGAGACACCAGGGACATGGCAGTGGTGACACTTGGGCACCCAAGTGCTGGTGGCAGTGAGGATGTCTTGAGATGAGGTACTTATGGGGGTGAACGGGATCAGAGCAGGACAGCAGCAGAGAAGATGGGCTTGTAGCAAACTTTGCATGCAGCATTGCTGCCAAGAGCCTTGGAAGCAGCACGGAATAGGTGAGCTGGTTAGCAACAGGAAGGGAAAGCTGGAGGCAGCACAGCAGGTCAGAGAAGATGGGAAAATCTCATAAGGAGTTGGCAAGTGTTTAGAGAAAATCAGGCTTGCTATGGAGCCATGGTGGGGAGAGAACAAGGGTAAGCCAGAGATGGTCCCCCCAGTGATGATCCCTGAAGTCAGGGTGAGGAGGATGCGCTCTGTCACAAGTCTGTCACAAGTTGGGCAATGAGCCGGATGAGAGAAGGGTCCAGGGGCTGCTGCAAGCTCCCACAGCTGGCTGGGTCAGTATGGATGAGTGTGAGCCACAAAGTCATCACCTGAGCCCAGCTGGCCTCAGGTCGCTGCTGAAGAAGGCCAGTGTATTGGTGCAAACCATTTCCGGCCCACAACCCTTTCAATGGGCACTGGCCCTTCCCTCCTTGAATTTCCATCACAGAATGCTTCTCTCTTTCAACCCTGCCTAGTTTGTGTCCCAAACTACTGCCCCTGTTGTTTTTCCTACAGGGGACAGCAAAGTGGGACTGTCCTGCCCGGGCTCTCCAAGGGCTTAACATGCAGCGTTGGCGCCAGTTGGCACTGGCTGTACTGGGTGGGCAAGGAAGCTGTTTTAGTAACAGCTCTTCAAGCTGCCAGGTGCTCTGAGCAGGCACCAGTTGCTGGAGAAGGCTGAGGAAGCAAGAAAAGCTGACGAAATATGATGTGTAGGCCCTGAATGAAACACTTTGTGTCTCTGAATAAGACAAAAGCAAAGGGGAAGCATCATTTTGAGGCTTGGGAGATGGGAACAGGGCAACATCGGGCTTTTGAGCAGATCATAGACCCCAGTCCCCAGCTGTGGGGTCTTCGGAGGAACTTGCACCTCAGCCCCAGGCCAGTGCTGGGGCCCAGGGCAGGACATGCACCCTGTCCCCCAAACCCCAGTGTGTCAAACTCCCCCAAACCAAGACAAGAAGGTGAGAGCACCAGCTGCCCTCCCTCCTCTGCAAACTGGTGCCAGGCTCAGCAGCACAAAGGGCCCCTTTCACCTTCAGTGCTGCCACTAAACCCTTTGGCATCTGCAATCAGCATCCCTCCCTGGGATGTCAGCGGGTGCAGCTGGGAGCTGCTTCCAGCCCGGAGTTAATCTCTCCCTTGGCATTATCCCTCACAAGCTGGGATGAGCAAGTGAGTGGCCACAGCATTCTAGAAGCAAGCCCTCGATTGCTTCTCTGCATGCTGGAGGAGAGAGGAAAGGAGAGGTAGAGGAGGGTAGATGGCAGTAGACAAGGTGTTCTAGCCAGGTCAAAGCTCCAGTGCAATGCAAAGATGCTCTTTGAATGGCACAGAGCTGGATCAGGCCCTTGGGGTGCAGTGCCCACGAAGAAGGGGCAGGACAAACCCTATCCTGTCCCTCTCCTCTGGTTGCCCCATATCACTGGATGCTGGGGGCTGTGTGGGGCACAGGACCCTGCCAGGCTGCCAGCCCCCATCCCCTTCCTCTGCATCCCCTGCAGCAGCCCCACACCTGCAGCACCAGCCCCACACCTGGCAGCAGTCAGACTCTCCTGAAGGTTTCAGAGCCACCCCGGCCTTGACTTCTGCCTGGCACTGACTCCAAACCCACCTGCCCATACCTGACACTGCTGGATGTAGGGCTGCCTAAACCCCCCATCCAGGGCTGCCCCACTGCTGGGCAGCCGTGGATGCAGAGGGCTCAGCCAAATCCTGGGGATGGCAGGGAACTCAGGGGAGAAATATGAGAAGAAATGGGTTTCCCCAAATCCAGCCTTGAGGCAGGCATCCTGTTCTGCTGTCATGCCAGCTGAAGGCACCAGTGGTTTGTATTTTAAAACCGAGGCTCGAACACTGCCATGGGGGCAGAGGTTTCTCCTTCACACTATTTTGGGCCAGTGAGCAGTTGTGAAGATGTTTTTTTGGGTGGAGCCATGTCAAGGAGGCTGTAGGCAGACTTTGTGAGTGATTCATGCCAGTACAGCTGACTCAGTCTCTGATGCTGTGGTTGTGCCGTTAGCTCTGCCCAGATGAAATCACATCCTCCTCACCGCAGCCTGCCCTGCAGCATCAGCCTTTCACCCACCTGGGTCCGGCTGAGCAGAGGGAAGGTGTGTGTGGCTGTTCTCAGATGATCCCTGGAGAATGCCTGGTGCCCAGCCTGCCTGCACCTGTCCTGACTGTTCAAAGAGCTGGGGCAGAAGAGATGCCAAATTTCTGCCTTGACTGCATCGATAAGGCTCACCAGCATGGCCCTGGGGAGGGCTTCTGGCCCTTGATGTCTCACGGCAGGGCACCCTGCAGCACCCCTACTCACGAGTAGCTCTAGCTGGGGTACAGCCACCAGCTCCATCTAGGGACCAGGTACAGCTTCAGCCCAACTCTTCTCTCCCCTTCTCAGAGCAGGGAAGGCTGGCAGGGCAGCCCTGGGTGCTCCTTCAGCTCTACACACTGCCCAGCACCGAGGACAGTGATGAGCATCGTGGCTGGGGGAGATGCTCAGCAAAGCTCAGGGACTGGCTTTATATTTGTTTCTTTGCATTTCTGCCTCCAAACTGTCCAAGGGAGCACAGCAGAGCTGGGGAGCCACTCTCACGCACACCAGGGCTGTGGGATGTGTGCAGTGTGTTTTCAGAGAACAGCCCTGTTTGGGGATGAAGAAATCCCAGCGTTTTGGGGAAACTCACTCTGGCCTGCCATGGTTTATACCTCACTTGTCCCTACCCCGCCAACCTGCTGTCGCTTCGCCATCCCATCACACCAGCGCAGTCCTCAGCATCCCCCTCCTCCCTGCCTTCACCCTGACTCACCAGACAGCTCCGGGCTGGCCTCCAGACGCACAGCGAAGCAGAGGAGGACCATGGTTACTGCTGGCCGGACCGGTCCGGCCATGGCACAACCGCTGTGTCCCACCCGGCAGCCTGTACCAGCCGGGGCCTCGGCGGAGGGTGGTGCCGGTGGGGCCGGCACTGCGCAGGGACAATGGCTCGCTTCTCTGTCCTGCCGGAGTCCCGAGGCTGGGCGGGCTCATGTGCACTCACTCTTAGCCTGTTGCCCAGGGCTAGAGGCTGCTCGGGACAGCTGGGTGACTCTCAGCACAGGAACACTTTCCGCAGGGCACCCTGTTACAGATGAGCTGTGCTTTGGCATCTCATTGCTGGCAGAGAAACTGGCAGTCCCTTCCCTCCCACCTCTGTTCCCCCTGGGCAGAGGAACAGGGCTTGGCAAGGTTTCCAAAGTGCCCCCAGCTTTCTTCCAGACACGATGAGGCAGAAATCCAGATACATGTGTGCTGTAATCTCAATCTCAGCAAATGTCCGGCCATTCACTCTGTGAGGAGGAAGGGAAAGGCTCCCTGAACTGCCTCCCAGGCACCTGTTCCTGCAGAAAAGACAAACACTCTTCCTGCACCCAGCACTGTGAGAAGGGACCTCTTTGCTGCCACGTTTCTGCCCCACAGCCTCTGTGGGGCCAGGTATTGGGCACTCCGGCACCTTGTGAGGAGGGCACCATGTCATACTGTGCCTCCCACCTGCAGGACTTAAATCCCTGCCTGCTGCTTCAGCTGAAGGGAAATGCCATGGAGTGGAGCTGCTGGCTCTGCACCCAGCTGAGATCAGCAGAGACAGCAGCAGTTGGCAGTGCCAGGAGCCATCACAGCTCCCAGAGGCTCAGCATTGCCCAGGCAGGGGCAGCTGGGGATGCTGTGGCAGCAGCGGGGACTGGCACACATCACCTGGGGGTCCACAGCGGGAGCTGGGTGATGGGTGTCGAGCTCATGATGAGGGTGCTGCTATGGCCCTGTGGGGTACTCACAGTGCCATCAATACGTACCTCTTGATCATGAGAGTGTGAGTCAGAGTGTCCTGTCCCATCGAGTAGAGTTCCAAGTTCTCCCAAAGTTTTGATGCGGCAGAAAAAAAATGCCCCTCCATCTCCCCACCCCTGCAGCCCCCAGTGTTAGCACCACTCTGGGCTGTGTAGCAGGACCAGGAGAAACAGCTTTATTGGGGAGCCTCCTCCAGGGCTCTGCAAAATCATTTCCCATCCTAATTGCCTTGAGCGGGATTGCTGTCTGATCAGGGTTTGATTATTTTGGGGAAATTTGGAGCTTATCCGAGCTAGGGGGGTGGGGGGCTGAGTCAAGCATTGGTGATCCCCATTTTGTGCAATGGTACCAGCTATGTGGTGTGGGAGTACGAGACAGGCCTTGCCTAAGAGTTAAGCCCATGTGTGCTGGGAAACTGTCTCTGCTGTCTCTGCAGCCAGGGTGATCTGACAGCAAACAGTTCCCTCCCATCCTGGGGAGGAAAGCAAGCTGTTCATCCTTCCTGCAAAACAGCCCAGTTCCAGGAATGGGGCCCTGCTGAAGGTCAGTCCTGAAGAGATCCCATCCCACCATCCTGCCAAGCACCACGCAGCTGGGCGGCTGCCAGGGGCACTCTGGGGTTCCCCACTGCTCCCTGGCATGCTTCAGCATCTTTTATCTCCTGCCTTAATTGTTTTGCAATCCTTCCCACCCAAGGGCTGTGCCTCATCTTCAAAAAGTCAGTGACAGGTGCCCAGGCTGCTCTGTTCAGCTTCCCTGAGCACTTGCCCTGTGCAGCCCAGCTCCTTGCTCAAAGGAGCCCACGCAGGGATCCCCTGAGGGTGGTGGGCTGGGAGAGGAGCTGTACCCTCCCTCCAGGCAGCTGCCTGTCATAATGCAGCCCAGGAGGCAGCGGGAAGGTCAGCCAGGTTCACCCCAAATTGATAAAGAAGCCCTGGGGCACTGGACACCAGCATGAGGGTGGGAGAGTGGCAAAAGGCCAAGGCTGGAGCAGCGGGAGGAGCAACAGGCGAGACACTTCCTCTATAAACCCCTGCTCCCAGCTGGGAAGAGATAGCAACAGTGCTGTGGACACCAGAGGTGCTGGGGATTCCAGCCCGCTGCTCGGAGGCACTGGAGGAGCACCTGGGTGGGTGCGATAGACTGGAAGGAGACTCTGGATATGACCAGATAGACCCATGCTGAGTCACGTCTGAGAGGCCCTGCAGCTTCCTCCCCTTGCTGGCGGGTCCTGGCGCACACCCCATTGCTCCTCCCTTCTTCAAAAAGGAAGGAAAGTGCGAGCTCCAGCCCTCTGCAGAGTTAGAGCAGCCAAGAGGCCCAAGCCACCAGCCCTCTGAAAGCCTTCCCCCATCAGAGCTCTGCAGGGGACAGATCGACTCAGCACAACAGTGTGTGGCCAGTGGTCCCTCTCCACACTGCTGGGATGGACAGTCGGCAGCACAACACCACCAAGGAGCCTGAGATCGAGCTGTTTGTGAAGGTGGGTCTCGGGGGGGAGGGTGGCAGTGACTCTTTGGCTCGCCCTCACCAAGATCCAGCTGGGTGCAGGTGGTGGAAATTCATGGGTGTCTTCATGTTCTGTGAGGCTGGAGATGGGTACCAAATTCAGTGTCACTCGCTATAAAGGCTGGCTAAATGGTTGCCCAAATGGGGGGACCACGCGGTGGTGTGGGGACTCTGGGGCATCACGCCCAGCAGTCTGAAAAATGCCCTGGTCTTGTGATGGTTGTGCACCCTGGAGAAGTGGCACTGCTGGCAGCAGCGTGATGAAGGAGTGGGAACACATGGCTCTCAAAACCCAGATAAGACAAGCCCCAGCCTGGGAACAGCAAGCAGGAGGGCTGGGAGCAGCCACTTCAGCTTCTGCTGAGAGCGGGGTTATGAAACAAGCATGGACGGCTTGGGGAACTGGTGCAGGAGTCCATGTGTGGGCGAGATGGGGCGGCATCACAGAGGGGTGTTCGCTGGAAATAGTTTCTGGTTTTTCCCCTGTTAAGCAATTTTCTGAACCCTTTCATTGGAATATTTTAACACTCAAGTTCAAAATATCTGCAGCAGCCATGGGCAGTGCAAAAAGAGAGGAGCCAAAGCTGGTGGCTGGTAACTGTGTCTGCCCACAGCAATGCCAGGGGGGCCCCAGGACATGCTGCCAAGTGACAACGACTAGGGCGTGATGCCTCTCTGTGCCACCTCATCGAGGTTTTAAGGGTGGTTTCTCTGTAGCCACTCAGGTCCATGGGCTTCATTCCTCTCCTCCTGGGGCAGTTCGGTGCCCAGAAGGACTGGGTCAGAGGCACTGGCTTCCCTGGCACAGGCACCCAGCAGTTCTAGGCACTGAATGGTGCCTTCCTTGGGTAGTAGCTGGACATACATGCTAGAAAGGATTATCTGAGCCTTCCCAGGAGAGATCTCTCTCATCCCCTTGCCAAAACTGTAGCCACAGCGCTTCTTGCTGGACATTGAGCTTGGCTGAGCTGAATCTAGACAAGCTTATTCTTGGTAAAAGTAATCTGAGTCTTGAATTCCCTGCTTAACACTTCTCCCTGGGATGGCTGGAAAAGAAAATGATACATGAGGTGACTGCAATGGCAGCAGCACATTCTAGGGGGTTTTCAGCGGGAAGTGAAACAGAAAACCAGCAGCATTGTCAGGACTTCCCCTGTGCCGTAATTTAGCATGAAAAAACCCTCCTGGCTTGTCTGTTCACAGAAAAGTTGATGCTGTGCCTCCCCTTCCCAGCACTCAGGACCCAGCTTTACCAAAGACGCAGTGGCTCTAGCTGCTGACAGACACCTTCCTGTGCCATCAGCACCTCCCCGGGCTGGGAACACCCCAGACACGGCTATTGCTGTGACCAGTGACAGCTGTAAATCATGGGGGAAGCTGGTGCTCCCACAAGCGCCTACTGGCACAGCATGGCACGGCATGGCATGGCATGGCATGGCATGGCATGGCATGGCATGGCATGGCATGTTACCCTGCCTGACTTTCACTCTGGGAAATGCTGGAGTTACCATGGTGAGGATGGACAGGGTGCAGAGCAACTCCAGCTTTACCCTGAGTTTGGGGTGGGTGGTTCTCAAGGGGCTGCCAGTTTCTCACCCTGCCATGTCCCTGGCAAGAGTATCATCTTTCCAGCTGGGAGCCTCTCCCTGCCTGGGAGGAGGCTCTGCTCTGCAGTTCCCCCAGACGTTTAGCTGCTTCCTGGCTCTCAGGGTGGCTGTAGGAGCTGTGGCAGGTCCCATGGGGGCTGAATATTTAGCAGTGCCCCAAGCAGGCAAAGCTGTTCTCCCCTCCCACTGCATTTAAGGCTGTTTCACCACGGGGAAACCACAGGAACTGCAAAACAGCTTTGGGGTTTCAATGCTCTGTGCAGCCTAGCGATGCCTCAGAAAGTTGGGGCTAAAAGCCTGCAACCCTCCTAGAGATTCTGTGCTAGTCCACACTGGGTTTACCTATCATCTGAGGGCAAAAGATTGAGGAATGTCAGTCTGTGCCTCCACCCCAATTCCTGCTGCAGCGGGAGGAGCAGCAGAGGCACTTTGGGGAAGGAAGTAAAGAGCAATGACTCCCCCTGCTCCATGCTGCTCTGCGTTTGCCAGGGAGGGAGGGCACGTGGCTGCAAATCTCCCCTGAGGGCTCCTGGCTCCCTGAGGCTCCCCCCATGGCCAGTGGTTGCCAGCAAGGCCCTTCCAGAGACTGATGCTCCCGCGGCAGTGCCCGGATGCTGGTGGAGCTCCCCTCCGCTTCCTCCAGATAAAGGTTTTGACTCTGAGCATCCTGGTATGGGCCTGATTCTTTCTCCCTGCAGAGGCCATCCTGATTTTCTTTTCACTCTAGTCTAAAATTCCCCACCTCTCTATTTTTAAAAGATGAGGGAGAAGACCAGCCTGAACGGCTCAGGGACTGGAGCTACCAGACAAGCATGGAAAAACCTGAAGCAGGCGATCAGAGTCTATGCCCAGAGCAGCCCGAGCGAGGGGCACCCCTCCCCTCACCGACCCTCCACCTCACCACTGTCCTGATGCGGCTCCACCAGAGCTATGTGCTGCCATGGCTCAGCACAACTGCTCCTGGGGGGACAAGCCCTCTCATTCCCAGCCTTGTGCCAGGCCAGGGAAGTTGAAGAGAGTGCAACTGGCAGGGAGAGCAGGGAGGAAAGCATTGGCCCTCATGCTAAGCAGCCACAAAAGCACCTGCTGAGCTGTTGATTCTGGAGATGCTCCAAAGAATGGCCGTAGTTTGGGGTCATAGGGAGCAGGGGTGCTGGTGAGGGGGAGCAGAGATGCCCTGTGCTCTTGCCCATGGGCAGCCCTCAAGGCTGTTCTCTGACTCTCCCCTCCAGCTCCTTCAAAGGAAGTCTGAGACCCAATTTCACCCTTTCTAAAGAAGCCCTACTTGCTATTAATGACACAGGATATTCCTGAGCTGTAGCCCCTCTGGGAGTATTTGCTATTAATACACACTGACCAGCCTCATGTGTAGATTCAGCTTCACTGTTGGGCACATCCTAGGGAATCAATATGTTTCTTGGTTCCCATTTCCTTCCTCAGATTTCATGACATAATTCCATGACAGCTGAGCATAAAAAATACTTATTAAAAGTAATTTTCCGTCCTCTGGAAAGACTAAAAGGTCTTGGCACGACAGAAAAGCAGACCCCTTGCTCCAGCTCACTACCTGGAGTGTTGGGGGGTTGTTTTGATCCTTTTACTGTTCCCTTTAAGGTGAATTTGACATCAGTGTTCTCTTCCTGGAGAAGCCAGGCACTCCAGACTCCACAGGTTTTTGGGCATCTGTGGTGACTTGTAGCACCTGCCTCCAGCTCAGGAGAACCAGGCACAGGTCTCTGCCTCCTCAGCCATTCTGTCTTTGGGTCCTCAAAGAGGTGTGAGCTCTGGAGCCCTGTCCAGCTGCCCACCCTGGAGGTTTTTGCTGCGACTTGACTCTGCCAGATCCTCTTAAATCTTATCACCCTCCTGCTCAGCCTCTGGACTTCAACTCACTATCAGATATCACGGCTTAGCGCAGAGCTGTCCCACTGACGCTCATATCCCTCCACTGCTCCATGGGAGCAGCATCCCTCTGTGACAGGGCTGGCGTGAGCTGTGCTGCTCCTCCCTGCCAGGGCAGGGTGGCCACATGAGCCAGAACACCACGGTTCACATGCAGCTTAGGAACCCGTTAATTCTCTTAAAGAAGTTGAGTTTCCTGTGAGCCATTTTACCTCTTACCACAGCACAACTTCCCTCTCACAGCAGCATCCCGGCCAGTTTTTGTGAACGGGGGAACCTGCCATATCCTCTTGCCAAACTCTTCATAAGGTGTTTCAGTCATTTTTGCAAAAGATATTTCCAGCTGCTACATAGGAAGGAAATGTACTTCACTCTGCCTGTGGCTGTGCTCATGCAGAGCGGCTGAAAGGGGCTCCTTTAGCAGCTGACAGTCATCTCCGTTTCCTCCCAGTGCTGTGTGGTATGCCAGCACAAATTCTCTTTGGCACGACCCTCCTGTGCCCAGCCTGGGTCAGGCTGCTGGGGGGTTCTTGGCCTGGGGACATCGCGCCTAGGTTTGTGAAACACACATGAGACCGGAGGCAGACACGAACAGCACATGAAAACAAACTGCTCTTTTCCTGGCAAACATGAGCTCATTTCCCTTCTCCCACCCTCTCCAGCCTGGCCTCCTGGCCAAGCGGACCCTCCCTTCCTCCCCATTCATTAGCAATCACCCTCCACCTTCTCCTCCTGCCCCCTTCTCCACTTCTTCCTGGCTTTATCTCACATTTCGGGGAAGGATCCGATCCCTGGCATCCTGAGTTATGCTCTTATGCTCTTTCCAGTGGCCCTCAGGGCCATGGCTCAGGGCGGGTCCTACAGGAGGGGCTCCCTGCAGCATGCTGTGCTGAGTGGCTCTCCAGCTCTGGGCATCCTGTCTGTGGAAGGGTTAAATTCTCATTTTTGTGCTTTCCTGGCAGGCCGGTCTGGATGGAGAAAACATTGGAAACTGCCCCTTCTGCCAGCGCCTCTTCATGGTGCTCTGGCTCAAAGGGGTCAAGTTCAATGTCACCACGGTGGACATGACCAGGTGAGGTGACACTGAAGCCCTGGGCCAGCAATGGGGTGAGATGTGCCCTGCTCAGCTCCCCCATCAGCACTTCTTCCCCCTGCCTGCTCTGTAACCAGTGTGTCACTGCACAGGGCCAATCGCTGCCCGCAAACTGCCCACCTCACGTGGGGTGCAAGTGTGGGCCAGCACGGACTTGGGCCACCTGCCAATGTGCATGGCCCAGGGACTCCCTGTCCTGCTGGATGTGAGGATGACTTGAAGGCACCACAGGGCAGATCCAGAGGCCAGGGAGCACTTGTCAGCTCCCCAAAGCCAGCAGAGCTGGGAATGCTTCTGGTCCTGTGCCCCCTCCTACCCCCCACCTCTGCTGTGGCCACTTTCCTTGAGGGCTCGTGGAGGCAGATGTGCTACAGGCTCTGAGCCAGCTTGTTTTCTCTGCTCCAGGAAACCTGAAGAGTTGAAAGATTTAGCACCGGGCACCAACCCACCCTTCTTGCTGTTCAACAAGGAGCTGAAAACAGACTTCATCAAGATTGAGGAGTTCCTGGAGCAGACCCTGGGTCCACCCACGTAATTGCAAATTCACTCCTTCCCCATTTCAGGGCCTGTCACAGTGTTGCCCAGGGCTTGGCAGATTGGGAAACCGGGGCAGGGTGCCAGGAGGTGCCCCAGGGCAGCCCAGGCAGGGGGATGCCCCCCCAGGCCCTGAGCCTGCTCTGCAGGGCAGGGCCTTCGATGCTGAGGGGCTGGGTCCACCGGGGAGGGCATGGGGACCACAGGAATGGAAAACAATGGGAGGCAATGCCCCAGCCATTGCACCCCCACTCTGGGGGCAGAGGGGGAACGTCGGGAGGTCCCTGCAGGGACTCCAGCACTGGTGGGTTTGCCAGTGGCTGAGGCAGCTGGTGTTGAGGTAGAGGGGGAATGCGAGACCCCTTTGCTTGTTTATATTCAGTGCAGTCAGCTGAGTGAAAGCAAATGCCCTTGCTTGACTGCAGCAATGCAGGTGGCCCATAGGGCTGTTGGGGGGGTGGTTTTCCCTGAGCTCCCTGGGGACCCCCCAAGCCAGCCTCCCCTGTGCTCTGTGTGGCTGCAGCCCCCCCACTGCTGCAGAAGAGGAAGCTCAAATGCATTTGTCACTCGCCTCCTTGAATGTGTCTGCCCTTGCAGCACACCCTGGGACATGTCAGCAAACAGAAGACAGTTCCTGAGGAAGTCATGGGAGCTTCTGACTTCCTGAGACCCCTCTGTGCCCATGTGAATCCTCTGGGCTGGGCCAGAACTGCCTGCAGGCAGAGGTCTGCTCTGGGGCTCCACTGCCACCAGTGTCCCCAAACTGTAGAGTATCTGCCCTGAGATTATCTCCTGGCAAACACCCAGGATAGAAGACACAGCTGACAGGGTGGCAGCTGCAGTAATTCACATCATCATGATTCTCCCACAGCCAGCTGAACATCCCCTGCATCCTCTAGTACCAGCCCTGGGCTCTACAGCCCAGGAACTGACGCTGCTGCATCCCTGCTCCATCCCTGTCTGCACTGACATAAGTGTCTTTTTCAAGGTATCCACACCTGAGCCCCAAGTACAAGGAGTCCTTTGATGTGGGCAGTGACATCTTTGCCAAGTTCTCGGCATACATCAAGAACCCACGCAAAGAAGCAAATATCAGTAAGGATTGCGGGTTGCTGGACTCTAGTCAACCATGCTGCAGCAGGAGCGAATCCTGCTGGCAAGTCCTGTCATCAGGTTAAGGTTCCTGCTGCCTGCCTCACCAAAGCCTCCTTGGGAAGTGAAGAGGCAGAGGGGAAGGATAAAGGCAGTTCTCTGCTCCCTCCACTGGGATAACAGCAGAGCATGGGATGATGCTGCTGTAGTCCCCTGGGAACAGAGACTGGCCACGGTCAATGTTGTGGGCTGATGGTGTGGCCCTGAGGGCTTTTTCCCGCTCTGCAAAGCCTGTGGGAGGCTCAGCCAGCCCAGCACAACCTAAAGCTTGCCTGGGACCCCAGGGCACTCACTCACTACTGTTGGTTTCCTGCCCTCCCAGATTTTGAGAAGGCCCTTCTGCGAGAGTTTCAGCGCCTGGATGTCTACCTGAACACTCCTCTCCCAGAGGAGATTGACCAGGACAGTGTGGAGGACATCACCATCTCCAAGAGGAAATTCCTGGATGGAGACCATCTGACTCTGGCTGATTGCAACCTCCTGCCCAAATTGCATATCATCAAGGTAATGGCACCGGCCCCCAGGGCCAGGGTAGGGAGGCACCTGCTCCAAGAGGACTGGACAGGGAGTCCCCTTGCCAAAGCCAGAGAGTGAGTCTCCCCCAGGTCTTTGAAGTTTCAGCCTCCTCCTCCTTCACTCTCCTCTAGATTGCAGCCAAAAAGTACCGTGACTTCGAGATCCCAGAGGACATGACGGGTGTCTGGCGCTACCTCAACAACGCCTATGCCTGTGATGAGTTCAATCACACCTGTCCTGCAGACGAGGAGATCGAGCACACGTATGCCAGCGTGGCCAGGAAGATGACCTAACCATAGGGTGGGGTGGGCTGGCAGCATTGCCCTGGCTGAGCCCTCCAGCTCTGCAGTCCTGACACAACCAAAAACAGCCAGTGGAGAGACTGGAAAGGGTTTACAGCATCACTAGCTCCCGCCTTTCAGAAACAGCACCTTGCTTCACAGCCCCTGCCACTGCCTCCTCCTTCCGTGCCGCTGGCTGCAACCCCTGGGCACCATTGGTGCTGACCACATGTACACACCGCTCCCATCTGGATGTAGCTGCATCCTTACTCCCCAAAAACGTCTCACAGCCTGTGACTACGTGTCATGGCGAAAGCTGAGCAGTAGCCTCCTGCAGTGGCACTTTGGTGGAAGAGATGAGACCCCCAAATGGCTAGGCCAGCCCAGCCTCTCCATCCCCATCTGTCAGCCCTGTGTGGTCCCAGCCATCCTGTGCTTGTCCTGGGATCCCAGTGCTTCCCCTGGGCTGGAGCTGTTTACATTCGTCTGTTGCCAACCTGCTCAGCACCTGGGGCTGGCATTTGGGCAGCCCTCTCTTCCAAGGCATTAGCTCCCTCTGAAGATTTGAAAGGCTCTGCCCTGGCAGCTCATCACAGTGAAAAATTGTGCTCACTGTCAAGGGCTGTGACATGGGTCTGACTCCCCACAGGACTGGGGGGAAGGTGGGTGCTGGGGGTGATGCCTGGTGCAACAGTGCCAGGACCAGCTATGGGAGGAAACAAAGCATCAGGGCACCTGCAAAGGGCCTGAGGATGAAGGGCTGAGGATCAGGGCATCCCTCCCACGATTGCCAGTGCCCAGGGCTGTGCTGCTGGCTGGCTGCAAAGTCCCACGTGGCTCCTCCCAGGTCAGAAGCCTCTGTGCCTTGCAGGACCCTGCAGAGGGTGCAGCCGTGCTTTAGCTCCATACTCCCCTAGTTCCCAGCAACACTTCTGGCACCTGAGGGTGGGAGCAGCCACAGGGTAGGGTACACATTTAGTTTCCACACTGGAAAGCCCAGGAGAACAGACAGCAGCTGTTTGGTAAAGCGCTGTGTCTGTGGAAAGGTATGGGCAGGTCTGGTACCCCTTGGCTCAGCATGCCTTCATGTCCTGTGTTGCTGACACGAGGCGTCAAAGCTGCTCTGCACAGCCATGACATCCCATGTTCCTCCTCTGACACTTCCAGCTCTCCCAGGACTCCCACCAGAGCTTGAGAATTCAGCCAGCCCTCTCTAACTAGCCCCAGGGCAAATCGATACTGTACAGTGGGCATGGTGGGTTCTGTGGGAACCGAAGCAAGCAGAGCCCCCTCAGCCCTCACTGCCACTTTCCTCTTTGCACTAAAGGTGTGTCCTTGCGAGCCTGCCTCAGATTGCGCTGGGTTTGGGGACTCGGTTTGTTACTAAAGGGTTTTGGTTTGTTGTTTTTTTTAAACTAAGAACAGCAATAAACTGTATTTTAATATGCCTTTCTGGTGTGCTGTCAGCCAGGCGCCAAGGCTGCTGGCACAGAGGGTGCTATGGAGTGGAGGGGGCTTTCCTGCAGTGGAAACTCCTCTGAGATTTAGCAGAAATGAAGCTGTAGCCCCAGTCTCTGCTGGCCTGGATCACTGGCTCATAGTCAGCCCAACGTGTCCTGGTGCCTGGGGCTGTTCCTCCCTGGAGGCAGGGCTTGGCACTTCTCCTTTCCGACTAGCACAAGGTCTGGCTGAGTGACGGCCTCAGTGAGGTCCCAGGTCTTTGCCATAGACACAGATGCGCTGGACAGGGCTTGAGGTGGCTGTGTGAATTTGGGGTGGCTCTGGGCTGTCCCACAGAGGTGGCAGGGCAGCTGCAGTGACAGGCAGGAGAGAGAGCGGACAGAGCAGGGTGGGCACAGGGTCAGAGCAGACCCTGCTCTTTGCAGCTCTGCCTCCCATGATTTTCAAAAGCAAATGGGGAAAGTCCTGAGTACTAGCAGCCTGTAAAATATTAGAGCTTGATTTTCCCCCATCATTTCAGGGGCCACCACATCTCTCATGGTTGTCAGGCACAATGGTTCCCACTCAGTGATTGTGAAAGCCCCATTAGCCCCCAAAGAGCAATTTTCCACTGTGCACCACTTTCGTAGGCTGGCAGCTCTGCTCTCTGAGAATTAGTAATAAGAAATACGCCCTTGCACAGTCCTAAACCTGCTGTTTCTAATAAAGAGCTGTTTGCAGCTGCATCCCTCTTGTTGCTTTGATCTGGCACAAGCAGAATTTGAAAACACCACGGAGAGAAGGCAGGAACAGCTGATTGATCGTGGTGAGTCAGAGCTTTCACCAGCCCCCACACTAGTACGTGCAGGCACAGTGCTGTGCCATGGGCCTGAGGCCAGCACCAGAGATGGCATCTGGCCTCCGAGATGATGGTGCTGTAGGGTGGGCTGGGTGCCTAAGGCCCAGTTGCTGGCTCAGCCCTTTCCAGGCTGTGGAGGGAGCACAGAATGCTGAGGGAGGACCCGGCTGTATGCACGGGACTGAGGCTGCAGTAGTGGTGGAGGGACTGGTCTGGCGTCCTACGCAGGCCTGCCTGGGGCTGAGATCTTGGTTGGGGCTGGGGGCTTACCCCTGACCCAGGTCCATCCTCCAGCACAGTCCAGTCCTGTTCAGCACGTAACACCTGGCCAGGTAGACCAAAGTGGGATCTAATTCAGACACTCCACCCAGGCCCCGCGCTGCACATAGCAGTGACAGCTCTCTCTTGGGACGTGCTGGGACCTCTCCCTGCAGCCAATGTTGCACTTTCTCTCTGTGGCTCTTCAGAAACCTGCATGCTGCTCACACCTCTGAGGCAAAGCAGAAACCCCCTCTCGCATCCACTCGGAAACTTCAGCTGCTAAATGGCATCTTGAAATGTCACAAGCCTTCTGTCTTTTTCCACTCCACTCCCCATGAACAACTCTTTCATATGAGTGGGAGCATTCCAGCTGTTCAACCACCCCTGGGGATCTGTCACTGATCTCTCATCTTCTCACTGATCCCAGCCTGCAGCACAGCACAAGGAGGTTTCCCCTTGCCTCTGTGGCTTCAGGCACAGCCTCAAAACACATCCCGAGGGACGACCGCAGGGCAGGGCTTCTCAGCCATAAATCACCCCAGTGCTGGCAGCAGAGATAATAAATGTAACCCATGGTGCTAAAAACCAGTCTTTTCTCGCAGGAGAGCAGGACAGAAATTGTGGGTGCAATCTTCTGCCAGGAAAATCCCAAGTTTACCCAGTGCCTTTCCTGACTGTTGCACAGGGAAGGGCTGTGCTGGGTCTGTAACACAGAAAGAATGAACAGAGAAGCCAGTTTTCTATAATAAATTAGCGATACTTAAAACAGCTCCAGCACACAAGCAACATTTCCACGGAAGTAAAAACCCCAACATTCTTTCATTAAAGAGCTTTATAAATATATATGTATATATGAGCGTTACATTAGTGCGGACACTGTACCATACATGCACACACACAGACAGATAAATAGATAAGAGTTTTGGGGGTTCAGCTTTGGTCCATGCTCCTTATGCTTTGTCTAAAGAGCACCAAACCCCCAGAGAAAAGCTCTGGATGCCGCCCACCCTTGGCGGCCGTGCCCGGACTATGCCTCCGGCTGCCCCAGTCCCACCCCCAGGCCGGCACCAGCAGGTTGAGACAGGCAGCCGTCATGGCTGGGGCGCTCCGGCAGGTGCCTTGGGCTCTGCCGGGAGCGGGAGGCTGCCGAGGTGCCCCCACTCGCCGTGGCTCACTGCCAGATGGGGACGTGGCTCGTAGCCGGAGAAGGCAGCTGCCCGCAGGACGCTGAGGGGCGAGGGGGGCAGCTGGCAAGGGCTGGAGACACCCAGTTCTGCCTGCTCCGAGTAGCCTCGCTGCGCGGTGCTGTCACCTGTCTCTGGGTCAGTCCCGCCGCCAAGCAGGGCTTGGGGAGCACAGAGGAGCTGCCCTCCCTCCTCCTCTGCACTGGCTGGGAGCTTCACGGAGCTTAGACGGATCCAGTGCCCAGCCGTGCCGAGACTCTCCTGCAGGCACTCCTGGCTGCAGCTCCTGCTCGGCACGGGCAGAGGAAGGTGACTGCGTGCTCCCTGGGCTGGGCGCTGGCATTTAGAATAAAGCTGGAGGTGCAGGGCGAGCCATATCTCAGGTATCTGGCTGTCCCTGTCACCTATGTAGCTGTGTCCCGTCAGTCCCACGGGCACCAGCTGCTCTGGCACATCATCCCCATCACCTGCCTCCCCATCCTTCTCCAGCCATGATGGGACCTGGGAAGCCAAGGTGTGCTCCGGCTGGCTGTGGATGCAGGATGAGTCCCTTCCCTCAGGGCAGTCTGGGCCAAACCCATTGGCACAGTAGCCACTCACATCCTGGGCGAGGCCTCGGAGGAGCTGTGGGACCGTGGTTGATGCCTGCCCAGCTGTGGATGGCCCGTGGGAGGGGAGCACAGTCTGCAGGGGCAGGGCCAGTGGGTCCTCCTCGGGTTGGAGGGGAGGCACCTGTATGGCCACACTCAGCTCACTGTTTTGGAGAGCCTGCGAGGACACAAGCAATTGACACGGTCAGCCTCAGCTGGCCAAAGCCCTGCCAGCTTGGGGGTGACAAACTATGCTGAACGCCAAGGGCTGCACTGCCTGAGACCCCATCCTCTGCTGTGATCCATGGCTGGCCGATGCCCTCCACCAGTACCTTCTCCTTGGGGGACAGTGGTTCAGACAGCAGGGGAGGCACCTGGGTACCGAGATGGGCTTGGTGGTGTGAGAGTTGGAGGAAAGGAGGTGCTGAGCTCCTGCAAATGCAGGGACCCCTGGCTCGGCTATGGCTACACACAAGGCGGAGGCTGGAGGAGGATCGTCACTCACCAGTGCTTTTGGGAGGCGTGTCTCCGGAGGGTTGGGGAAGACATGCACCCGCATGAAGCAGAGCCCAGCCACACTCAGTAGCAGCAGCAGGAAGGCGGCACTCAGCACGGCAACGACCCATGGAAAGCCTGCCGGGAGGTCACAGCAGGCTGAGGGGTCACTCAAGCACATCCCTCCCAGCCCACCCTCCATCAGTGTTTCCCATCCGTGTCAGGCTGAGATGTTTCAGCAGGCAAGCTCAGGACAGATGACGAGAAAGCATCACCGTGAGAGGTCCCCACCGGGCAGCACTGGGCCACAACTCTGACCACAGTGCCTGGTGGTGAGGGACCCACACCTCCACACAAGTTTGTGCTGTGAGCTGGACCTGAGATGCAACCGTGCCAGCTGAGCTGGTGCGAGTCCTCCCACCTGCAGGGCCTGCTGGAGTCACCAGGCACTGCTCAACCTCCCGGCTCCGCTCCCTGGCAATGTCTGCAGCCACCGTCCGGACACAGTACTGTGTGCTGGGCTTCAGGTGCCCAAAGGTGCAAGGCACTTCCTCACTGTTCCGTTTGCAGGGCACCTGAAAGCAGATGGGACAGGTGGCCACAGTGGCTGGAGGTGGGGTTTGTGCATGGCCCCACTGCTCTGTGCAGCCTCAACATCCCACTTGCCCCATGGTCCCTCCTCCCAGGCACCTCCAACACTCGCTTCTTTGCCCCAGGAGGTGTTCAGGTCCCAGAGCATCTCCTGAAACACTTGTGGCATCACCTTTCATCTGAACAGAACAAGTCCAGTTCTTACCCAGGGGAGGGAAGGGGTCTCCTGCCTCGCTGAGATTGGAGCCCCAGATTGGGGGTGCAGAGCACCTCACACCTGCATGCACAGCCAGGTGTGGGCAGGGCTGCGGCACAGGCACGGCCACACCACTGCAACCTGAGACGGTGGCTTTGCTGCACCTGGAAAGCTTGTGCAAGCCCCGCACCTCTGGGCCCTGCCCAGCTACCACACACCTGCTGGACAAGCAGGTCCCCCTCGTACAGGTGCAGCCAGTACCACAGCTTCAGCAGCACTCGGTCGACTGGCTTGTAGGAACCAGTTCTTCTCTGGTAGGGAGTGAGTGGTGTGATGATGTTTACGCTGAGGACTTGATCCTGGAGCACCCAGGACAACTTGGGGGGGCCAACAATTGCTGTAGGGAGGGGGAGAAAAATAGAAAATTAAGGCCTTCAAAGGAAGGCAGGCATCTTGTTTCTCTAGAAATGATACTTTTCTGTCTGACATTCCCCTCCCAGAGCACAGAAGCTCCTGGGGTCTTGCCTGATGTCACTGTGCGCTCTGAAACCAGCTCTAGGAATGGCAGCCACCACGTCTTCATGACAGCCAGCACTGCTTCTGCCTCCTCTTCACACCGACAGACCTGTGGCACCACTGGCTCCCACTGCTGAGACCTTCACACCTGAGCCAAACACTAGGGCCTGGACACCCACTGCCAAGGCCAGCAATCACTTTCTAACTGAGTGCACCCATTTCCATGCCAGTTGGATGCAGAGGAAATGGACAAGGGAACACAAACCACCAAAGCAGAATCCATTTAGCTGCTCACACATTCAGTTTATTGCAACAACCCCTGTGATGGAGGTCAGAGGAGGGTCCTGAAAGTTTTCTAGCTCCAAGAGACTGGCAGGTTTTTTGGACAGAACAGCCAGTCTGTGACTGAGAAGAGGCACATTCCCACACCTGGCAAACACAATAGTAAGGGTGCATGGATCACCAGAGGGTCTGCCCCTGCCTGCACCTGCTTCATCTTGCTGGGGCAAAAGCTCCTAGACCATGACAGGGGAGGAAGGTGAGCCTTTCAAAAGCCAAGTCCGGAGGCATATCCTCTTTCCTGACCCATCTCGCTGCATTCCCCAGAGACCCAAATTCTCACGGTTCCCTGCTGGCCTGGGGCTTCCTATCCATGGTCCTCACCTCACTGTGTCTCCTCTGTCCTTTTGCTCTTCACCCAGCCCTCCTCCAGCAGCTCTGCCCCATCCCTTTCCTCTGGTTAGGGCTCTTGGCTCTTTTCCCTCCAGTATCCTCATATGGTTTCCCACTGTATCCCATCACATCTCTCCAAGGACCCCTCTCCCCATTGCCCCCCCCAGGAAGAGCCCAGCTGGAGGAGTTCCCCGGTCCTTACTGTCTCTGTACAGCTGCAGCTCGCTGGAACCGGCCCACTCAGACTGCTCACCTCCGGCCACCACTCTCACCCGTGCCCAGTAGATATCATGAATCCTGTCAAAATACAGCTTACAACCCCAGGAGCTTCTGCTGTTCCCCCCGCAGGCACCTGCCTTGGTCCAGTTTGAGGTTCTGCCCAGGGAGAAAGCACATGGATTGCTTCTTTTCAGCACGTTCCCAGCCCAAAGGGAGGGCTGCCCAGCCACCGCCATCCTTCCGAGGTGCAAAGCATAGGAAAGCCCAGGTATCAGCCAACAGCATCCCAGGATGTGTGAGGAGGGGAGTCACCAGCAAGTTGACTCCCTCCTGGGGACAAATGACACCTGGCACTGTGCCCTGACTGTGCTCGCTACAGTGAGAAAACACACAGCCGTGGCAGGGAGAACCCACCAAGGGGCTGAGGCTGTTGAGGCTCTGTGGTATGAGGGAAACTGAGTGAGTGGTGACAGCTGAGCCTCAGATAATGGTGACTTTGGATGGGGGGGTCTTATCAACACAGAGAAAAGAAGACAGAGCCTTCCTCTCAGTGGTGCTCGGTGAAAGGACAAGAGGCAGCGGGCACAGGTTGAAATACAGGAAATCCCATTTAGCATAATGGAAAAAACCTCAAAACCTCAGTCCAAAAGCAACCCCTTAGTTTATTACTGAGAGAGTGACCAGGAAAAGGACCAAGCTGTCCAGGGAGGTTGTCCTGGAGTTGTTCAAAATCCACCAGGACACATTCGTGAGCTGATCTTGCATGTGCAGGGGTGGGACAAGCCAATCCCTACCAACTCCACTGCTCTGTTACTCTGTGGCATTTACTGCCAGACAACAGTCCTCTGGCTGCCAGGGGTCCCCAACGGCCTCTGCCAGGGTGTAAGAGGACCAGACCCCTTCACCCCCTCCTCCCCACCTACCTGTTCCTCCACTCCACCTCGTAGGTGGCGTAGTTGGGTGAGCTGGGGTCTGGCTCCCAGCGCAGCAAGACGTGGAAGTTCTGTGCCTCCAGCCTCACGTGCCGTGGCGGCAGTAGCGTCCCTGAGAGGGAGCAGAGGGGTATGAGGCAGCGTCCTGCAGGGTCCCCTTGTGGCCTGCTGCACAGGTTCCCCAGCTTCAGCCTGGCATGGGCAAACACTGACTTCAAAGCAAGTGATCAGCACCTGCATGCCCCCAGTCCCTCGCACAGAGAGCACCCTCTCCATGCTTCTGCCAAAGCAGAGACACAGCTGACAAAACAGGAGAGACAACACCCTGACACAGCTGCTGCTGACCCTGGGGTTTTCTTTCTCATCAGACCTTGACGACCACTTGGGCCCCTCATCTTCACAGGTACCTTCAGTAGGTCTGAGAGAGATGTCCCGCCCTGTGCCGCCCCCTGCCCTGCAGCCAGGGCCCCTCCCACACTGTAGTGACAGCTTCAGCACTGGCTTACCCTGGAGCAGGGAGCAGCTGGCCAGGAACAGCAGCAGGAGCAGGGCAGGGCTCATCCTACCACAGCCCATCCATCTGCCCCCACACTACGCTGCCGCGCTGGGGGCCACGGAAGGGGATGGGTGTGCTGGAGCTGTTCTGCTACCTGCAGACATGACGAGCTGCTGGGACCTGGGATTAAAAACAGGGTATTATTCCCAGAAGCTTCAGCTAGTGACACTGCCCCATGGAGTCCACATGCCTATCGTGGCACAGAAGTATCCACTGTGGAGGGACAAGGGACCTTCTGCTGCACCCTGGGGGTGCAGCAGGGCAGGTACCCTAAGGGCTGTGGTGGTAAGTGGACCCACAGGGACAGTGGGCAGGTGCCACACTGCTATGGCACTGTGCACGTGCTGCAGCGACCTTCTGTTGCACCTACCTCTGGCACCCCGTGGCGAGAAGCCACGCTGCCTTCGTCACTGGGATATGAGTCTGAAAAAGCTCCTCACCTGATACTCACACCACTGGGGAGGTGACTCAGCCCAGCTCTGGGCATGACTCACACTGGCACAACCTGTGACACCACTGCCAGGACACTCCCGGCCATCCCACAGCCTCCCCGGGGAGGGCACCGTGTGACGGCACCCACCAGGCAAAATGGGGCACAACAAGGGACCCTCTTGGGCTGTAAGCAGAGACCTCAGACTGTGAACCACAGCAGAGGCTGGTCCTGCTGGGCACCTGCATCTGACACCTGGGCAGTCCCTCCTTACCTTGGCCTTGCCCCACCATTCAGCCACCAGGAACCCTTCCCTGCTCTTGCTGGTCATGGAGGTAATCTTCCTCTCCTGGAGCAGACATGCAAGGGCTTTGAGGCCACCAACACCAACCTTCTGGTTGTGGGGACACATTCCCCTGTGAAAGTGGGGAGCCCAGGGCCACCTCCAGACACAGAGGAGTGGGAGCACCCCTGGCCAGACCGGACACTTGTGGAGCTGGCTCGCCACTGCCACTGCCTCTCGCTCTTCCCATTTCACACTGACTCTGCACTAACATTACAAGCGCAACCACCTCAGCATGTGGGTACAAAACATTCCCCCCATGTTTTCTCTGTCCCTTGCAGCATTAAGAGCTTGAAACAAGGAGGAACAGTCAACAAGTATCAGGGACGTGCAGCTGCAAACTGTGGGCGAGGGCTGAAGTGAGACCTCTGAAATACCAGAGCCGAAGCACAGGCAGTTGGTCTAGGGATCTCCCCCACCCTGAGGCCAGCAAGAGGCCCCCTGGCTTTGCAACAGAGCCCGTTGAAGGAGGCAGCATTTCTGCCTGGAGGGAGAAACAGCCTCCAGGGCTGTTCCTGGGGCTTGTGGAGGCACAGAGCTGGGGAACTTACGGAGACCCTAGGACCGGCTGCCTGCGCAGGCAGGGACAGGGCTGCTCCCGCTGCACAAGGCAGCACAAGGGGGGCAATACTTCCCTCAAGCAGTGAGGGTGACTGCAGGCCGGTCCCTGCCAGCCCCCCTCTGAACCCCAACACAGCCGTTCCCCTTCTGCCATGGCCAGAGGAAAAATCCCAGCAACCGAGATTGTGGGGATTAACCCCCCTTCTCTGCACATCCTCTGCTTTGTCTGCATACCCATCACACCACCCTGAAGCACCAGCACTCCCCCCTACCTTGATCCAGCATTTCCTCTCTGCCCCTCTGTCGTATCAGGAACCCTTCTCGCCCACCATGCTCTGTTAAACGCAACACTCAGCAACCCCAGGTTTCACTCCGAGTGTTCACAGGAAGTGTTACCACGGTCTGCTCAGCTGCCAGGCTTCCTCCAGGTGGGGGACGGGTCCCTGTTATCTGTGCCACCACACTGGGAGACGTGATTTGACTTGGGTCGTTTGTACCTCCTTCGCTGAGCCAGAGTTTGTTTTTTTTCCTTCCTTGCTTCCTCGTTAGCAACGTCCCAGCTGGGCGCAGGCGCTCAGCAGTGCCCTCTGCACACCAGAGCGGAGGCAGAGCCTGTCCCAGCATGACATCCCAGCATCCTGCACTGCCCCTGCAGGGACCATCAGGGGCGTGGGGACAGAGAGGAGCACGGGGGTCAGGCCAGGGATGACACATGGCAGGGCAGACACATGGCAGGACATCCCAGCAAAGCCAGTACCAGGTTTTATCCTTGCCAAGACCAGTGCTGCAGGCTGGGCACACAGGGCTGGGGCCCCTCATTTTGCCCTGGAGACCACAAGGGACCTGCACGTGGCTCTGCATCACCTCAAGAGCTCCAGGCCTCTGGCAGGCCACTGGGACAAAACACAGCTGGACTAGTGTTTCCCAAGAACTGTGCAACCATTACAAGACTAACAGAGCCATCGACGGCAGCATGTGGCGCTCACAAGCACCCTTCAGCTCTGCCAGGAGCCCAGCAGTCACTGTCAGCCTGGGCATTCCAAAACAAGAGCCCCAGAGTGTCCAAGTGCCACCCCCGGGGCCAATGCCAGCATCTCCACTGTCGTCCCTGTACCACTCCACTGGCCAGCAGTGCGAGGCAGCCCTGACACAGCCCGAGTAGAGATGGGGCTGGGGCCTGGCGGGAGCTGGAAGGGTGACAGCCATGAGGAAAAGGACACACAGCCACAGTAGACCGGACGGGCTCTTTAATACCTCCCTCAGTGAGAACACCTTGTGCTTGCTGCCTGCTCAGAGATGAGCCACTCACATTGCTGCCCACGTCTGCTCCTGGGGCAGAGGCCAGGCAGCTCAGCAGGAGAGGTGGCAGGGGACATCAGTCAGGCAGGATGATCCCCCCAAAGAGAAGGGGAAGACACAAGCAGGAGATGCTTTAGCCAGTGCTGCAAATGCTCTGAGCTGTGCCTGGCAGCTGCACATACAGCAGAGCCCAGCACTCACCACGCCAGAAAGCGCTGCTGGCGAGGCAGGCCTATGGCTCCTCCAGCCCCCTCAACCCTCTCTCTTTCTGGTCAGAGGGCGGCGAGAAGCCTACAGGAGCTTGGGAGGACTGTGGGGGCTGGCAAGCCTGGGTGCAGCAGGCACAGTCCAGCCCTGTGGGTAGGGTCAGGCCAAGGAGGACCCCCAGGGACCCAGGTGGCCCCAAGGGGTGCTGTGCAGCTGCCCCCAGCAGTCTGGAAGCACATCCTCTGCCCAGCTCTCACTCAGCGTTTTGAAAGCAGAAGGTTTACAGAGCTGGCCAACTCCACGGTCTGGAAAAGGTGGGTATGTGCCCACTGCAGGCAGGATGCAGGCAGGACATCCTCAGACTGTGGCACTGGGGCTCCTGAGGGCTTCGGGAAAGGCAGGTCTCTCCCTGACAGAGGGTGCCACAGGGATGAGGACTCCAGTGGCAACGGCCCAGCTGCTCCTGGGACTCCCTCCCAGCGACTCCCAGCAGGGTGCGGGGAGATGCAGAGGGAGCAGGCAGTGCAATGATGGGATCAAGCATCAGCACTTGCCACGACCTCCGTCCCCGCCTCCCACGGCTGAACTTTCCCTGGTAAAACCCATCCTCCAAAGGCCTTCTCCAGGTACTGGGCCACTGCCAGCGTCAAGTGGTCGTTGTAGGCAGCTGCCACTAGCTGGATGCCCAGCGGCAGCCCCTCACTGCCCAGCCCCAGTGGGCACTGTGTCACCGGCAGGCCCAGGACATTGAAGATGGCTGCAAGAGAGAAGGTTGGATGATCAGAGTGAGCACAGCGACTGGGATACATCACTGCCTGGCTCTCCCACCTTGGGCAGGCAGCTGCTGCCACACACAGCACCAAGATCCTTGGAGCTGGTGCTTCATGCAGCAGTGCAGAGATATGGTGACAAGGGACATCACTGGCCAGGGATTCCCAGTGCCCACATCACATGTACAAACAGCACCCATGACAGACGGCACACACTGTGGAATGCCAAATCTGGGACATTCCTGCCCCAGGCACCAGCCCTCCATCACTCCAAAGCCAGGCAGCACTGACACTGGCACCGAGGTGGTCAGACCGCATGGGAACCGCACAGGGAGCCCCAGGCTGTACTCCAAGAGATGGCAGCTCTCAGGTTCCTGCAAAACCGCAGCGGCAGCTGTAACACCTCTGGGGCATGGAGGCCCCCAGTGTAACACACAAAATCAGACCTGCCCTGCTGTGGACAGGCACCTTCGGCAAAAGGTAAAAGATGCCACACAGCATGAAGCACGACAACCCTCACCCCATTCTCTGGAGCAGCAAGACCCCTCTCTTTGCTGCACAGCCCACCGTCAGCAATGCGAACTCTCTGGGTACAACACACCAGCTGCCAGCCCACACTGCTGCCATGGGGAGACCATCCTGGCAGCCCTACCTGCCTGCAACCCCACAGGAGCCAGGGCTGCTCACCTGTGTAGGCAAAATTGAAGGGCATGCAGATGGGAGAGTGGTGCTTGGGGGCGATGGTGGGGTGCGAGGGGTAGAGGAGCACCCCGTCTGGCCCCAGCAGAGCCTCCATCTCCTCCTGTAGGCTCTTCCCCATGCTCACCAGCTTGGCCTTCCCACTGAGGTTGAGGTTCATCAGCTTCTCTGTCAGTCCCAGGGCTGCAGCGAAAGGTAGAAATGGAGACAAGAGCAAGTGAGAGGAGTGTGAGCTATGTGGGGCAGAAACACATTGCCCAGCCACACACAGCATCCCCTGCTTCTGGTGTGGCCCCCCAAGTACCCCTTCCTGCCAGTAGCCACAGCAGATTGTCCCTAGCACAGCTTTGTGGGCAGCATCCCCCCACCTCTGCCAAGAGAAAGGCATTCAGCCTGACCCTTCCTTCCACTTTTCCAGCCAGTGGAGTTGAGCAGAGCAGGCAGAATGACCTCAGCAGTCATTAGACAGCAGCACGACTGCGCTAATTAGGGTTCTCTAGTACCTGCTGCTATGAAACAAGATCAGTGCAGACCCTGACTGTTCCCTCTGAGCCCCTAGCAGTTCTAGCAGGGCTCACAGCAGGAGTGAACGCTGTCCTCAGCTCCATCATCTTCACTTCTTCCCCAAAGATACCCACTCCCATTTATCAAAGATCCACCCAGCTCTCTTGAGCTTGCATGCAACTCAAAGACACGGAATTGTCATTACAAAACTAGGCTGAAGCTGCTCAGGGCAAACCCTGAGTTCCTTCACTGGGCATTGGAAAGGTAATATCTGCATTTAACAACTTGCCCACCCCACCACTGCCTCTGCACTTCCTGGGGCCCCTCCCAGCATTACCGATAGCTGGGAGAGTGTGAGAAGACATCCCCACGAGCCACTTCATCAGCTCCCACAGCGGCCACACTGGCTTCCCGTGGTCCCCCATCAGGTCTGTGAATCTTTGTGCCTCCTGTAACACACCCGCTCCCCCCGTCAGCACAGCCAACACACAGCGGGGAAGCACAGGCTGGCAAGGGACAGTGAAATTCCGGTTGACCCATTATCCCAATGTGAGGCATTCCCACTTTCACACAGCAGATGCCCATTCAGGAGTGCCCCACAGCTCTGACACTGATCCAGGGCAGCAGCAGGAGTATCTTTCCCTGCCAGACACAGCAAGGAGAAGGGAGAGCCCCTCAAAGCAGCACCCAACTCACACCATACAAGGGATAATGTCCCAGGGGCATTTCCTCCGGTGATAAGACCACGGGACCTGGAAGAAGGAGGCAGAGGAGCAGACAAGCCCTCCTTAGTGTGGTGGGGCTGGGCTGTTTCATCACTGCCTCTGTGCCAGGAATGCACAAGTTACAACACTCCTAGAAGTTTATTTTAATACAAAATACTTTCCTGCATGCACAGAGCATAGCACAGCAGCTACAGTTTCAGGGAAAAGTAACACAGGCAGGCCTCCTCCTGGAAAGCTGCTAGTCTCCTGCCTGTCCTGGCATCTCAAAGGGTGTTAATCCCAGCCTACAAGTCAGAAGACATAGCACAGGGCAAAGAGCAAGGCAAGATGCCCCCTGCTTGGCTGACTTACCAACCTGCATAGAAAAGGTCAGTGTGCCAAAACAACTTCCCCCTCCCTATTACCACACTGCTCCTCTGCTGAGAGCCATGGCCTCATCCCACAGGACAGCAAGGGAGAAGGGGCTGTGCAGCTTTAGGAAGAGATGAAAGGAAGATTGGGGGAGGCAAATGGAGCAGGGAAAGCCTCCGGGCAGGTTTGGGAAGCGTACAGCTCTGCACAGCTGGCCCCAAACAGCTGATTCTTCCCTGATGCCTCCAAAGTTGCGCCTTTGCCAGCTCACTCTCACGCACCTGCCCCTCGCTGTCCTTGGATGACATCATGGCTGACCAGATCTGGAAAGAATACTTCATCTTGTGGATTGCCACACGCTGAACTCGGACCCCGAGGTCACTTTCGAGGTGCTCCACCACCTGAAGGGAAGAGCAAGGACGGGTTTGTTTCCACAAGGATGTGATGTACTGCCATCAGCCCACGGAAACTACAGAGAAGAGGGTAAGGGGACCTACTCGCAAGATCTTCTCCTTGTTTCTTCTTCAGCCCTGAAAAAAAAGTTCTTTCCACTTTTTAACCCCTGAAAGCACAGGGCTGGGATGCAAGGCTGCCTCCCCAGCCCCTCCTGCTGGCTCCTGCAGGAGCCACACACAGAGCAGCTCTTTCTCCTCCCCAGGACTCCTTTGACCTGGTCTCCCCAGGTTCTATCTTCAGGCTCACCCCAGTGAGTACCATGCTCTGCTGCCTCCTACCTTCTTTTGGGCCTGCAAGATCTCCTTGTCCACAGGTGACACAAAAATGGACCCGCCGTCATGATCCATGCAGTGGAATTTGATTTTCTCTAGCGACACTTTCTCATTCAGTTTCAGCCTGGGAAAGGAATGGTGCTTTGTCACAAATCCATCCCCAGCTCCTCTACAGCTGCTAGAGGTTCTCACACGGTTGTTATGTGTCCTCAGGAGACCCTGCTCTGTCGCCCAGGGTGGCAAGGTGAGACTCTGAAGACACACAGACACCAACAGCCCACCTGCCCCCTCAGTCCCAGCATGTTTCTGTTGGAAAAGTTCTCATCTCTCCAGAAGCACCTTGTGATTATAAACCTTGGCTGCAGCCAAGGCTGGGATTGCACAAGAGCCAGGGAAAAAAACGAAGTGGTAATGGAGAGAGCAACTGCGTGCGGGCTGTGGCAAAAAGGAGGGCTGCCTCATGTGCCCCATCTCCACTCTGCTTTTCACTGGCACACAGCGTGCTCTTGGTTGCACAGACCAAGAACTGAAGGAACTGAGCTGGCCATGGTGTGGGATGGAAAAATCCTCATTCAACAACAGGAAAAAGGCCCTGTAATACCCAGGAGCAAGGCCAGCCCTGGGAGGGGAGGGGCACGTGGGACTGAGCTGGGAAGCAGCTCACTGGTGAACAGGGACCCTATCAGTCTGCCCATGGCTGCCGGTTCCCTGGAGCACGTGGGTGGTGGGAAGGGCAGTCCCAGCAGCCAAAGTCCTGCTGAAGCCAGTGGCAGAGGAAGGAAATCAGTAACAAGCAAACTGGGTGGGGTGCAGACCTGTCTCGTACAAAGGACTAATACACTGTGAAGACCGGAGAGCTGCAACTCCTGCTCAGCAGCTGGGAGCAGTGGGAACAACTCACTTGCTGACCCCGGGACCGGCCATGACTCTCAACACAGGTTCCAGGTCCTCTGCGTAGCGGCACATGGGCCCCGTGCACAGGTAGCTGGTCCGCACCCCGTGAGCGTTTGGGAACTGGCCGTCGTTGGGCACCACCCCTAAGAGCAGAGATGTCAGGTAGCACCCCGAATAGTGCCTCCAGATGGGGGCAGCCCTGCTGGGGGTCTTTGGGTGCAGGGAGACATGGTTCCCCAGGGATTGCACACCCCACAAGTGCTGATGGCAAGGTGCATGGGGTGGGGAAGGGAGGAAAAGCACCCAACCATGACACTGAAAGCCAGAGAAACATCCCATGCTGAGGATGCAATACTTGGGTAAACCCCCTCCTGTCTCCCACGTGCCTGGCATTCTGCCACCAAAAGCTTCCCAGCTGCCAAGCCCAGCTGTGCTCCCTCAACAGGCTTGTCCCACGCAAGGAGTTACCTGACTCCTTACAGCAATCCCACCAGTGACCAGCACAGAGGTGTCCTGAATGGGTTCATCCCACAGCCCCCACTCCACCTCACAGCATTTCTGCTGCTGGCAGGGAGGAGGAAGAGACCCCGACACCCACCTTACCTGTTGTGGGTTTATGGCCAAAGACTCCATTGAAGAAGGCAGGCATCCGGATGCTGCCGCCGATGTCAGAGCCCACACCTATGACTGAGCAGGCAGCTGCCAGGACACTGCCCTCCCCACCTGCACAGGAGAAAACATGGCAAAACCCCACAGGTTTATGGTGCAAATCATCCAGCAAAGCAGGAGCACCTCACAGTGAGGGTAGGGGCCTAAAAAGCAAGAGCGGTTGGGGGGCACCTTGGCTTTAGTGATGGCTGGGGGACAGCTGGGGAATGTGGGCCAAAGGGATTTTCCTGCTGAAGTACAACAGAGCAAACTGAAGCAATGCCAGATTAAACACCCACAAGAGGCAAAGCAGCTAGATCTCCCAATAGCCTACAGCAGTGCCCAGGAAAGAGGCCCGTAAGCTCTGCAAGAGCCTAGGGACACATTAAAAGCTGTGTGCAAAGACTTGGAACTCTCCCCTTGCTGCATTTTAACCTGCCGCCCATGCAGGACCGTGCTGAGGTGCCGGTGCTCACCTGAGCTGCCGCCCACAATCCTCTGCAGGTCGTAGGGGTTGTTGGTCCGCCCATAAACCCTGTTGCTGGACTCGTACCACATGCAGAGCTCACTGCAGTTGGTGACACCCAGCGGGATGGCACCCGCCTGCTTCAGCCGCGACACCACTGTGGCATCCGACGTGGCGATTACATTGCAGCGGTTGACCAAGCCAGAAGTGTTGGGCATCCCTGTGGTGCCAAGGTCAACAGGAGGGAGGAATCAGGGCCAGTGCCCCGAGACGATCCGGGGCTGCAGGAAGCAGGTTCCCAGTGAGGGCTGCTCCTCTGAGGCACCACAAGCTCTGCAGCACCTGTGTGCTACAAATGAACACAAATGCAGAAGCCCAAGCAGAGCTTGGTGCAAACCAGGGAAAGGGAAACTACTTCCCTCCAGGTACCCACTACAGCCAACCACCGCTCTGGGGAGCACTTGGCCAAGAGGGAGCAAATCGCGACCTGGAGAGGCACAAAGATAAACCCACCATAGAGAGAAAAGGCCTCCTTAACGGTGATGGGAACCCCCAACAAGGGGAACTTCTCCTCCAGGTAGTCATCGGCAGGCCCCTCCGAAAGCAGCTTATCGACTTGCCGGGCTTCCTGCAGGGCCTCCTCAAACCTGCAACAAGGCACCCGGCGATGTTCTGGCGCCAGATCAGAGAGGAGCGGGGTCCCTGCAGGACGGGCGGACCCCAAGTGCGGCAGGAGCTTGTGAGGGGAAGTGAGACCGCCTGGTCTTTGCGGGAGCCGGGAGCGGCATCCCGGCGGAGCCGCCGCCGGGCGCTCAGCACGGTGCTGCTCCGGTGGCGGCGCGGGGATCCCCGTGCCCCTGGCGTGGTGCAGCGGCCTGGCCTGGGGCCCGAAGGGAGGCAGGCGGAGAGCCACTGTCTCCTCGAGCGTGCCCTCTGCCCCCAGCTCACCTGTCCTTAACCATGGCATTGATGAGGGGATTCACCTCCTTGATCCTCTCCACGTACGCCTCCACCACCTCGAT
>VZTF01003779.1:1394-39796 GCA_013397755.1 Cnemophilus loriae | reverse complement strand
CCGTCGTGCCGCGGCCTGGCCCGGGGCTGGCCCGGTGCCGCCGGCCCGGGAGCCGCGTAGGCCCGGCCCTCGCTCACCTTTTGTCTCCCTGCGCGGCGCTCAGCCCCGCCCCGCCCGCCCCGGGCCGGCCTGCTCCTCTGCTCCGGGACAAAGGCAACGGGTCGGGGGCGCACACGGCAGCCGAGCTGTGCTGGCGCGAGGTGACAGCGGCGCTCCCGACGTGCGGCGTGTGCGGGTTAGCGAAACGCGCCCCGGACAGGGGTACTGACAGCCTCACCTGGACAGGTGCGGCGGCAGCCTGAGGCGCGACGCTGAGCCCAGTAGCCGCAATGCCCCTGGGCTACCCGCGGCAACAGCCCGTGCTGGACTGTGAAGGACACTTCTGTTTCGTGCAGAGCTTGCCGTCCCCGTCCGAAAGCCTGTCTTCAGGGTCAGGCTGTGCACAGAAACGCTCTGTCGGGTGTTACCTACTTACGGGACATTAACAACGATCAGTTTAAGGTTGACATCAAATTATAATGTTCTTTTGCATTATAAACACCGAGCCTCACTCTCAAGCTTTCCCCTTAAAAAATACAGCTATTATCACACTTATTTTTAAATATGCTCTGAGGTGTTCAGGTGCTTGATTATGGAAACAGGAAGAGCACTGTATAATCCTCAGCCCTCAGGGCAAAAGAATTGGTAATGCTGGAGGGAAAATAATGTCTTTTAAAGCAAGAATTTAAGCAACATGTGAGCAGGCCTTTCTGCATCTCTTCCCTTCCACACAGTTGGCAATCGAATTATTAGTGCAAAGCAGGGCTACAAAGGGATACATTTCTTGTGAAAATCTTTTATGACCACAAAGTCAACATGTCAGCATTTATAGAACAATATCTGCAGCACACACGCCCTAGAAGGCCATCGGCCAACCTCTGTCCCCTAAAACCTAAGCTGACATCGAAGTCATCTTGATAGTAGTTCTTTTTTCACAGTCTTTTCAAAGAGATTTCTTTTCTCCCTGCCTGATGTAAATGGAGGGGAGGGGAGGAGAGGGGAGTCTGGTGTCCTCTCTTTTCCAGAGCTAAAATAGTAAAACTCCTCTGAACTACCCTCCTAAATGTAATCCCAGCAGTGCTTTTGTCAGTTTTTTCCTCAATCTCTTGGTAGATTTGCTGGTTTCCCACTTCGAATCCTGCCCAAATGTTGGCAGAGACGGGTACAACCCAAAACATTTCTGTCCTGGGTCTCTGCTTCTGTTGCTGCTTTGCAGAGACCTTCCCTAAGCTCTGGCATTTTGTTTGCCATGGAAAGTGTCTTCCTTAATCTTTGTCTTTTAACATTTCAAGAACAGAGCTTTGAAATTCACACTGGATCAGGTGCCGCATTGCTATCTGTGAGCTCTCCTTGTCCCTGCTCTTCCCGTTTCACACCAGCGCTGTCCCAGATACCAGTGCAGGCTGCTCCTCCATTAGGTCAAGCTCATGAGCTTCTTGGGAGCCGAGCAAAAAGAACAGCTACCAGAGCTCATAGTAGCCCAGTGTAGCTTTGTTTTCATGAAAAATGGAAAAAAGTTGGATACAAGGTGCTCTAGAAATAAAGCACTAAGGTCTGGAAACCTAAGGTTGAAGTGATTTGGACTGTTTTTCAGTTACCATAACCAGCCAACTGAGCAAACACCACCCTGGATGCACACTAAGAAGCCAGTTAATTCCAATCTGATTGCCAAGAGCATGGGGGCTGGAAATATAGAGTGAAGCTCCCCCATTCAGACCTGTCCCACCAAGGGACACCAGCTGCTTAGAAGAAAAACATATTTCCAGGTCTTGCACTCCAGGAGTTTATGCTTGTCATGATCCCCAGTCATTTCATTACTACCAAAGGCTTGAAAAACCACAAGAGGTTATCAAGGACACATGGAAAGCTGGAGTGGTTCTGCCAGGTGTGTGGATGTGTGTTGTAACCACTAATTGCCCAGGAAGCCATGGAACAGGCTTGGCAGCCGAGTGCGAGGCTGGTGGAAAGAAGAGGCGTGCGCTGATTGGCAATACCACAGTCTGGCTGCCTTCACAGCGTTCTCCAAAGCTCTTCTGGATCTAGTCCCCAGTGCACAAAAAATACCTTTCTGGAAATTAAAAGAAGAAAAAGAACCTGATAGCACAATTCTTTGTGAAAAGAGTCCTTTAAATCTTATCCTTAAAATAAAGCTTCCAAAGAAACCTGGGGTTTGTGCAGCACAGTGCTGGGGTGGGGGGGAGTGGGAAGGGATGTTTAAAGGTTCAGGTTTAAACAGAGCAACTCAGATGCTTTATTCCTAGCTGATCCCAGAAAAAAAACCCCTGAATTTGATGACAATTCCTCCAAGCCTGTCCTTAGCCAGATCCACCACGGAGGGATTCTGTGCTCCACGTTTCCATCAGCTGTCTTCTTGCATGGTGGCCCAGGACCCATGAGCAGCTGTTGGGTGCCTATGCTGCCCACTCGGGGCTTGCAGAGAAAGAGCTCTGACCTCACCTTGCTCTTATTGTGGTAACAGGGTCTGGTGGGGCACAGGAGGTCCCCAGCCTCAACACCTCATTCCTGGAAGGGCAGGAGGGCGCGGAGGAGATCCCATCCTGGTTGTGTGGCAACACAGCAGCTGGCACTGCCAAGGTCTTGGGCTCTCTTGATACAGCACTGCCATGAGGTCACCACCCACAGACCCACCGGCGGGGCAGCTCAGGGCTCGCCCAGCTCGCCCCGGTTCCGGCACGGCTGCAGCGGGGCTGGGCCGAACCAAGCCTTGCACCGCACAGCTGCCAGACACACTGCCCTGGGAGCAGCCAGAGCCGCCTGCAGCCGGAGGACAGCGTCCCTTCAGAGCAGGGTGCTGGGACGGGGAACACGGCTGTCATGGGGCTTCCTTCTGCTGCCGCCGCAGCGACGGTGCTGAGCACCCCCGGGTCGGGACCGTGCCACGGGAGGTCGCTCTGCCACCGCCGATCGGTGTCCCTGGCCCTGCCCCGCAGGGCCGCAGCTGTTCCCTCTGCACGGAGCCAGGGTACACTGTGTTCACTCCGAGTCCTTGATTAAACAAAATGTTTATGCGTGCCTCCGCTCCAGCAAACATCTTGGCGGCTGCACGAAGCCTGTTCGCTGCTGCTGCTCCAACTGCACTGGAATTGGGGCAGGGTCTGTGCGATGCTTCAGGAGCCAGCTAGGCTTCCTGGGATGGTCCCCACTCCAGGAACACCTCATCTCCCCCCAGTCCCTGCACCCCTAGTTCCATTGGAAGGACCTTGTCTGCTGGGGAAGGCTGTGCCCCGCAGCCCCTTGGTTCCAAGTGGAGCTGCTGCTCCGTTGGAAAGGCTGGGGAGGGGGCGGGGGGGGACATGCTTTGCTTCTTTACCCTGAGGCAGTGACACCCACCTCACAAACCCACCACACGTTTCCTACTTGAGCAGGACTTTGAGGTGCATCTTGAGATTTCAAGAACAGCTAAGACATTTCCTGGGCTCCACAGTGCCTCCAGCAGAGCAGAACACTGACACTATGCCTTCTTGACACTCTTCTGCTGCACCCACTGATAATGGCCATGTACAGCACCACGGAGTTGGGTGGGCATAGCCAACCCTGGCCGGGGCAACCGCAGGGCTCGGACTGGCTCCCGGGGCTGGCCTGATTGCAACTCCGTGTCCCCTGTCCTGTCCAGCCAGTGTCGTCCAGGATGTGCCTGCTTTCTTCCCTGCCTGAGGGGATTGTGTCAGTTGTGCACATCTGGAGTTAACTGGGGACAGGCTGGCCCTGCTGTGTCATCTCTCAGGCATCATGGAGCCGCTGGTCTATGCCTGCAGGGCAGCCCTCAGCCAGATGTGCTGTCATCACATTCAAGCTGTTCCTCCAGCTGATACCTCCAAACCCCTTGGGGGGAGTGGGGGAACTCCATCCACAAGCCGTATACCGTTAGGATGGAGCAGCATGCCCTAGGTGAGTGGGGAATCAGCATGCTGAGGTCATTTACAATCCTGCCAGGTGAGACCAAGGGAAGGATTCTGCAGGACTGAAAGAAGGCCAAGACCAAAGCTCACAGCTCCATCCTTGAACTCAGGAGGCCAGAAAGGAGAAGGTGCTGATGGCCACTCAGATGATATCAACTCCTACCGGACTCCCAGACTGGAGTGTGTCCCAAGAGCACGGGCTTTCAGCAGAGCTGCTTGCCCAAGAGGCTTGCATGCCCCTGCCAGGCTGTGTGCCATGGCTCTTGCGAAACGGTGTTGGTAAACACTCCAGGGCATGCCAAGTCCTGCAGGATGACAGCTGATGTGCCTGGGCAGTAGGGAGTGCGTGCACAGTGAGAGGAATTTTCCACTCCTCTGTGGCAAGCATGTTTGACCCTGCTGGGGGACTGTCCCCAGCAAGGCAGAGATTATCTGCTGGTGTCCCAGCTGGCTTTTCAGGCCCAATAAACCCCCCATGCAAGGGCTGTCCTTAGGCACACGGCAAAGCAAGGGGTGGTTGGGTTGCCTGGGGCATGGTGGCACCCTGCAGGGTGGAGTCCCACTATCCCCAAGGAGACTCCACCACCCCCATTTCACCATGGGGCCATTCTTGTGTCCTGGCAATGAACCGACCCTTAGCTTCCCCTTTCCAAGCACACGGGCCAAGTTGGGATGAGCCGTATGCTTCTCCGTTCCCTGTCCCAAGGACTTGCCTTCCTGTGATTCTGGTCCTCCTTCCGTACGCCCTGAGGGCAGTGGGTGACCCTTGACAGGGCCTTCCAGGCTGCCTGGGTCAGCACTGTCCAGGTGTGTCTTCTAGCAAGTTGGAAATGCCTCAAAGACCAGCAGATCTGTGGTATGAAGAGGATGTGCTTGATCCCGTACTGGCCACTGTTTGGTCATTAGCATGTGAAAGCCCAATTTGATTTGACTGGTGTGTCCCGGAGCTGCAGTTCCTTTCATCCTCCCTGTCACTCCCCTCACTGTGCTCTCAATAGAAGCATGAAAAGCTCATGCCAAGCAGCATAGACCTGGACAATGCACCTCTGCACAGTGCCACATGTGTCCCTGTCCCCCAACGCAGCCTGGCACATGCTGTGCCATCAATGGCAAAGTAGCTAAACATCAGCCCACACCTGGAGAGAATGGGGGGGTCACAGGTCTCCTGTGAGGATGGTATGCTGGGAATGAGCTCTGAGAGGACCCTTCCTTCCTTCCTTCCTTCCTTCCTTCCTTCCTTCCTCCCTGCCTGCCTTCCTGCCTGCCTTCCTGCCTTCCTTCCTGCCTTCCTGCCTTCCTGCCTCCTTCCCTGCCTCCCTGCCTCCCTCCCTTCCTCTCTTCCTCTCTTCCTTTCTCTGTTTCTCTTTCCTCCCTTTCTTCCTCTCTTTTGCTGCCACCTGGACATGCCCCTGCTGCCACCCTGGTGCTCCCTTGCTTATCCTTCTGGCATCTGGGCTAGCAGCAGCAGAGATGCCTGCAGCCCAGGGCTGCTCATTCCATTTCACACTTGGCTGCTGCCCTCTGCTATGCATGGTGCTTGTCCCAGCCCAGCTGGGCTGTGATGGAGCAGCACCTCTTGCTCTGACTGATCAGGGTCCCCTGTTCCTTCCCATGTCCCTGCAGCCTCCAGGCCAGTGGGTGCTGGACCAAGGCACTGTGAGAGCCAAGACAGCGACAGAGGGATGGGATGCACTTGCTGAGGGTCCTGCTGGGAGCACACCCTGGGAACAGGCACATGCAGGGGTCTGTTGCTGTGTGGGAACCTGTGCTTCAGATGGAGACAGTGGCAAGAGGAAGACAGACTTATGGTTTGCTCATGGCAGCAGACACAGGAACACTGCTGTCTCTTGGCCTCAGCTTGTGGCATCGTGGCTTATGCATCGTGGGCAGAGGTGACAGTGGCGGCACAGCTTTTGGTGCCTGCACTTCTCCACTGGGGAGAGACAGAGCTTGGGCAAAAGGCAGCAGCAGCGGCAGTGAGCCCTGTCCTGCCCCCGGGTGTTTGGGATGTGCTGTTCTCTCAAGCGATGATAAGGACAATCAATAATAAAAGCAGGCAGATGGAACACGAGCCCGGCCTCCAGCCAGCGACCTTCAGGAGCTGGGTTACTGGAGCAGGCGCAGGCATTTTGGCAGTGGCCAGAGCAGCGTTGTGTTGAGAGCCAGTGCAGGGTAAACACGGCTGCTGCAGAGTTCGGACAGCGCTGCCCGAGTGCATTGCTGGGCCACCAGCCCCATGGCATGCAGCCTGATAACACCGGGCATCGCAGCAGCTCAGGCACACGCTGTGCACCTTGGTATCGAGCTGGGACAGTGACAAAACTCCACGGAGCATAGGACTGCGTGTGCTGCTGTCCCTGATCACCGTGGTGGTGTGTGGCCCGGCAGCTGCGCACATGCACAGCGAGGCACAGCCAGCCAAGCCTCCGGAGTAACCCTGAGCACTTACATAACCATTAGCCTGCACAAACCACTGCACAAACATGACCCACTCACTGCCGATCTCAGCAAGATCCTGATAAAGCAGAAAAACAGCAACCCCAGCCCAGTGCCTGGACGCAGCTGGCCTAGGCTGCTTGGGGCTGTGACGTGGGAGGGTCAGCAATGTCCTTGCCAAGCAGCTGTGGGGCTCCAGCGCTGCGTAACAGCCTGGAAGGTTCGAGCTGGCCCAGTGCCTACACGGGCGTCTGCCTTCCAGCAGCTTCTGGCTCTTTCGGAGCTGCTTGGAGCTGCAGCGAAGCTCAGGGTTTTGCAGTTTTTCAGGAGACAAAGGGCTGTGGGGCCGCACACAGTAACACCTCCTGCCCCATGTAGAGAGTCCTTTTGCCCCTGGGGGCAGAGTAGTCTTTGCAGGGGGGGAATGCAGGGCATCCCAGCCTTAGGCTGGACTGTCCCTGCCTGGTGGAAACACAGGCTGTTTGTTTCTTTGCTGCCCAAAGAGCACTTCTTTCTCCTGAACATTGATGTGACAAGGGGTTTGGGATGTGCTATCTCATGTCCTCTGTTCTGGGGACAGGGCAGCATCACTCCCATCTGTACTCTCAGTGGGGGGATTCTGGCCATGGCGCTGGTACTCCACAGTGCTGGCAGGCACTGTGTCCCTCACACTCTTCTCTCCCCGTCATGGGGCCTGGTCCCTATCCCAAGCCTGAATGCGACACTGGGTGACTTCAGCTCTGTTGGCTCTATCTGGCAGTTCCTGCACTGCTATGGCTATGTGTGACCCTCTCTGGTCACCCTAAGCCCATGTCCTGTCCCATCAACTTCCCTCCAGCAGAAGTCCCTCCCTATGCCTCTGCACCTCACCTTGCCCAGTGCTGCAGCTGGACCAGCACAGGGACCTCCCCGCTGGCACCATATGGAGGAGCTGCCTTGGCTGGCTGGGCTCTGGAGTGGTGAAGGCTGCTGCTGGCATGGTTGGGAAGATGTGGGCATCACAGCTCCCTTGTGGAAGGCCAATTCTTGCACAGCACAGCTATGTGGGAGAAGAGGAGCTTGCTCCTGTGTGCAGCACGGGGCAGGGGATGCTCCAAGGCATGTGCTTCCCCATCTGGATTGGGAAGCCCTTCTTACTGGCATCTCCTGCCCTGCACATTGCTCCCCTTCCTCTGGGCATACGAAACAGGACAACTTCTCCAGCCCTTTGAGTGTCTGCAGCAAAGACCCACTGAGAAAAGCCTAAAAATAACCTAGAAATAGTGGAGGAAGAAAAAAAGAGGGGCTCTTTATTGCATAGCCAACAGCAGGACCAGTCATTGCCTGGCAAAAATGAGAGAGGAACTGGGAGTTAAAATAACATCCGCTCTCAGGGAGCCAGCCCGGGCAGCCACGTTCCGAGGTCTCCTGTGGGCAGGAGCGATGTGCTGCCGCCTGCGTGGGCCGAACGCGTGGGAACTGTGTTCCTGAGCCACGTCCAAGATCTGCGCCCCACCATGCAGGGACCCCTCCCTACACCAGCAGGATGCTCTCCAACACTCCCAGGACAGCTGGCTGTGGCCCCAGGAGTCATTCCCCTGCAGAGGATAGCAGGATGGGGTTTGTCCTGATACACGGGGTATAGCTGGTGCTGCCGCCTGAAGGCTTGGGCTGCTGGGCTTCCAGCAGCTGCTGGCATGGGGAACAGGGGTATGGCTGGGGAAGTGTGGGAGAAACAACCACAGCGAGGGGAGTCAGGCTGTGTGTGTCCCCTTCCTGGGTCTGTCCTAGCTGTGGGATAGCTTGTAGGCTCCTTGTGTGGCAGTAATGGGAACAGCCTGCTCACTATGCCGGTACCCTGGGTCTGACCTGAGAGCATCGCTGCTGCCTCACCAGGTTTCGCTGCGGGACTGGGCAGCTTTTCACTGTGAATGGGGGAACCAATCCCTTCCTCCCATTCATAGCAACCAGGCATGCAGACTATGGATGCCTGTGGCTTTCACTTGGAAGGTGCTGAAAGCAATCAGAAAACAGAGTTATATAAAAAAATCATTTACAGAGTCTAGTCAAGTGGATCCGGCACAAGCCCCGCACATCCCGTCCCTCTTGTGGCATGCAAGGCCAGTTCCCTGGGGCAGGAGCAGCTTGCTTAGGACAGCCAACAGCTTTGCTGGGCCCTCCCCATCACGGAGAGCAGCAAAGCCAAGTGCTCCTTATGTCAGGAGTCTCTCTTCTGCTTGACCTCAAACACACCTGCAGGCCTGGAGTAGCAGAGGTGGCTCTGACGAGATAAGCGATAGCTTATCTCTCACTCTGTGCCATGGCTCTGCTCCTCCAGTGGAGCAATGTGATTGCAAAGTGGTAAATAAAACACTCTGGGCTCTGTTCCTCCTCAGCACAGAGCAGCCACATTCCTTAGGGGTACCACTATTGTGATGTCCACACTGGCCAAGTCCTGCCTTTGCAAAGCTGCTCCTGAGCCCACAGGGAGCAGTCTGGGGCTCTGCCCTCCCGCAGCCAGGAAAGCCCAGAGCACTGAACATCTTGACTGCTTTGGAGGAGTCTTGTGGGTGGGAGCATGGGGTCTTGAGACCCCTGAAGGACTTGACACTTGTGACTGAAGGACTGGGCTCTGCAGGAATCTGACCTCTGCTTTAAATCCTGCGGGCTGAATTATGCATCTGGCCTGTTCCTCTTGTGCTCCTGCCAGGGGCTCCCGGGGACCGGGTGGAAGTAATGAGCAAGCAGAGAAAATCAGGTGGTTTGTGTCATGCCAGAGTGCACGAGAGTGGATGGAGGGCATGCTATAGGGATGCAGAGCAGAGCTGGAGTCCCGAGTTTGTCCTCAGAGCGGAAGCTTGAACCTTCCCTTGTGTCAGGCAGGTTGAAAACAAGTCTGCCCTGAGCCTACAGGAAAGCACATGAGCCTGCAGCTCCTGTGCAGCCTCTGACCCTGCCTGTTCTCCAATGGGCATGGTGCGGAGCTGTGGCAGGTACACCGTTTCCCAGGACACTCTGTCCCAGGTGAAGGCAAACCTCACTGGCTGTGGGGCACCCTTGCAGGGTTTCTCAGCATCGCTTGTTTTCTGCTCATGGCAGAGCAATGTGTGCCTCATGCCCTCACTTCCTGGTGGCCAGGAAAGTGAGGCAGAGCACTATGCTGGCGTCTGGACCCTCTTGGGCTCAGGGGCTGTGTGGACCATCCTGGTCCCCAAGGAGGTGACACCTCAGTGCTGCAGCCTCAGCTGTCCCTTTTACCTGGGGAGGTGAGGCTGCCTGTCCCTGGAGGCTCGGGTGCTCAAAGGTAACCTGGATCTACTTCCCATCGCTGCCCTTTGGTACAGCCGTATGATACACCCCTTGGAACAGGGCTTGCAGTGGCCTTGTCCTGTCCTGTTCCCTGCCCCAGTTCCCAGTGGATGTGTGTTAGGCGGATGCGGGCTGCTCCGGGCGGCGGCGGTGCGCGACCCTCGCTCCTTGCCGCGGCGGCCGCGGCTGGGAGCGGGGAGCGGCCGGGAGCCGCCTGTGCAGTGCCGCCCGCGGGCTGCCCTGGGCCCGGAACGCGGCCAGGAGGTGGCAGCAGCTCCTCACCCTGTGCCAGGTCAGGGCTGTGGGGCTGAGATCCCTCCACAGAAGCGTTCCCACTGCTCTGCTTCCTCTTCTGGCAGCGTGAAGAGGCAGAGCTCGGCCCTGGGCTAGAAGGCAGCCGGGCTGGAGGGGCTCCAGGGACACGCTGGGGTGAGGATGAGGGGACAGGGTGGCTCTGAGCAGTACAACAGGTCTGTGGTTTAAGCCCTTCACAGCGTTGAAGTTTGAGGCAGCAGTGTGTGGAAGTCGGAAAGAACAAACTGTTCAGCCGCCAGCCCTTCTAGCTTCTGCTTTCGAAGTTATCTAACAGCCCAAACAAACACGAAAGTGCTGGCTCAGCCGCAGCTGGCTGGCCTGGCCCGTTCGGGCGGGACACAGCCCATCCCATTCCTAATCCTGCAGCCCAGCCTTGCCGGGTCATTGCTTCTCCGTGGGTGGGTAAGGGGCTCCACTCCCCCGTTGCTCACCGCAGCTGTGCAACCCCTTCCAGTGCCACCACTGATGCATCCCGGGCAGCTTCTTGGGATCCCACTCCACTGATGACTGGTGGTCACTTGTCCCTGCAGAGATGGACAACTCCATGGCTCAGAAGCTCTCTTGCACCCTGCTCGGTCCTGCTCAGCCCCAGCAAGTAGCATGGGATTGCCATGGAGATGCCATTTGCTGTGGCAGGAAGGCAGGATTGACACAGAGATGCCACGGCTGGTCTGTGTGAACAGGAGAGCACTGACCCACCATCACGGGGTGCTTTAGTGCTCCCACAGCTCTGGAGATGGGCGCAGGCTGCAGGACCCACATGGTTCAGCCATGCATGGGGACAGGGACAAGCCTTCATGTCCCCAGTCAAGCTGTGGGATCAAGAAGCTGCCAGGTTGAGGGATGCAGGAAGAGACTGCAAATGGTGCAGAGTGGGGACAGAGTGCCTGAAGAACCCAGAGCAGGGTTCCATGGGTGACAGAAAGGGGAAGCTGTGGGCTGTGACCAGCTCTGACAAACAATGCTGGGCCGTGGTGTCTTGTCACACACGCCAAATTCACACGGAGGGGGTGCAGGTGGGAGGGGGAACGGGGAAGGGGTGGAGAGCTCTGTTACGTAGAGTGTTCTCCAGCCTTCCTTCCTGTGGCCACAGGCTGAGGGTATATAAACAGTGGAGCTATAATTATCTGGAGTGGTGAGCAGCGCATGCAACTACTGTCTGCCATGGGCACAGCTGGAGACAGCAGTGCAGAGCTCCCGCGGCTGGCACCCTGCTCCACTGCTGCCCATCGCAGCTCCTCAAGGAGATTTTTGTCACAGGGTAACTGTTCTCCATTTCGTTAAGGAGATCCAGGATGCTCAGTGTTTCAATGGGCAAAATGGACACCTGAGAGTTTTACTGGACCTTGATCTTTAGGAAGTTTGGGCCAGAGGCACTCCAGGATGCCCTCAGAAGGCACCAACACCCATATGAGTGCCCTGCATCTCTGGATGCAGGCAGATGGTTCTCCTGAGCACACCAGTGCATGTTCACCACAGGTGGGAGGAGAGAAGCAGCAGCAGAAAAGGGTCAGGGCAATGCTGGGAAGTGCTGGGGGGACTAGGAAGGGTGAGAGGGGGTTTTGGCAGGTCCTTGTGTTGGAGAAGTGCTGGTGCAGTGGTCAGACAGGACACAAAGGGAAGGACCAGAGTGAGTTTGGAGGTTGTTCCCTGGAGCAGACGGAGGTGCGTGGCCTGGGTGGAGGTGGCTGTGTCCCTCTGGGGCATACTTCACCTGCTCCCTTGCGTGGCTTACATCATCCAGGTCAGGCTGAGGTAGCTCCAGTTTGGGCCATGATTTCTAGAACTCATTGGAAATGGTGAGCCGGCAGTGAGGAACTAAGTCACTGCGTGAAGACACCTGGTCATTGTGAAAGGCTCAGCCCAGGCCTGGCTGAACGATGTAGAAAGTGTTCGGGGTTAGTTTGTGCTTAAAATTTACAGCCCCTCCAGCCTCCTTGCCCTCAGCTGAGCACAGTGTTTGCTTTTTCTTCCCTGCCTGGGCTCCAAGACTGACAAGTGCTGGGAACTTTCCATGTCCAACACAAAAAAACCAAAAGATATGCAAGAGAAAACAATGCTCACATTTGGAAGTAAAGAAGGAATCCATAAATTCAAAACCAATCCACACATGGCAGGGAGCTGGGTAGGGAATGGAAACAGCCACCTGAGCAAGCTGAATGGGTCACTAAAGAGGTTCTGGTGGCCCAGCTGGGCTGCCTAGTTTGGGGCAAGGGGTCTTGCAGGTCACCCTGGGAAGCTCAAAGTATGCCAAACTTTGGGGTATTTTAGGGCACTTTGGAGCAGGCCATCAGCTCTTGAAGAGCTCAGCGTTGGTGGACACAGGGCGGGAAGTATCAGGCAGTGGCTCCAGTGTCAATGGTGACTTGTCACAAAGAGGCAGGCTGGGTTGAGGGTGGGCATATCTCCTCCCATGGAGGGTGAGCTCTATGCCACAGACTGGGGTGGTTTGGGCTGGCTCTGCCACCCTTGAGTCACATCTTCTGTCCTGTGGCTGTGGATTCCTGGCTCCAGTGCTGGCTTGAGCCATTCACATCTCCTGAGGATCTCAACCCCAGCACAGCACACTGCACAAGAGCTCCTGGATGAGTCCCAGGAGCTTGGGAGGACTGGCAGGTCTCATCTCCTGCTGCCCCATCTCTCACCCTGCCGAGCACCGGCTGAGAACAGCCTTCAGCCAGGGACAGACTGGGGATCCAGAGTGCTTCATCACAGATTGTGACAGCAGGGACACGTCCAATGACAGGACACCAGCAGTTTGGCAGAGACCATGTTCCCTTGCAAGGGAGAAGGGGACAAAAGATCATGTGCAGGCTCTGGTTGCGATGGCTGCAGGCACAGACATGGTCCCCGCGGAAGGGTCAGGGTGAGGAGGAACTCAGTGCTCAGTGCACTGGCCGTGCTGCTGCTGGGAGGGCAGCCCATGCTCCTGCTAAGCAGCTCGGGAAGCCAGCCAGCACCTCAGCCCCATCTCACCTGCCCTGCTCCTCCTCTCCTGCCTGGAAGGACAAACCTGGGATCAGCTGTTCCTAACACATTCCAGATACTTACCTCCCAGGATTCCCGCTCTGAAGGACTATGTTGATGAAAGATACAAACCTGGAACAGACTGGCTGACGAAAGACACAGTGGAAGTTGCCAGCAGAGCAAGTTCCCCGTGTGCTTGCATCAGGCTCCCAGGTTTCACTGGGGTGAGGCACAGCAAACACCCTGTGCCCGGCTGTGCTCCTGTTTGTCTCGTGGACCTCCTGCTGCCATTCTGTCCTTCTGGGGAGACTGGAAGGGGAGCTGGAGAGTACAGCTACATTCCATGGGTACCCTGAGAACAAGTTGTTCTCCTCAGCTGCCCTGGGGACACTGGGAGCAGAGAGGGGATTTGGCCCAGGGCTGTGCAGGATCTGTGGCTGGAGGGTAAGGTTCGAGGAGGGTGCTGAAGCTGGGGTGGGAGCTGATTTGGCTCTGAGGGTACTGTGCTGCAGGCAGAGGCATTACCCTGCAGCACCAGCACTAGTTCACCTGTCCAGGTGGACACCTACCCACACAGGCTTACCAAGGACTTCTGCATGAGCACAGGCAGAAGGTGAACCTCTCCCACTGCAGTGATGCAATCTTGGAATCACCCCTGAAGATGCTCGTCCAGACTCCACTTTCTGAGCTGACTCACAGTCTGCTTTCATCCTGGAACACCCCGTGCCTGTGGGGTGCCTTTCCCAAGCAGCTGTGGTGGCGAGTGTTTCTTGTCAACAAGCCCTGCAGGTGTCACACATCCCAGAGGACCCGGGGCCCGTGGGGCCTGTATGAGCAGCTAGGGCACACTGGGGTGCAGGCTGGGCTCTTACCCCATAGTATCAGCAAAACATTTGTCCTTTGCCCTGTGGAGAGGATGGGTCGCCAGGGCAGAGGTGACCTCCAGTTTGTGTGAGCAGCATGCCACTGGGGATGGGGACCCATAGGTGGTCTTCGCAGAGGGGATCCCAGCAGGCGTTTCACAGTCCTCATTTGACTACCTTGGGCTTGGCTTAAAGATGGGTTGTCTCCAACCCAGTGAGAAGAGCTTCCCTGGTGAGATACCATCTCCTCCTTGGTAGGAGAGTTAGACTTTGAAGATCATTGTGGGTCCCTTCCAGCTCAAGGTATTCTATAATTCTACTCCTTAAGAGCCTCTCTGTCTTCAAAGACCTGCCCCTATCACTCTCAGCCGAAGCTGGTCCCAGAAGGGGGTGTGGAATGAGCACCACCTCTGTGCCTCTCTTTTACTCATGGGTTGTTTTTCCCCAGCACAAATACATCTGGGCTGGCTCATGGGCTCTGTTTTCTTCCCTGGGCAGACAGTTGTGCCAACAAAGCAAAGTTTCTTCCTTATCCCTCCCCTTTCTAATTGTTTCCGTATGGATCCAATTTCACCACGTCCCGGAGCAGGCTTGGGTTCCCTGCTTACATAAGGTTGAAAACAAGGGCTGAGGCACCAGCTGTTGGCAGCAGAGCATGTCCTCCCTGCAGTGTCCTTGGAGCATAGTGTGGCTTCCAGGCTTCGCTCTTCCAGGTGCCTGAGACCTGTGGTCCTTCCTCAGGAAATGAAAGGTGGAGTAACACCCATGTTGGTGCAGCAGGGCCCCAGGCAGGGCTGTAAAGCCGTGGTTGGGCCCCGTGATGAGTCCTGGGCTGATTAACTTAGCACCATACCCCTGGCACTCCTCCCACCCCCTTCCCGTGCACCCTGTGTGGCTTCTCATGGGATAGCCCCTGCGTGGGGCTCCTGTGGTGCCACCTGTCTCTACTGCAAGCTCTGGCTCTGCCCTACCACAGAGCTCAGATGGCCTGGCCATGCGATGGCCCTGGCAGCTCACCACATCCCAGAAGAGAAACAACAAGCCTCTTTGGAAAAGACTTGAGGCTTTTTGTGTCTGGTTCCTTTTCTGTCTCAGCCTTCTCCTGGCACATGCTGGGCCCTGGAGAGAGTCTTCACAGAGGAGCAGCATCACCTGGCTGGGGGAACTGAGAGACACACGTGGCAGATCAGAGAGTAGGGGGTGCAGCAGCCTCTGACTGTGCATCCCAGGCCAGTCTGGCAGTGTCAGTGGCAAAGATGGTCCCCACCAGCCATGGCCACACCCTGATGCTCACCCTCTTGTTGGAAGGAGCCTGCTGAAATGTGGTGATGGTAAGGACAGGCTGGCTCTGGGAAGTGGCATGTCACATGCCATGGCTTCACTGGTGTCTGGTGAGGCTGCTGCCCAAGCTCGCCTGTTCCTCACCTGCCCAGCATGACCATGGAGAGATTGTCATTCATCAGGTCATGGTCTAGCAGCATCTGCTTGTGTTTGCTTGTGTTTAGGGGAGCACTGTGGTCTTTCCTAAATCCTGTCTCCAGAGAGGGGGATTGCTGCACCAGCCCTCTGCATCCTGATTCTGGATGGCACAGCAAGAGCAAGCTGCTGTCTCACCTTGTTGGTGGCCTTGTGCCCCGTTTGGCCAGTTCTGATATGACATTGGAAGGACGATGCCGGCTGGGTGGCACCCCGGAGAAACCCCACATGGAATCTCCCAGCGGAAGAGGGTCCCCAGGCTGCTCTGTGCCAGGAAGCCCAGCAGGTCTGAGTCTGCTGCAGGCTGGAGCTGGGTGCTGCTGGTGTCTCGGGGGTGCTGCCTCTGCCGCTTGCCCGCAGCACTCAGAGGCACTGGGATGGCTGTGGGGTGCTGAGGCCCTTCCCTTGTGTAGCTTGAGGGGCCACATGGCATAAGTCACATCAACGGGAGACGGGACAGAGAAGGGCTTTTGGGATGGAGCAGGGATTTGGTGATCCGGCAGAGCTGCAGAAAGCAGCCAGCTCCTGGCTGCCTGGGTGCCATCCGGCCTCGACAGAGCTCAGCCAGTGCTCCCAGCACTTCCTACACACTCGGCCATCACACAGATTGTGTCTGGGGTGGCTCTGGCGTGACCTGGCTCCAGGGAAGCCCAGCCCTGTGGCCTGGGCTGTGCTTGGTCACCAATGGTGACTGCAGAGTTGGGGATGCTCCTGACTCACAAAGGCTGAGGAGCGCTCACTCCGTGATTGTCCCTGTCCCATATTCAATGCCATTGCACACACTGTTCATCTTTCCAGGGCAGTGAAGGGGCCTTTGTGTGCCAGCACAGTGGCTCTGTCCCCACGCAGAGTCTGCCCCTCACTCCTTGGATCACGCTGCTTTGTTTGCACTGGGTTTGACCAGACCATGAAGTATCTTCTCATGTGCATCTATCTTCCTGGCAGAGCTGTCTAGCCTGGTACTGTCAGGCAGGGAAAGACAATCGCTGGCTGTCACCTCTGCAGAGGTAGGGCCTCTGTCTGCATCCCTGGAGTGGTGTGTCCCCTGTGTCCCCGCAGCACCATGGGGTAGTGCCTCTGCCTGTGTCCCCACATCACCATGGGACAGTGGCACTGCCTGTGTCCATGCAGTGGTGTGGGTTGGGGCACGATGGCTCTGCTCAGGGGTGCAGACTTCAGGAGGGGTGATGTTCTGGCAGCTTGGGTGTCCCCTAAGGACTGTGGCAGGGCAGGAAGGGCAGCGTGAGCCCTCAGGCTCTTGGGCTTCCTGGGCATGGAGCGGTGGTGGAAGGACTGTGCCTCTCAACCCAGGAAAACTTCTTCAGCCCAGAGTTGAGATGGGGCAGGGGCCATGGGTGATGGTGGCTGTTTCAGACCCCAGCTGCCCAGAGACCATCTGCGGGATGTCCCTGGGGAGCCCAGAGAGTGCCAGCCCTGGGTGTCTTTGAAGTCAGGCCTTGGTTTTCCCAAGGGAGGATTTGCCCTGAGCCAGGAGCTGCAGAACCACCCGCCCCAGCAGCGTCACAGGGCTGGGATTGTCCCCAGTGTGTCTGTAGGGTATAGGGAGAAGCCAGGAAGTAGGAGCAGATGCAGTCAGAGATGATGGCAAGGAAGGGCTGGAGCACAAGGCACAACAGGAGAGCAGGCTTGGGAGAAGGCCAAGGCACAGGTTTGTGCTAGTAGCAGAGGCTCTGAGCAAGGAAATCCCCTTTTATTGCCTAGTTTCTTCTGGCCCGGCTCAAGGACAAGCATCTGAAGGTTTCCCTTGAGCACCATCACTGGCTCCAGTACATGGTGTCCACCTGGGACAGAGCCCTGTGGGGCTGGAGCCAAGAGGGACTGCGGTGGGCGCAAGGCTGTGTATGGACACCCCGAGCCCACACAGAAATGCTGCCTGTAGCTGGATCCCAGGGATCACACACCCCTGTGAGGATATGCACGTGTGTGCACACATGCCTTGTGCACGTAGCTCCATCCCACAGGATCTGAATGCCAGCATGAGAGTGGGTGTGGGTGTTTGTGCAAGCATGCTTCTGTGCATGGCTCTGCTCTGTGCAGCTCACAGCGATCGCTGCAAGGCTGTTCTCTCTTCTGTTATTCCTTGACTGTTTTTTTTCTCCTCAAACCCCAGCATTTAATCATTTCACACCCTGGGAACATCACTGCTTTTTCCTGGCAGCCGCACTGGTGCTGTGTGTGGGATGGGGGATGTGCGGAGCTGCAGGCACGTGGTCTCAGTGTTGTCCCCTCAGCGTTTGCATTCCGTTGCTGAGGCGATGTGGACTGGTTTGGAAATGTCCATCTGATGGAGCCATATGCCAAGACCCGGGCCAGGGGACACTGTGTTGTGGGCACCATGGCTTTGCTGTGGCTGGGGTGGAGCCCTGGCCCCACTGTCAGATGGGCAGGACGAGGGAGCTGCGATGCCAGCCCTCTTTTGGACACTGCACCAAGCAGGAGAAAAGCCTCTTTCCCAATATCAGCCACATGCTGCTGTTTTCTAGTGGGAGAGAAAACCACTAGCGGCACATGTGTGTGCCAGCACACACTTCGGCCCAGGTCACTCCGTGCCCCCGATCCTCCCACGGCCCCAGGCTACAGCAGCACGTGTCCTCGCAGGTCATCTCAGCCATCAGGACGTGTCCAGCTGCAACTCTGTGACTGATGGGGCACACACAGGGGCCTTGCTCATCCTGATGGCCCCTCTCTGGGGGCCTCCTGCCACCCTGAAGCACCTGTTTTCTCTCACCCCTCCTGCCTCTTTCTTAAGGTTTCACCTTTATTTCAATAGGAAAAAGCATCTACCTACCCTGCACCTCTCCTCCCTCTCTGAATCTCAGCTATTCTTCCTCTTGTTTTCAGCCAGCTACTATCCTGGAGTTAAAAATAACAAGGAGTTTACAGCCCTTGACCTTGAACTTGGCCAAGCGCTTCCACAGAGTGGAGTGCTTCCACTTTGTGCAGTGTCAGCAGAGTGCTTGATGGCTCATCCTGGGTTTTCCTCCATCTCCACAAGTCTTTTCCCCAGGGCACAGCATTGGGATGCTGTCCAGACTGGCACCGGCTGACAGGGATGCTGTGAGCTGGTCACGTAAGAGGGATGGGGCTTGCTACAGGCACGGGAGCCGGGCAGGGTGTGATCCTGAGACTTCAAGTCCCCAGGGCATCATGGGATTTTGGGCTTTTGTCACATCTTTTCACATTCTCTCTAACGACATTTCCTTTCCTGATGTTACTAGCATGGATTTAGAAAAGTTCCCAGATTTTGTCCTCCATAATTGGGAACACAGGAAACTCAAAGGAAACTCGTTTCGGTGTCATTGTCTTTAAAAGGAAAACTGAGATTGTCACGTAACGCTGGGACTCCTGCGGCCGCAGTCCTCAACATGGACCCCCAGCCCATGCTTGCAGGTCATTGCTATTTCAGGGACATGACGAGAGTCCATGTCCCCGTGGCCCTTCATGTGCCTCTGACGTGAGGCAGACTCGCTCTGACTCGGGCAGGACGCTGTCACAAGGGGGGTGTGATGGAAACAGGGAGGTGCTACACCTCCACAGATGCACCTGCCAATGCACCAGTGAGTGTGAGACATCCAGACCCCTCACTTTGCCCTTTCTCCCCCAAAAAGAGGTTACGGACCATGGGCTGTGTACCCACCCCAGGAGGGGACGGAGAGGGCTGACGACCCACCCACGTCAGCATGGACCCGAGCAGGCAGCGGTGCTGAGGCAGGGATGGACCAATCGTTGGGAGCACCAGCCCCTTGCCAGTGGTGGGGCAGGGACCATCGCCTGAACAGGAACATCCTGCACTGCTCCTGGTGCTTCTGACACCAGTGTCAGCTGTGACATTAAACTGGGTGGAGATGTTCACCCATCTGGATAGATATGGTGAAGTGTGACCCAGCCTTCTGCTTCCCGTGGTAATCCCAGTCCTGACGAAGGGATCTGCCAGATCCCCCAGGATCCTGTCCCTGCTGTAGGATAGGACTGATTCCTACTGTACAAGGGAAAGCAAGGCTGTGCCATCCTCTCCCTGTCCCAGATTAGCACACAGCCTACTTGATTGCTTCCTTGTGGGATGAGTTTGGAGAGTGTCCATCATTTGAAGAAGTAACACACTGACATTACTGCAGGCCAATGGCACAATCCTTGCTGTGACAGGGAAGCCCAGAGCCCCTTGGCAGCTCGGTGTGGGCTGGGCCAGCTCTGCCTAGAGATGGGAACCCAACTGCAGGTGCTGCTCGTGGCTGCCCTGCTGTTCACCATTTGGCTGCCAGTGTCCCAGCTGCTCCTGCTGGTGTCAGCCACGTGCTGACATCACTGTGGCCTCAGGTGCCAGTGGGTCCCCAGAAAGCTGGGCCCACTCTCACCTGGTTTTAGCCAACAGCAGCTGGCATCCCAAGAGATGGCTGCTAAATTGTCCCTGCATTTTTCAGTTGTGGTTGCTTCCAGTGCCTGCTGTCTTCTTCTCCACTCGGCCTGGGGAGGCCAGAAGAGGGGAGCTGGAGGTGTCTGGCTGCTCTGGCTGTGGAATGCCATGGAGTCTAGGGATATGGCACCAAGGTGCCAAGCAGCTCCTAGCATTCTGCAGGAAGGCCGGGTGTGCTGGGCAGGACAGAGGGCTGCAGGGAGGGAGCAGGCAGTGCTGCTGGTGTTGCTCAGAGGATACTGCCCGGGTACTTTCTGCCTGTATTGTTTCCTTACTAGCAGGGGCAGTAAGGTTTGGCTCATGGGAAGGGAGTCCACAGGGAGCGGGAATGATTCATCGACCGAATTAAGCAGATTTATGAGATTATTTCTCAAACGTGTGTGTCATGCCATCCTGGCTTGGCTGCACCACAGCACTGCTGCCAGGGCAGAGCCTGCCAGACCACAGCCCTTCCAGCAAAACAACTCTAGTGGGCAATAAAGCTGGGATAAACACGGCAGCACTGGCTTGGTCTGCACAGGAGGTTTTGCATCCACACTTCCCAGGGCCAGACTGCTGCTGTTCACAGTCACTGAGGAGCCTTGGGCAGGGGGATGGAGCAGGGACACACCAGAGCTCAAGGAGTTTGAGCTGTGGTTGAGGATTTCAAGCTGGAGAGTAACTTCCTGGGAAAAAGGTGCATTTTCTCCTTGTTCCCTTGTCTTGCAACATCTGAGTTGCCCTACCAGGAGCTGGGGGCCACTGTTCTGCAGAACAGATGTCCCATTGGACACTGGATGCCATTGGGGCCACAAATCATCCAGGAAGGATGCACCACTAGAGCTGTGGTGTCTGTGAGAAGCTCGAGACTGAGTGTGGGATCATGTCAGTCCATGGTCCCTAACAGGGACAGTGGGAAGAACTCAGGAGGCACAGTGCCTGTGCCCAGAACAGGGCTAGGGCTAGGGGACCCACAGCTGGGATTGTGCTTGGTTTATTCCAAGGAGTGTCCATGCCTGCGTAAAGGACACTGTTTGAGGATGGTCCAAAGGAAACCCTCAACCATTCCTTTGGATGCTCCGAAGGAGACCCCAGGCAATGTTTCTCAGGTTCAGTCTTCTACCAGCACTACCTCTTAGCCATGAGGGTTAAACTCAGGTGTGCATCCAGCCTCTCCTTGCAGGTGCTGAGAATTTCCCATCACCAGTGAGCCCCCCCCCCGAAAACATCACCCCTCCACTTGGATGGAACTTTGGCATCCTCCTTGCGGTGCCCACCACACCCCAGAGCCCCCATGGCCAGCCTTGCGGCACCCCCAAACTAGGGACAAGCCTGTCTTGCTAAATGAGTAGAAAATGAGCCCTGGGACATTCCTGCCTGAGATTCATTTAAAATTTACTAAAAGAGGTTACAACCTTCCAAGAATTATGTCTCTGGGAAGCTGCCCAGTGGGAAAGAGGACAGATCCAGAACATCCCAGCAGTGAGGGAAGATTGAAAACAAGCTAGGAATAAAAAAATGACTATATATATAAAAACGCCAGGCAGAAAAGCCAGCGCCTCAGCCTATGTTCTTTGGTTGTTGTTGTTGTTTCTAAAGCTTTGATTTGGAAACTTGCTGCTATTTATAGCCCTCCTCTCTCCCCGCAGTGGTTACTCTGCTGATCCCTTCCAGATGCCGGTTCCTCACAGACCTGTGCTGGGGGGGCTATCAGGAGCTGGGGGTAATTTTGCAGCATTGCAAAACTGGGGATACGAAGGGGAGGGGTGAACAGCCTCAGCACCCATGTGAGGGTGGGTTCACAAAGCACATGCCAGGAGTGAACCCACACACAGGCACCAAGGCTGCTCAGCTGCAAGAGCAGCTGCTGGGAAAGATTTCTCCTGGATCCAGTCTCCAAAAGGATGAAGGACTCCCCTATCATACAGCCCCAAGGAACCCCAACATTCCTGCAGAGCTTGGATGTGCCCTTGGCAGCTCCCTGTGTAGACAGCCCTGGTCCCTGGGACATCCCTGTGATGTCAACATCTCTGTCCACCTCTGTCAACATCTCTCCCCACTTCAGAAGGTTGAATGAGTTGTAGGAATCCCACGGAAAATCTGAGTCTGGGCTTCCCTGCCTATGAGAGAGGTTTGGTAGTGACTCAGTGGGCAGTAACCAGGGCAGCAGCATACAAACAGGCAGTGTGGAGCACAAGGGGGGCAGGGGGATCCTGGATGGAGTAGGAGGCATGCTGGAGACTCAGGGGAGCTAGAATTGATCCCTGGCTCCTTGGCTGGTGATAAGGAGGCTCAGGGTATCTATGCTGCTCTATGATGGGGTGGGGGTTCAGAGCCTGCTTGAGAACCACCAAGGAGAAGGTACTCTGTGTCTCAGGGGAGCAAAACGAAGGTTTCTGGGAGCCTAATGCTGCTGTGTCCCGGTATGGGCACAATGGAGCTTCCCTGGGACAGTCCAGGCCCTCCCAGCTGAGATGTTGCAGCCCAGGGGAGAGCCAGGGGGCCTGGAAGCAGACGTTCCTTTGTTTAGGTGCACTCAGTGGGTGGTGATGGCCAGCAATAGGGCAGCTGTGATTTTGGGCCTTTTCTTTGCCTTCTCAAGAAAACTGCTCCTGAAAAGCATCACAGCACCCGGTCTTACCTCCCCCGGGATTCCCCTGTTCACGAACAGATCAGTTTTAAAACACCTTCAGCAGGTTCTGGGTCTGTGTGCTGGGACAAGCAGAGAGACCCTGGGGTGCCTGGCCATGGGGGAGACTCTCCCAGGAGTGCTCCTGTGCATCCAGCTCTGCAAAGGAGGTGTGGGGACAGCCCAGCCCGGAGACTGGCCCGGTGCTGGAGCTAGGGGAGCGGGGGGTCCTCCAGCAGAGCAGCGAGAACTGGAAACAGGGAGTTTTGTGTAATCTGAGTTTATTAGAGGGGGATTAACATTCTCCGGAAGTGCTGTGAGCATTTCAGGTGGCTGATCCTTGGGAGGCACTCTTTGTACCTAGCTTCCTCCAAACCCACTCTCCTGATCCCTCCCCTGGCTCATGAACCCTGGATGCCTCCAGCTCGGCATCTCCCCTGGGCGGTTGGCAGTGAATCAGGATTAACCTGAGGGCACTGGGAAGCATTTCACTTGTGAATAGGATGCTTCAGGGCAGCAGCATCCTGGTCCTTGCTGGATGCCCTGGTGTGCCCAGGATGGAAGGGGAAGGAGGCAGAGGGAGCCTGTGCAGAGGTGGCTCTGCCAGAGTTACTGTTACTCGCACAGGGGGGACGCACCGGGGAGAGGTATTGGCTAATCCAGAACCGGGCTGGAGAGCTGGGGACACCCCGTCTCTGAGCCTGAATGTGCTAATCGTGACCCAGGCTCCACATCCTGCACCCTGATGGGTGCTCTAGGAAAGCCGGAGATGCCCAAGCATGGAAGGGGAGAGGAGGGGAAGGCTGGGGACCAGGCGGGGCCGGGGCCGGTGGCCAGCTCTGACTCACGGCCTTGGCCACGCTCACCGTCGGCCGGCCAGCTGATGACGTCGTGTCACCCGATTTTGTGGGAGGAAGCAGCAAGCGCTGAGCTGTTGCCACAGCAACAGCTGTTTTTCTGCACGCCTGGGGAAATGATGATCCCATGGGATGTACGTTTTTGGGCTGGTCCCTCTGCTTGCTCACCTCTAGCCTTGCACACACTCCTATGTCTTCCTTGGGGTACTAGATGGGCTGAGTGGGCAGCGATATTTTAGGGCTTTTTGAGCTATTTTGGGCCGTGCTGTGAGACACCGTGGGCAGGCGGAAGTGACAGGTTTTGGTTCCTGCTTCCAGAGCAACGGTTGGATTGGGGATGGGGGTGGCACTGGGATGTCTGCAGAGAGCAGCCAGAGGAGAACCCGGGAGCTGTCGTGGCCAGGAGGGCTGGGAAGATGCCTATGGCTGTGCAACATGGTGGGGAGCTGGGGGGGACGCTGGGGAGGCTCCTCAGCCACCCAGGAATACCGCCCTGGTGCAAGGGCTGTGGGATCAGCTGCTAGAGAGCAGCAACTTGTTGCTCAGCCCTGGGGATTTTTGCACTGTGTTTTCTGAGCCGCTATTTCAGGCAGACCAAGAAGTGGGTTGTTTTCCGAGAAACCCCCTGGCTCCACCAGGCAGGCATGTGAGGGGACGGTGCCATCTGCCAGCTGGGAGAGCCAGCAGTGGGGCGGGGGCACAGCCGTGGCACTGGCAATGGGCTGCATAGCTTCAGCATTAAGTAAGGACAAAAGGAACTGCTGGGCTGATCCTGTAAGGACAGGGTAAAACAGCCTGGAACGACCCGCTTTGGAGCAGCACACCCGTGTCTGTTTCTGCCTCTCCATGTGAGCCTGGGCACATCTCTCCCCAGGGCTCCCTGTGCACGGCAGGGGCCAGCAACCTCCCCGTCCAAAAGCAGAAGTTGTCCCTGATCAGGCCTGGCACGAGCACAGGAGCGGGTGGCAGTGGCAGCTGCACGTGGGGGCACACTGGGCAGTGCACGGCCGCCACGCTGCCAGCCTCATGCTCCTACTGCTCCCACCCATCTTGGTAAACAAGTCCCGGGAACAGAGATCTGAGTCATCCACCAGCTCAAAAACACCCAAACATGGTCATGGCCAAGCAGCAGCTCCTCTGTGGGCCAGAGCTCGGCAGGCCAGGCGCGGAAGGGGCTGCTTCCGCAGCAGAGGTGCAGTGCCTGGGCACAGTGGGGTTCCGCAGGACCCTGCAGTGAGGAAGCAGCAGCCCTTCCTGCGACAGAGTCATTGGTGGGACAGCCAGAGGCTTGAGGCTCTCTCTGTCATCCCACGGCTGTGACGTGCCCAGCTGGGCACAAACGGGGACGGCCCAATCCTGCCAGCACTGCTGCCACACACAGCACCAGGCATGTGGTGTGCGTCAGCCCCTGCAATGCCAGTGGCACCTTCCAAATCTGCTGCCTGTCCAGGGAAGGATACAACAGACATGGAAATGTTACCTCCATGGCAACACCTAAAGAGACCAGTTTAAATAAAAAAGTAAGTCCTATTTTGTATGACTGCATTCAGCAGCAGTACAACAATGCTGGGGACAGAAACTTTTTGGGTGTCCCAAGGCACCTCGACCTGGAGACCTAGAGTTCACAGGGTCAGAGCAAGGTAGAGGTGGTTCTGGAGTGGGATCCAGCTGGCTGTCCCCAGCTTCTAAAAATACAGGGCATAGCATATCTCGGCTTTCAGCCTGGAGGCCCTGCCCATCACACTCCGTCCATGCCAGTGAGGCATCATCTGTGGGGATCTGTTTGACCTGAAAATTGGGAGATTCCCAAAAGAAACAGTTCTCTGAAGCACAGTGCCTCTTTCCAGGTTTACAGTTCATTAAAAATAATCAGTCCTGCCTGATGCAAAAATTAAGCTTGAAACAGAAAGAAAAAGTTTTGTATTTGATGTGTTTAGGAGTTGATCCTTCCTGGAAGTGGTTTGGGATGGAAAGCCCCTTCAACTTCTTCCTCAGCTTGCCCAGGCTCCAGTGCCTTGGTCAGTACATGCGGGGACATGTGTTCCCCACATCCACATGGTCCCTCACCAAGACATCTGGATGGGATGAGGGGGATTCAGGTGAGGGGGACTTTGAGGGCTGCAGACCCAGCTCTAGCAAATGCCCCAGAGCAGGTTGCCCTGCTCACAGCTGGTGGCAGAAGGTGTGAGAGCTGGTGAGCAGAGCCAGGTTGAGTGGGGCAACTTGCAAGCTCATGGGAGGAGGAAGAGGAGGCTGAAGGCTGAGCCCTGGCAGCATAACCTGCCAGTGATGGGACCATCCCAGGGTTTGGATGCAGTGAGAAAGTCTGGAAGCAGGGGTACCAGGCCAGCCGCAGGGTTTGGTTTCTTACCTCAACTTTCCCCATGAGCTTTCCACCTCTGTCTGTCCTGCTGCCCTGTGGAGGTAGGAAGGGAAAGGCATTTTTGGCCTGGTGCCCACTTGTCACTGTGATGGGAGCAGCAGGCAGAGAGCAGATGTGCTTTTATAGAGCACTGTGCCTGGGTCCTGGCACCTGGCTCCTGGATGCCACAGGCCTGAGCACACTGTGGTGACTGGCCTGTGGCTAGGGTGGGAGTCAGATAGCCAGAGACCTCCAAGCTCTCTCTGGGCCATGAAGCCCTGTCACCTTCCCACCCCCAGCTGCTGGCCTCTCTTGGCCACAGGGGCTGAGCTGAAATGTCCCCAGGGTAGTGGCAGGGGGCAGGGGCTGCCTTAGGCAGAAGTTGGTGACCCCAAGCCATGGGGCACTGATGCAGCCCAAGGGTGGGCACACTGGCTGCCAGATCCAGGCCCTGGTCAGACACCCACCTCCTGGAGGGGCATTTCGTCTTCTTGCCTGAGTTCCTCCAGCCCTGCAAGATCTATCCTGGCCCCAAGCCAGCACCTGGATTAATTAGTATCGTGGCATTCCCATGCTGCAGCAGTGCTGTTCGCAGCAGCCTCTGGCTGCCTAATTGCACCCAGCGTGTGTGCAGAGTGACCCCTGCCCCTACCCCCAGCCAGCTCTGCCACAGTGCCTGTGGGTTGCCTGCCAGCAGAACTTTTGTGGGGGGTAGACAGAGGAGAGCGGAGCCGGGTCAGAGCTGTTAAAATGACACGTTCCTTCTCTGTTTCCCCAATACAGGAATTCTGAGAGGTCACAGCCTCAGTGGTTCAGGTACTGCTGGGATGCCCCACGCAGCCAAGGCACAGGGTCTCCGTGTGTGCTCACATGTCCCCACATGTGCTCCCTCCCCTAGGCATGATGCTGCAGCCACGCAGGACTGCGTGGACCGCAGGCAGACCTGCTTCTGCCACAAACCCCTTAGCATAATCCAGGCCTGGCTTGGAGCAGGGATTTGCTCCTGGGCTGAGAAGGACCTTCCTCCACTCTGTGCAGTGATATGGTGGCATTCGGCAGGAGAGGTGTGAGCTCTGTCACAGCTGCATTGGACATGGCAAGGCACAGCTGGGGCTGCCAGAAATACTGCAGGGTGCTCCCAGGGTGCTCAACCCTGTGGGAAACAGGAGTGGCCTTTCTCCCCCACAGCATCCTGAAGGAAGCAGGCAGCTGGGGGCAAAGCAGGAGGGATGGGTGCCCTCGCTGAGTGCAGGCTGTTGGTGCTGGGTGTCCATAGGTGCTGGGTGCTTCTCTAAGTGTGAAATTATAGAAGAGTGAGCAGTTACAGGAAGCTGGGGAGTACTTCCCTTTGTCCAGGACAGCTGGTAAGCTTTTGGGTAATATTGGCTCCCAGGCACTGCTCCACCACCCCAGGAGTTTTGGCAACCCCATTTCACTACCTAGTAGAGCTGGGAGCTCCAGCTGTGCAGCAGAACCCTTCCAGGACTTGGAGGTTGAGAATGATCAGGTGACATGGAGGGAGAGAGGTGGGCAGCATCCCTGCTCCAACTTCCTCAAGGAGCAAAGCCCGGGCACTGCCAGCTGGGCTGGGCTCCAGCACTTTGGGCTTAGCTCTCTGGCAGTGCCAGCTCTGGCTGGAGAGGTGCTGGCACCAGACTGCTGTCCCAGGGTAATCCCTGTCCCTCTGCAGCCCACAGCCCAGACCTGCTTGCTGCTCCAACCCTTAATTCCCTAACAATCCCTCCATTAATAGTAGCCTTTTCTGGGGTGGGGGGAGAGCTGGAAAGCCACGTGGGCCTGTCCCATGAGCAGGGCATCCTCCTTGGCAGTGGCAGAGTTTTGAGCAGTGACACCCGCTCTGGCTGTTCCCCAGATGACAACACGCCAGGCCCTGGGGACAGGGTGAGCTGGTCCCTGGCACGGACTGACCTGGGGAAGAGGCACAGCCCTGGGATCAGCAGGGAGATCCGTCCTCTTCAGTGCGGACACCTGCAGGCAGTAGAGCACAGTCCCGGGCTGTGGGCCCCTGGAGGGAGGGGCAGACTACTGTGAATGCCCTCGGAGAGGGACAGACTGCATGGGCATTGGCTAAGGCGCTTCCTGCCCTGGGGCGTCACTTTCCCACTGAAATGACAATGACGATGATGCCAGCAGTGATGCAACGGCACCCAGCTGTAGCTGTTGCTGTTGTTGTAAGTACAATAACAACAATAACAATAATTACCCATCTGAGGAGCCTGCGGCCTCTGCTGCTCAGTGCTTTGCCATTCTGGCTCTTTGTCTGGGTCCTGGCCCTGCTCCCCTTGGTCTCTGAGCCCTTGTGCTGTGGAGGGACCAGAGCTCTGGATGGTGTCAGCACCAAGGATTTCCACCCCATGTCTGCCACTGGACCCAAATTCCCAAAGCGTGGTGGCAGCAGCCAAACTGCTCACACTCTGCTCCCTGCAGCAGGGTCTCACCTGCACCTCTTGACCCTTCAGCCACCCCAAAGGCTGCCTAGGGGACCAAGAGGCTCTGGTCCCACTGAGCATGGAGCCAGGCATGTGCCTTAAAGCACGTGTGTGTATGTGTCAGTGCCATGGGTGCAGGGCTGAGTGCATCCATGTGTGAGTGCAGTGTCCCACAGTGCTGGTGACACCAGGGCCAGCAGCAACACCACCACTGCCATTGCCACACAGGCTTTCTCTGCCAGGTGGCCCAAGCTCGTGTCTCACTTGCCCCCCAGAGCTGCCCCTGCACCACTGGCACTGACAGGGACCCTGGTGTTTGTCCGAGCACTGTCACACCCAGTCCAGGACACCTTTGGGTCTCTCTCCCTGAAGTCACACCCCAGAAGTTTTCTCCGTCCTCCTGTTAGACAGCACAGGTCCCTGCCACTCTGCTGTCTGTCAATATGTTTTGGGCTTGTGGGAGTGCAGCTCCTGTGCCCTGGGGTGACCAGCCCACTCAAGGCTCCCCTCATTCCTGGCCATCAGTGCAGGCTGTGCTTGTGAGCCTTGCTTTGGCCCCTACAGTGTTCCTGTCCCTGCTCCACCCCAGCCACTCTGGGTGCCTGTTATAGGCTGGAACTGAGCTCTGGCGAGTGGAAGGGGGTGCTCGGACACGGAGGGCACCTGTCTCCCTGGCCGCAGCCCCATGGGGGCCCTGGCCCTGCCTGCCCGTCTTCCCTGACACTCCCTCTTTGTGCCTGGCCGGGGTGGTGGGGAGCTGAGGCAAAGAACGGCTTTGATGTGCTGCTCTGCTTGGCGCCGCAGCTTCTGGGCACAGCAGGCTGGCACCAGTGGGGCGTGGGCCAGGCGGCAGCTTCAGAGGTGCCTCTGGCTCACATCCCAGCATGGCGCTGCCTAGTTTGCGCCTGGTGAGGCTGGGACAGTCCCCAGCACTTGGCTCCTGCTGGGATATGTTCCCAATAAGGCTTATGGAGAGCAACAGGGCCGGTGGAGGCACTGCCCCAGGAGATCAGGCCACGTGTTACACAAGAGAGCAGGTGCTGCTCCGGGGATGGGGAGGGCGTCGGGGGGACAGGGAGACCCTGGGGGTGGCCCAAGAAGCCGCACAACTACAAAGCCTCCGGCTCCTGCATCACTGAAGCCATCCAAGAAATTGGTTTAATTGGGAGCTGCCATGGGAGGAAGCCAGTCCCGGCTGGAAGCCGCGGCAGCCGACATGCAGCCACGGTGCCCATGGTCCCTTTCTGCTGCCAAGCACAGGGCAGGGGCTGCTGCCGCAGCCGCGTGAGCGCAGTCCAGGGTGCAGGGGCTGGTGCACTGCTGTGGGGTTGGTGCTGGGATGGGGACAGCCTGGAGAGACCCAGGGCAAACTCTCCTGCTCTCTCCTCCCTCTGCAGCTGTCGCTAGGCTGATGGGGCCCCTTCACACCAAGATGGGATGGCAGTGCAGCTTGAACCTTACCGGGACAGAGACAAGGCCCTGCATGCCCTGTGCTCACACCCACTCACCCTGCACCAGCCCCTGTGCTGTGCGTTCACCCATGGGTGTTCCCAGCCTGGCAGCCACCTCGCTGAGGGAGGCCAGACAGACAGAGCCCAGCCTGGACTCTGCCTTTGCCCCTGCCTTCCCTGAGCCTCGAATGTTCCAAAGTCTAAAGGTTCCCTCCTGGAGAATGAATAACAGGCTGCTGGCAAGGCTGCGGCCACCAGCCCCACGCCTGGCAGTGGCCACCCCCTGCCTGCTCTCCCACCGTGCGACCATCTCCCCAGGGCACCAACCCAGCTGCAATGCCCCTGCCACCACATCACCTTTGTCACTCATGGTCAGCCCATGCTGTGGGGGGCTGGAAAGGAGGTCAGGGCAGCTAAGGGCCTCCAGACCCATAGACAAACCTGCCTGCATCACCCTGGCTCGAGCATGCTTGGGGGCTTCTCCCAGCCACACGGGGCCATTCAGGAGCAGCAGCAGCTCTGCTGTGATGATGCTTCTACCAGGGTTTGCTCATTAAAAATGGGGCCACGCTGATATTCCATGTTCCAGAGTACCAGAATGCTCCCAGCAGGTCAGAAGTTCCATTCCACACCTCTAGGACCTTTAGGACAGGAAGTTTAGCTATGTTTGGCTCAGAGGTGGTCAAGGACCATCTTTAACTTTGCCAGTGTATCTTCTGCTGTGGGCACAAAAGAATTACTGGATTAACTGAGAGTGCAGGAAGGTTGAGGGGGAAGTTTCTCCAAGGATGGAGGGGAAAGACTGGAAGTGTTGTGCTGCTTTGCACTGTGCAAGTGCAAACAGAGCCCAGCCATCCTCCAGGAGAGCAGTGGCTTTTTGCAGCCCACCTCTTGCTATCTCTTCCAGGCCCTGAGTACCCCTGGTGCCTGCTGCAGTGAGCCCTTCACCTGAGGTCCCCTTCTCTGAAATGCCAGGGAGGCTCCACAGTGAAAAGCAAAGACCAAAAAATCACTCCAGCTTGTGATCCCAGAGCTGGGAGATCTCCTGCCGCAAAGCCGGGCCCTAGCCCTGCTGGGGTTACAGCTGCCAGCTGCAGCAGGCCGGGCCCAGGCAGGGTGGCACGGGGCAGAGGAGGGCTCAGACACAACAAATACGCTTGACCACTGTGTGGCATAACCAGCCGGAGTGATCTCTTGCCAGGACCCTGATCTCCAGTGCAGTGGCCCGTGACCCCTCTGGCAGCAGGGGCCAGCGTCTCCAACGGAAGCAGAGGAGCCATCACAGCTGACCCACAGTGGCAATGAGATCTTGATTTTGCAGGGGCAGGGAGGGGGTTGGGGCCATCTGGGGTTCTGGTCTGTCCTGCTGAAAAGCAAAGACCAAAAAATCAGGGGTGGCCCCACACACCTTGGCTGTGTCAGCAAAAAGCCGTGCAGAAGTTGTCGGGACCTGGCACCCTGCCCTGGCCAGCATGGCCAGTGTTTGCTTGGGGATGTCATTCCTGCTCTGTTACTGTCCTGGTGGCTCTTGGGTAACCTCCATCCTGGATAATCATTGACTGGGCTGGGAAGGAGAGACCTCAAATACCAGGGAGACCTGAGTGCTGAGCTCAGGGGAGAATGTCCATGTCAGTGTCTGGAAACGGTGTAAACCTGGCACAGGGCTGCCCCCAGTGTCACCCACACCAAGATCACCAGCTGCCTGTCTCTGCCTCAGCACGGCCTAGGCAGCCCTGGGCTCGAGTGGCAGTGGGATGTGGAGGAACAGGATGGAGAGGTCAGCCTTGCCCAGGGTGCAGGTCAGCCCTTGTCCCTCTGTTCTGCCCTCTGGTCTGGGAGCCAGGCAGTGTGGGCAGCTGCTTCTGCAGGCAGGGCACCAGGCAGGCAGCTGGGGACTGAGACAAGCCATGGGCAGCCCCCAGGGGGTCAGGTACAAGACAAGCCACTCATTTGCAAAGCCTTCTCCAATGGAGACAACCCCTTTGTGACTTGTGTCCTCTTGTAAGTCTCAGCAAAGTCTGGAGCCTGGCGCCCGGATTTCCCACACTGATTTTCCTGGGGATTATGCTGTTTCTAATGATCAATTAAAGCAAATTGGCCAGGTTCCCCAGGCCCCTAAATCCCAGTTAATCCCTGGCACCTTCTGTAACTTCAAGTGCTCATTCATTAAGTGGCAGTCCCACGGGGAAGTGTTTGCTCCAAGCGTGGCTCTTCCCACATGAAACCTTCCGGGTCTGGGTTGTTTGTCTGGGTTCGAGAACTTGCTGTTTCTAATTGAATTGTTTATCCTGGTGCTGTTTGCTCTGAACCAATCTCCCTTTCTTGGCTGGAATGAGGAAGTTCACTTTCTCTGGAACATTTTACTGCTTAGCTGCCTCCTTATCACCACTAATGATCCCATTAACCTCGTAAGAGCTGCTGGCTCTGGCATGGACAGACAGGAGGCATCTCAGGTTATTTGTGTCTTTTGCACTCTTGTCACCCTCCTGCATGACCCACCTGTTTTCCACCTGCCTCAGCAACTTTTGTCTTTGGTGCTGTCATTTGACAGTATCTCCTGCTTTTCCCTAACACAATCCTACACACTCCATCTCCTTCCCTCTTCTCTCCTCCTCTAAGCTTGTCTCCTTGGGGCTGTTTGACCTTGTTTCTACCTGGGAAGCTGAAGTCCTTTTGCCACAGCAGGTCCCACAGCTGTCCTAGCCCTGGGGAGTGTCTGTCCAGAGGATTACACATGAAGCCACCTCACCATGGGTACAAAGCTGTGGCTCCCTGTGTGCTGACCCATGGCAGAATGTGGGCAGGTGGCTCCTCACTGGGCTACCCTTTCTCCAGCTGGGTGGGGATGAAAGGGCAGCCGGCATGTCTGGCTCCCAGAAGCATGACACCCCTGTGCCACAGGCAGGGACCTGCAGGGACAGCTGGACCCAGCCAGACCAAAGAGTCATAGAATCATAGAATCCCAGAATGGTTTGGGTTGGAAGAGACCTCTAAAGCTCATCTATTCCACCCTCCTGCCATGGGCAGGGACACCTTCCACTAGACCAGGTTACTCCAAGCCCCGTCCAACCTGGCCTTGGACACTTCCAGGGATGAGGCAGCCACAGCTTCTCTGGGCAACCTGTGCCAGGGCCTCCCCATCCTCACTGTAAAAAAACTCCTTTCCTATATCCAATCTAACTCTGTCTCTCTTGTCCTATTGCCGCAGGCCCTGCTGACAGGTTTTTCTCCCCACAGGACTTGACCAGGCTGGGGATGCAGCTGCAGCCCACAGGCCACAAACCATGGTATTATTTTTATTTTTCCCAATGGGAAAACTCATCCTGCAGCACAGGAGGATGCAGGAAGGATACCTGAGGATTGAGAGAATGAGCCAGCTGCTCCCCTTAGGCATCTCCAGCAGTACTCAGGGCAGCGAGAGGTGCTGTGCCAAGGACAGCTGGAGGTGGTGAGGTCTCGGCAGGAGTGCAGTACACCCTGTGCGCCCAGCACACTGGGGCGGCTGCGGTCTCGCTGCCAGGTTACTGCCTGCTGTTTGTTTCACTTCCTGATACCAACAAATGCCTGTGGCTGGGCGTCAGGGCAGGGTGCTGGGGACACAAACCGCCAGGGAACACTGCGTACCCATCTGAACAGCCCTGCCCTGGCCCCCACCCCGACACCGAGCCCTGGGCACACGCAGCCCCTGCCCTCTGCGGCTGGCTGGGCTTGCACTGGCAGGTCCTCATCCCAGTGTGGCTGTGGGGGGACAGGGGGTGCCAGTGCTCCTGGGAGGGGGGACAGCCCCATGACCTGTCATAGGGCCAAAAGGGGGCTGGCGCGTGGCACTGCTGGGTCCTGTCCCAGCCGTGAGCAGAGGGCACAGGCCTGGGCTGGCTCCCCAGTTATGTAAGGGCGGCATGGCACCGAGACAACAACAGCCGCTCTGCAAGGACCGCCTGTGCCATTTTGGGATGTGCTGCCAGTACCCCACAGGTGCTGGTGCCCGTGGGCTGACAGTGCTGGCAGAGGGTACGGCTGCAGTGTGCCTGTGGTGGGCAGCCCTGCCAGCAGCTCCTGGCATGCACGTGTGCTGGGAACAGCTCCCTTCCCTCGGCCTGGGCCTGGGCCTGCCTGCCATGGAGGCCTGAAACCTCCTACCCAGCTGGGACTGCTTGGAGGCATGCTGGGGTCTCAGCCTGGCCCTACCCCCTTCCCAGGGGACATGAACAGAGGGGAAACTGAGGCAGGGCAGAAGTGTGGGTGAGCTGTGGAGAAGGAGACAGGCTAGACAAGGACCCTCAGCTCTGAGCAGCCTCTGGGCCCAGGTGCAGCCTCAAATGGGGTGCATCCCCTCTGTGCACCCCACCCACCCTGCTGCAGGGGTTCTTGGGGATGGGCTCTGCGTGCTTGGCTTGTTGCTTGTGCATCCTCGCACTTGCATCTCTCCCTCTCCAGCTGTCCCAGATGGGGGGGGGTCCCAGTGCTCATGGAATGCTTGCGCAAGTGCCCTGGGAGGCTGCTGCACACAGAGCCCCAGCACGCTGGCTGCCTGTGTAGGCTCCAGCTGCTGCTTGCTCTCACCATGCACCAAACCCCATGGCACCAAGCTGCGGCTTGCTCAGGGCTGGCGCCACAGCTTGTGCCGCTCTCCAGTGGGAGCCTCCACTGTGCAACACTCCCCGTCTGAGAGGGTCCCCAGGCCTGCAAGTGGCCCTGGGCAGCTGCGGTGGGCTGACCTGGATCCATGGGGGTGCTGGGCACCAACGACTGCGTGGAAAATCCCACACATCCATCTGTCTGCAAGGCTCCCTCAGGGCTGGGCTGGGCTGGGACATGGTGTTCGATTCGAGGAGCAGGGAGGCACACAGTGTTTGAGGCGCAGGGAGGGATGTTGCATAAGGCCTTTCTGCCTGGCTGAAGTGGAATCTCCCCAGGAGAACCCAGTGAAGGAGTGAGAACATGCAGGGCGGGAGGTGTCTCCCCTCTATCCTGATCCTTGGGCAGACCCTCAAATCCTACTGCCCTCCCTATGCTGCTCCAACCCCCCTCCCAGGCTGCTGCTCACCTGTGCTCGCTGCATTAAGCATCACCTACACGGGCTTCCCACCCTGCAACAACGTGCACCCCCCGAGCCCTTTTCTCTATCATGCCCCTGAGCTGAGCCAGTCGGGGTGGATCCAGGGCTGGGTTGGGGGACACTGGGGACCGAGGGGAGGCTGGGTGCGGGGTGCCAGGGGGTGTGGGATGCTGGGGTGTGCATTAACGCCTGGGGCACCATGGGGCAGCGGGCCGGGGGGGGCTCTGCAAGGGCTGCCCTGTGCCATTGGCTGGCACCGTGTCACACCACGCTGCAGGATGGGAAAGGCTCTGCCTACGCGTGGGAGGAAGGCTGAGCTCTGAAGCAAGTGGTTTGGGGAGGGTGGCTGCAATGAGCGGTTTTGCCACTGCCTGTCCCCGTGTGCCTCCGTGCTGTGCAGAACCCCAAGGCTGTGGGGAGGGGACAGAGGACAGGGAGAGGCGGCAAACAGGACTCCCAACACCTTCACTGCACCCTTGGAATGCAGCTGGATTGAGGGGTGCAATAAGAACAAATGGGGCACAGAGCTCATTGCTGCAGGCCAAAGAGGGGCCAGAAGAACGGCCGGGCCATTTCCCAGCACCCCCAACAACCACTGTAGTGACCTGGCCAGTGCAAGCACAGCTAGGTCCAGCCGCCCTGTGGAACAGCCCTTCCTGGAGCAGCTGTAAGCCTGAGAGGCTGGCAGCACTGGGGGTCTGCTGAGTGTGCCCCCCCCAGACTGCTGCAGTGCCTGTGTGTGCGAGGGATGTGTACATACGTGGTAGGGGGCCCGAACCTGTTTACACGCACACAGGGAAAGTCATCACACACATTTACTCACAAGGCACATGCGTTTGCCCTTGAACTAGAGCACTTGCAGGGCTGCCTGCGCAAGGCTGCTGTGGGGTCACCGTGTTGAGACAGACAGGACAGGGAGGAGAAAGCCACCCAAGAATGATTTCAAGCCCCCGTGGCCTGTGTTTTGCTGTTTACACGGCGTTTCCAGGGTGCCAACCACCCCCAGCTCCACCGTGACTCACACAGGGCTGGGGCTGAGCTGCCCTCACCACAGCAGAGACCTGAAACCATGTGGAGCTGTGCTGCTGCAGCACAGGGTATGGCCACCTACCTGCTCCCCTGGCCCCAGGCACTGCTGGCCCAGGGATGGTTCCGGATGGCCTTCGGATGGAGCTTTGTCCTGGTAGAAAACCCCGGAGGAGGATACTGCACCTTGATTCAAACGTCCTGCCAGCCTTGGGCTCTGCACAAACACCTCTGGCCTTTAGCCTGTAGTAGCCATCAGCAGCCACAGAGATGGAGGGTTTGGGGTTTTTTTTGCCCTCCCTCACATACCCCATGGGGTTGAATCAAAAGCTGGCTGTGGCCTAGAACAGGGTTGGGGCATCCTCTGCCCCTGCCCAGCACTGTTCAATCCAGATGACTCATCCTCTTACTCTCATATGATGTTTTGAGATGGCCCAAAATGAAAAAAAAGCAAACCAAAAATATCAATGATGGCTTGTGAGAACAAAAACACCAGAGGAAGAACAGAGCTGGGGGTACATACAGCTCCACACAGCCTGAGAAGAGCCTCCTTCCTGCTTGTACCCCCAAGTCTGCCCTGCACAGGTGTGACACAGGAGACAGAGACCTGCAGGTTCAAGGCACTTTTCCCTGCCATACACCCAGCCCCTGGGAAGGGGCTGCCTGCTCATTATCTCCAACAACCTATCTTGGCTCCACCAGGGCCATCTAGGGGAACTAACTCACCCCTGCAAAGGTGAGGAGTGGCCAGGTTTTCCCAGCTGGGGAACAGCACCAGCCCAGTATCCTCACCAGTCGCATTCCAGCAAGTCCCAGCCTCTTCCCCAGTGCCATCCCTCTCCCCCCTCTTCCCAGCCACAGACACAGCTGGGGGCACAGGTATATATAAAAAGTAGAGTTTATTGCCATTTCTATCTAGATTTACACAACAGTGTCACCGCTTCTGACATCAAAAGCAATGTCCCGTCACGTCCCAGAGAACAGGCCAGGGACAGGGGGGAGCCCAGGAGCACGGGCTGGCTCCTCCACCCCAGTGGGCTAGAGCACAGCCTGGCTTGTGGCTCTGCCCAGTGGTCAGTCCAGATCCTCCCAGTGCTGCCGCATGGTTCTGTCAGGTGGGATGCCAGAGGGGAGTGAATCTGTCCCCTCCTTGGTGCCACTCGCAATAGCTCGCTGCCCACTGATAGGCGCTCACCATTCCAGTCTGCCTTCGAATGCCCCAGCTGTTCAGATGGGCATGGCTGCCCCAGAGCGGGCACCCCACAGCCTCAGAGGCACCTCTCGTGCGCATGTTTATACATAGATACAGCTACAGAAGATGCCCAAACTAACAAAACAAGCTTCTTTTCCTTGTAATCCCCACACTGCTGTGCGTTCAGCCACGGACTACGCTGCAGCTGCCACCCCTGGTGCTGCTCAGTCTAGGTCGGGTTCCAGCAGGCTCCTGGGTGGCTTGCGGGACGTATCTGCTTCGCTCACTAAACATCGGTCTCCCTCCAATGTCAGGCTTTGCCAGAAAGAGACACCCCCCTGCAGAATGCAACCACGGCCTGGCGCTTGGCGTGCACTCCTTCCAACCACAGGTTACCATCACGGTGCCAAAGACTGCCCAGCTCTGCTCTTCGGTACCACAGATCTCCTCCTGGCACCTGGTGGCGGTTGGATGGGGAGGGGGGGTCAGCTGCCCCTCTCTTCCTTGCAGAAGAGCATCCTCATGAAGGAGACGGCCGCTGGCTCTGCGGGCTGGCCAGGGCTGCCTGAGGGGCATGGCTCAGTGCCAGGGTCTGGCAGTCCTTCGTGTGAGATGAAGGCGGAAACGATTTTGCAGGAGATTAAGTAGAAAGAGTTCTGTGGCTCTGCCCACCCCGAGGACAGAGCCACCTTACACCGCAGAGCCCCCGGAGCGCTGGGCCGGGGCAGCCACCCCGGGGCTCTGCTCCTCAGGGCACAGCACCTCTGCTGGGAGCCGGGACTGGAACTTCTCCAGCTGCTCAGGGCTGGCCAGGGTCTTCAGGAGGCTGTTCTCACGCTCCAGCTGGGAGTTTTTCTCCAACAGTTCCTTGATTTGCTCTTTCAGGACTTCCACCTCCTCCCGCACAGCATACATCAGATGATTTTTCACAAGATCCTGCAAAAGGTCATGGAAGAGACCGATCAGTGGAGACTAATGCCCTGGGGGTTGCTCCCTCCCGTTCCCAAGTGCTGGGGAAAGTGCCAAATGCTGCAGAAGCTTTTCCCAAGGACTATCCCTCCCCACCCCAACCTTGGAACCCTGGCCACGGCTTGGTGCTCACCCAGCACAGCTCTCTCAGCTGCCGTCTCTCTGGTCTCTCTGCATCCAGAAGCACTCTTCAGCCCCCTCCCCTGCCCCGAGGTTTGAGGGGCTGGAGTTCCTGAGCACCCAGGGAACCCGGCTCGGGCATCCCCAGACCCTGAAAGTCCCCCTCCATGTCCACTCTCACTCCCTGCGCACTGCGGAGTGGCTGGAGCCAATGAGCTTCGTGGCGGTCGCAGACAAAGAGCAGCTCTGCCTGGCAGCGGGATGGGGAGTGGGGACCCCCGTGGGCAGAGAGACCCCCCGCCCTGGGTAGAGCACCCACCCGGGAGCGGGAAGCCCATCCCCGGGCATAGCACCCGCGGGGTGATGGGGGAAGGTGCGGGGTGGGGGGGCAGCGCTGCAGCTCACCATCGCCTGCTCGATCTTGTTGTCGATGGCCACCACGCTGGCTCCGGAGGCGCTGGAAGAGAGCGGAGAGGCCGGGGGTCAGCACCGAACACCTCCCTTCCACAGGGGTCCGTGCACCGCGACAGCTCCCCCCCCCCCAGGGGCTCGGGGCCCGCCCCTCCCCCAGG
>VZTF01003776.1:338777-354345 GCA_013397755.1 Cnemophilus loriae | reverse complement strand
GAAGGGAGGAAGGGAGGAAGGGACATCTTAAAAAATTACCAAAAGACCCAAGATGATTACTGTTTATTTTTTCAGCTTCATCTTGGGTAATCATCTCTCCACAATAATACCTGGCATTTTCCTGGTTTCCAGTGCTGTGTTAAACATTAAAAACTCACTGAATACTGTTTGTGTGGGCACCTTTCTTTTCCCAAGTGAAGAAAGATAAACCACGACAGAGGTAGCATTCCATGGGGTGACTGCAGAGGAATTTTCCGCGGGAAACCATACAAAAAGTTACACTAAAGATGCAGAAAGCAAGAGAGGAGAAAGTGGACAAGTAAGATTAGGAAGATCCTTTGGCCACTGTAGACCTTATTACAATGCTTCTTGTAGGCACAGTAAGATTCCCCAGAATATTTAAAAGGACACTGGAGCAATGTGAATTTAATGCAGAAAAGGAATGCCTACATGATGATTTGAGAAGTGGGAATCATTCAGCTTAGCAGCAAATAAACATGGTTTCCCAAGGGATTTTTCCTCCCCCTTCACTAACACGCATTTCAATGAATACTGATGAAGAACTAATGCATGTGAGCTCATGTAAACTGTGAATTTGGATTTGCAGGTGCTCCGGTTTCTACAGAAATGTAAAAGAACCCAGTAATACCCATATGCAAACCAGATTCTGTTCTGTCCTTTTGATATACTGGTTCTGGTGAGAAAAATCTGGTCTTATAAGTCAACAGAATGTTTTCCAACTATCCTATGAACTACAAGAAAAAATTAATTTTCATCTAGTGCATATGGATTTCCCCTTGTGTCTGTAAAATCAGACAGACAATTATAAATACTAGAAATTCATTTAGTGAACGTTTGGAATGTCTTTAGATGGGCTATTTTTATTTAATTCCCTACACAGATAATTTAATCTAAGTAATTCTTCTCTGAAAAAACTTGATTTATGCATTTAATAACCTCTTGGAAAACTAGATTCAGAACTGAATAGCTGCTGTGTCAAACTAAAAACCCAAGCTCTGTGTGCATTACCTGTGTGCCTTGGGATTGGATCCTATAGCATCTGATAAGGTATGAGCTCCATTTGCAGCTCTTCCCCCCAAAAATTTGCAACTTCTCTCTTCTCTGAGTTCTCAGTCACCTGCAGCCAACATGATCCTAAAAGTGACCCTTTCTTCAACAGAGAGCTGTTCTCTTGAAACACATGGGAGCCTCAGGACTTCCTGAGTCTATTATTCCACTGTCAAATTTGCTTGAAATTGAACAGGGTGTTCAAAAAAATACTGTAGGAAACATTGTCAAAAAAAGGCAAAGCAGGCTACCACAGAGCCTTTAGCACTAACAAAGAAAAACAAGACAGTCTCTTTTCCATCACTTAAAAAGGCTGATTTTAAGTAGCAGTATTCAGATAGGAAAAAATTTTTGTTAATTGAAATATGTTTTAAGTGGCTTTTTCAGACAAAGATAAATATGTAGAAACTACGCCTTCCCCCACAATGTACACAGAGACTTTTTTAAGCAAATTAAAAGTTCAGTTGCTTTGTTTACATTTTTTCAAGCACACCTTGAAATTCTTTTGTCCTTTACATGATTTTATATTATCACATTTTTAAAAGAAGCATTTCAGTTAATTTCAGAGCATTATCCCAGACTCTCATTTTCTTTAAAGGAGCATCTTTACATGAAAGTCAACAACCTATTTTCAGTATGGAAAATTAAATACACATCCTCTCTGGCAGGTTTCTGTCAGTATAGTTGCCGTTTCTCCAAGCAAGTTCTAAAGTGTTTCCAAATAAGTTTAAAGACATCGAATTTATTTTTATTTTAGACAACTGCTTGCTGAAGTGGCACTGTATCCTTAAGGTGTGATATCCAATTATGAATTGCAAAAAATACTTAGAATTTCCCAGCACATTTCTGCTAGCAATAACTAGAAGCACCAGAGATAAGGATCTACAGAAATGATATAAAAACATAATTCAAGAAAGATAAAGAAAATAAAGAATAGTCTCATATGATCATATTTATCTGTTGTTGTTCAGCTACAAAATAATGGAAAAACATTGTTAGAGATGTCCTTTCCTCACCAGACCAGAGTTTCTAATACTTTCAATTACATATTAAATACTTTTAGATTCACAAGTAGTTTGTACCAACATTCAGAAGTACTTTGCACCTCAAACCTGGCTTTCTCTACAGGTAAAGGCAGCCTTTTAACAAGGCAAACAGTAACAAGGAAATGGTAACTTGAGCCTTGCCTTCTGCAGCCTGTGATGCACAAACAGCTTGTGTTGCTGCAGCCTGGAAGGGTCACAGCTGGATGCTTATTCCACCCGATTCACTGAAAATCCTGCCCAGTGTGGAAGTGTCTTCCTTCTCCAGACTGCTTTTCTTTCTGGTTTGTATTTTTTTAAACACACATTACTCTTGAACCTGGTGTCCTTCAGATAAGCCAAAGAACCCCCTAATATCTGAGTGGATTTGCTACAGCCTCCTCCGAGTAGCAGCACAGAGATGCCAATTGGAAGCTCTCTTTCATACTCAGACCAATATGACGACGTAATTCGGGAGAAAGTTATGCAAAACCAGACAGAAACTCAAAACTGAGCATCTGGGAGACTAAGCAGAATCCTGTTCAGGGAGACCAAAGCTCACAGCACTATGGTGGTTATTTACTGCAAAATGTGGGCAGTCACCAAAAGCAAGTGTCTGTGACCTTTGCATTATAATTATGAAATGCGTAAAGTTTTTTTTTCAATTAATTAAAAATATATTCAAATCTAGTCAATGTGTCAGAATTGTCAGAACTTTGCTGTGAACTTTCACTTTTTTTTTTAAAATATTTTTAGGTTCATTCTTCCTCAGCTGCAGCTAGCAAGCCCTGAAATGTCATTGCTTACAAGCCAATCTAAATTTAAACTCTTCTGATTTTTGACCCAGGGGAATAAACTGCAATCAAATACAAATTGCAAAAATATTCAGTACTACAATTCAGTTTCCTAGAACCTGAGTTTACACTCATCTCTGGTTTCTGTTTTTATATCTATTAACCAAATCCCACCCTTCCTACATAAAAGATGAATCTCAATCAGTAAACAGTTCTGCCCAGGTGTTTTACTGTATTTATGCTCCCACTGCATCTCATGATCAGTTTTTCCACTTTCACATCCTTCAGAGAGGAACTCCCCCTGACTGCTGCCAGTCAGTTTTCAGATATTTACTTACAGCAAATGCGTCTCAATGACCTGTTGAAAAATAAAACTCCACACGTACATAATAAAATTAATGTACTGTTCATGGTTCCTACCAGCTCACTGCGAAGTCGTGCACTTTCAAAATGCTGCGCAGTTGATACTGTCCAGATTTCAGGGGCTGAGTGTGTTCTTTAGCATGCTCAAAGTATGGGGTCCCTTCAGGATCATCAGGGAACTCTGAATCCTGCAGAAAACCAAAATCATTAATTCTCAGAAATGCTGCATAACTTCACACAATATATCTGTTTATATTACTGTTCTGAAAAACCAAATTTATCTTATTTTTCCACTCTGTTTTTTCTCCTCTATTCATTCTTCATAATTTTTTAAATCACTGTTGTCCTGATTTTATTAATTTTGATACAAATTGTTAAAGCTGACTGCAGGCAGAACAATTGACCACTAATAATTAGTTCTTTTCAAATTATATTTCTACTATTTAAGATAACTGGCCTGACATAAAACACAGGACTACAACTGGGAAGGAAGGTTTATATCAATCCCCCTCAGCAAGATTCCTGGCAGGGGTTATTTTCCATTTTTCCATGGCCTGTTTGTTTTGTATCCCTGTTTTCCATGAGAGGTTAAATCCATGAGTTGCATCTAGAGGCAAAGCTGCTGTATTCTTCAAAAGACCTTTCTTGTAAGTATAATGCCAATAAAAAGTCAAAATATGTGTAGCTAATCTCGCAGCCTCATTTTCCATTGGTGTGGTTTAAGATATTTCCTAAGATGAATCAGCAGACTAGGAAATTTATTACTAACTCTAATTAACCAAGCTAAATAGCTTTATTAAAAATAGATTGTCATTAAAGAATGTAAGGAGGGTAACTGTGCACAATATATTTTAAGGATTGCACCAGTTATTACCAAACCACTTCCCAAGACACCACAGTTTGCTGAAGACCTGGCTGATGGCTTCTGTTTGCAACATTTTAGGACAGCCTGCTGTGAGAAGCTTTAAAGGAGACTGAAATCGCTGAACTCTTTAAAATGCCCATCAAACACTAAGATTAAGGAGGGAATAAAACCACTGTATTTTAATCTGAAAATGCACACACACAGCAGGGATAACCACTACGTCTTTTTAGTATTTGTTTGCACTAAACTTGATAGCAGCCATCCTGCTTCCTGATAATTTGTAGGAATGAGCATAAGGCACATTTCTCAACTACAAAGTAGCAAAAGAATATCTGTTTGTCTTCCATTTCAGAAGCTCTACACATTGCATTGTCCTACAAGAGTGCTATTAACCCAAGCCAAACTTACGAAGATCATTAAGCTAATGGCTTAATGATCAGTTTGAGCACATCTATTCCAGACCCAAGACCTGGAAGATATTTTTCAGTGGACTGTGGCTTCAATCACAGGCACAGCCCAACAAATCCACTCCAAATTCCACGGAACAGTAGGGACTTTCAACACTGACTAATATCAGACAACAGTCTTTCTTCTCTGACTGGAAAGGAAGACAGAATCTGGAAATCATGGAGAACAAATGATCAAAGTCATCCTTTGCTTAACACAGATACTAGCAAGTTACCTACTTCTGGAAAAAAAACGAAAGTAATAAATCTGGAACATTCAGAATTAGGAAATAAGTATGTAAAGTACAAATACATAAAGATAAAGATTAAAGGAATCTGGCATTGTTAGTCCAGCAAATGTGTTTGTGGCTAAAGTTACACATTTTTATACAACTGCATATCAAGTTCTGATTGTGTTTCGGCCATAATATTCTTGAAGATCTCTGAAGCCCGTTTCAAGAAAAATCTATAGATTTTTCAAATTTAGGAACACTTAAAGGAAGTCTGCAGTATTTATCATATACACACACACACACACTAAGCTGAGTAAAGATACTAACTAAAGGTAAGTATAGTCTCAATATGTGTCAGTGCCTTTATGCAACTCTTAGAAGCTTTCTGTACTACCTGTCTTACTTTTCAAGGTTTACAAATTTGAACAACTCGGATTCTAACATAACAAAGGCATAAAATCAGCATGCTTTTTGCAAATCGTTCTCATTCACTTTCTGGAACACAACCAATTAATAAATGCTACCAGACTTACTCATTTCAGAGTGAAACAAGCTAAGGAAAGACAAGGCTCTCTGAATAGAAGCAACAGAAAGTCTCACATTTTTCAGCAAAAAAAAAATCCCCAGATACTACTTCAGGAGATAGTGCTGTAAATGATTGCTGTAACATTAAAAAAAAAATACACTAAAAAGAGAATAATATAAAAATATTCGTTTTTCTATAACTCTGTTGTGAGGATCTGAAATATTTCTGAAACTGTGGCTTTTCCACCCTTTGCAGTGGTAATCCTGTATTCTACTAGAGCGGGAGACTTGGCCTCAGTTGAGATAATTCATACCTATGGTTCCCACTGGCATGAACAGTGGTATCACTTGTCATGGCCAGATGAAATGCTGATTTCAGTAGCTCCACAGCACACACCAGTAGAAGTCACAGTGTGACTTTTTTTTTTTTCCCCAGGTACAAATATTCCTCGCTATAGAATAAACGAGGTATTTTTATGCTAAAAACTTGCTACAACAGAACTGTTTGATAACGCTTACATAAAGACATCTCCTCTCCCCTAACAAATTTAGGCAACCAAGTTTCATTATTTAATCCTTATTCTATTATTTCCAATTGCTAAACCCTAAGGTTAAAAGAGAATCCAGTACATAAGTTGCGGCCTTGCATAACAAGGCTTGTGAAACTTTTACAGGTATTGACTGAAAGTCTGATGTTCTTTCAGCACTGGCAAGGGCCACGTGTAAGCCAAAATTCAGGAAAACTTCCTGAGTGCTAAGGAGCCAAAGCAATATACCGTGGTTTTGTTCACTCCTTTATCTGCTATGTACAAGACATTTGTACTATGACAAAAATAAAATCCTACCAAGCTTCTCTCTCACATCCATATAAAAGAGGAATTGCTGCACTTCCTCCCTGTGACATTAAACATCCTATTACTCTGTCACCAAAGGTAAGGAACAGAACATTCAAAACAGTGTCCTAGGAAGAATCTCTATGAACCAAAACCCTTCTGGATGCATGTCCTCAGTCACTGACAAGGGTAAATGGTACCTGCTCCCCAGGGACCAAATTGTCCCTTTGACAGTACACTCCCTCTGTTATCTAAAATTACAGGTGCAACAATCAGCCACTCATAAAAAGTTGCCATGACTCTTGGGCCATTTACATACAGTATTTCCATAGCTGTCTAAAATATCAGAAGACAGAAGGCTACAGAAGTCAGGATTGTGTGAAGTCATAAAGGCATTTCACGCCTTAAGACCTCACAGGTTCACGTACAAAAAACAAACCAGAAGAGAAGAGCTTGCCTTTCTTTCGTTTGTTTGGGATTTTTTGGTTGGTTTTTTTTTTCCTTTTAATTTAAGAGCCTGAACCATAAGAGGATTAGTGATTTACCCCAGATCAAGCTGAAATTCTCTAGGACAGCTTGTAAACTGAACTCATATCTCCTGAGTCTCAAACCATTCCTTAACTTCCCCTTTTAAGATAAAACCTCATCTTGATGAAAACTGTCACGCAATTAAGAAAATTTGCCCTTAAAGCTATTAGAAATATCTCTTTTCTGTCCTGTCTTGAATTTTTCCAGTAAGACTGCCTTTTCTCTTCCGATAGCAGGGCTCTTCAGAGCAAGTCTACAGCTTTCTATTTCCTCGAGAAAGACACAAGAGACTCATTTGTCAAAACATACAGAAGGCAATGAATAGATAAGTGCAACTGATCTAAATCATCTCACGGCTGAGAAAAATGTAGTAGAGTTTAATAGAAAACATCCAAATCAGTTTGTCTAAATCACAGCCTGGCCTTGTCTATACCATTATTACAGGTAGTGTTAAGTTTCTCCTTACTCAGATGTTAAAAATTGATGTCAATTGAAGAAGCAGCTTCATTCACTCTGTAACCATGAACAAGCTCAAACCTCGCTACTTTAATTCTGAAAGAAAATAGTGCAATCTTAAGTGAGGCAAAGCCCATCAGACAGCGAATTAGTGATCCAGGGTCTTTCAGTGAGGGAGGAGAAGGAGCAACCTATTCTTTTGGCAAAAATTAATGACCATTATCATCAGCAGTTCCAATTTGAAAGCTTCAAGGTCATTCTAAGACTGCAGTTCAGACACGCACAAGGAGAACAGTCACGGGTGCTGGTGTATCCATACATGCAATTTAAAAAGCAAATACTAGATATTTTTTCAGAAATGTGAAGTAATGAAAATTAAGTTCTTCTTAGGGCACAGCTATTGTCTGTGTCCAAGACTCAGCAAGACAGCCTAACTTGTACCACTAAACATTTTCAAGGAAATATTCTATTCTCAATTCTCTCCCAAGAATCAGCATTGTCCCTGTTTTTCTGTACTTAGAAAGAGTACTGCACTAACCACTGATAGCTATACTGACATACCATTGAAATTCTCTTTTTATTCAAAGTTACAGAGAATGTTAATAATTGTTCGCTTATTGTTCCTGAAAAATCTGATACACTTATTTTATGGAGAACATGTTTTGTCTATTTTCATCTTAAACCTATTTCAATATATTGGAATGTCCATATTTTATTTTTTAAATATCAAAGCAATCCCATGGAAATCAGTAGGTGTACTCAGAAGCTACTTATTAAATACATAGTTTTCATAACAGGGCTTGAGTTTTCCACTCAGTTTTTGTCCCAACTTTCAAAACACCTTAAGGATTACTAAGAATCCATACATTCAAAAAGTGAAAATAAACAAGACATTCTTAAAACACAAATATATAAATAAGAACAAAAATACTCTTGGCTGTAATTGCTGACAATGAATGACTCTCACTCCTCAGACTATCAAAAATAAAGTATATCAAATAAGCAAAAACAAACAGCAAACTATAGGATGAGATTTTCTAACCCCATTTTACTTTTCGTTGACTATACTTAAAATTATTTAAAGTTTCAAAGTAAATTAAGAAAGATTCAAATCTGTTCCTGTTTCCCTCTTTCCCATGAAGAAAATCCTGATAGTCTGTTCTCTGAGTAGCTCGGTTTTGGGGCACTAGAGGTAGGTGGCTTCAGAAGGAACCAAATGCTAAGCAGGAAAGTATTAAACTAATAATAAAAGCTTTGCTGCAAGAGTGACAGAAAATTGACATCTAATATAGTAGCTGAGCATGATTTTACTTTATTTTCATATCTTCTGTAACTGAAGGGACAGGGTATCCTCTTCTAGCAGAGTATAAAGAAATGAAGGTATTTAGTGCACCCACTGAGCATAAAGCATCAGTGAAATAGTCAGTAGGCACTGTTGTACAATTAATACTGAAACAACTCAATTTCAAAATGCTCCAGTGTCTATAGTAACCATATTACAACACATTTGCACATTATTTTACTATGTTAATCATGACCACAATTATTTTATAAACATCTGAAATGTAAGGAAAGGAAGTTGAAAGCAATAGCAGGAGAGTGTAGTAAAACTTTTATTGCCTGCTCCATCTTGCTTGGCTTGCTAATAAAAACCATAAAACTCAGCTACAAAGGTTGTGGCCACATAACTCCTCCTTATTTAGTTTATAACTCTGACAATTTTTCCTTTTTTTAATAAAATAAACATGAAGATAATATGTAATAGGTAGTAAAAGCCAGATTAATTAAAAAAGCAATGGTAAAACTGTTCTGTCTTGAAATTCAGGGCTAGTGTAGCTCTTAAGACAGTTTGTGAACTGGTGCTAACAGTAAATTTGCACTTGAAATTGCTCCTGACAATGTCAGTTTTAAGGCTCTGCCACATCAAGTCAAGCCATTGCCTATGCAATAAAAAACTAGAAAGCTCTACTATTCAATGTCTAACTATGCCACAGACACTTAATCACTTTTGGACTAGAGCTCTCATTAGCACTCGTTGATAAATACACTGCAATTATTTTCTACTATCAAAAGGATAAACTTACAGCTGCTGCACTTCACTAGTTTTGTTTCTTTTACTGCGGCTATTAAAACCAGATTTGATTAGCCAGATATGATTAATAATCAGAGAGGTTTGAAAAAGTAAGAGGAAGATAACAATTACAGAAAGATCTATCACTGAAATGCAATAGCTTTCTTCCAGTTTTCAGGACTAGGGCTTGTTTAACTTTATCACCACTATTTCAGAAAGTAACAGTATAAAATGAAAAAAACTTACTCTATGCCAAGCATACTGCCCAACACTACAGAAATAAAACTACTGCAGTGTTTTAGCTTTTGCTAAAACTTTAACACTTCCTTGCAAATGCCCAAGTAAATCACATTTCTCAGTTTAAAGCAACACAGTTGTGGCGGATGCTGTTAAGGATGAACACGACACTCCAACGTGGGGACTGCAACATAATCTGTGCACTGGAGGCAACTGCCCAGGGAGCTGCACGGCTGCCCAGAGGACTGAGAGCCCGGAGTGACAGGACAAGCTGGAAGCGTCCAAGGGCAGGCTGGATGGGACTTGGAGCAACCTGGTCTAGTGGAAGCTGTCCCTGCCCATGGCAGGACATGGAATGAGACGAGTTTTAAGGTCCCTTCCAACCCAAACCATTCTGGGACTCTGTGGCCAGAGAAAAACGAAACAGCTCCTTGAGCCTTGCTCAAGACTGACCATAGAACAAGCAGGAGGTCTAAGATGCTCTGCACCCACACTGAGTGGAAGACAAAGCCTTAAGGTTCATAAAGATAAAGAGATAATTTCTCCAGAGAAGGAACAACCCTTTAAAAACCTCCAACATCCCCTGAGGACCTGTTCCGTGTTCAAAAGGATGTCTATGCTGTACAGAAATACCCCATGCAGCCTTCTTCCAACACTTCTACCATCACAGCTACATCATCAAATGCACTTTAACTCCTTCTTTTGATTACTCCCCTCTGTCACAGCAAATTGCATGACCAACGGTCTCTGCAGAGTCAACAAGGTGAGTGAAGAGTCACAGTAAATTATTCCAGAACAGGAATGTACAATAATTCTGACTGCTAAGTTCAGTTACAGTCTCAAGAAAATTATATAATGATCATCCAATTCTTAATTTACTACTCCCTCACAGTGGGAATTGAGCTTAATACATGAAATTGAAATTAATTTCTTAATTTAAAATTATTACAACTCTAAGATACAAAGTCTATACCGGTACTGATATGCCCAGATTTTAAATATCTACTTCTGGTTACCCTTAACAGCAGTTATGAATGTAAGTTTATCACACGTGAAAGAATAAATCCAGTATTATTTTACTGGTAGTAATTTCCAGTGAGTCGCCCTGATTCTCGTCATCATCTCATCACCACATCATAACAACAGAACATGCTCCTGTTTGTTTTTCAAAACAGTATTACATGTCTCACAGATAATTAAACAATAGAGATGTACACACAGCTATGTATATAACTTAATCTTGCATAAACAACTGCAAACACTGTTACAAAACTCAGCTTGATCATTTCCCAAGGAGAAGTAAAAGAACCTCTATGAAAATGCTGCAGTAAATTATCATGATATGAGGCGTGCAATCGATTTTCCTGGCAGTTTTCTAAGTCACAAATAACCATGTGCTATTCCCAAAAATGTTCCCTATCCCTTCCTTTAAAAGGCTTATGCTTAAAAATCAACTACATTTATGATCAATGTTAAAATAAACAACAGTGCAATAAAATATAGAAACCTGTTCCAATTATAATTTTATTTTGTAGATTTAAATTTCGATTATGGTGCAATTAAACGTCAGCAATATTTTAAGCTACAACAGCACATGCTGCATATGCCACACAACTCATCGTGTTAAAGAGGCAGTGCTGATTAAATGATTGACATTGAGTTACTTTAGTTTTCTGACATACTTCAAAATATGTTGCAATACTGTCTCTTTAATATATATTTTTTAAAAAAATCATAGTGATTAATATGAATTTTCTCTACCACAGAAGTATCCTACTGTAGAATCAACTAAGAAATCTAGATGCTATCTTGATTTTCTGCAAGAAAACATCAGTACAAACAATACAAGACTATCCATCCATCCACAGATGTTTCAGAGGACAGCTCATCTGAATTAATTTTGATTTTATTCCTAAAACATGTACTGTGAAATACTGTGGAAAAACTCTTTTTTTATGATTTCTTTTGACATGATCTCAGCTGCACTTCTAACAAGAAAAAAATATCTGCTCCCAAAGGCTCTCCTACCACTAGTAATATCCAAACATAGATACTAGGGGTGCAAGTAAGTTGTAAATTTTGCCATTCTTTTATTAATTTTTCAAATATTAACAAACAAGTTTTATTTTTCCTCAAATTACTGTTCTGCTTCTCAGACACTGTTGGGAAGCTCAGAAACTGTGTTTACATTCTCAGTAGCCTGGATACACTAATTTCTGCCAGGGCCAAAGTACCCACTGTAATCATCTCAATAACTGTTATAAGGCACACAGGGTTTACAGAGGTCCATACATCACTACAATGAACTGGTAAACACATTCAGGGGCCATTAGTTATTGATTTATTCGCAATTATGCGTTACAGATGCCGTCCATGCTCCCCCCCTTGGCAGTTCATCATCCTGACTCCGTTTCAGGACAGCCAGTAACCATTATCCCAAGCTCCACATAATGAGAAATAATGAAAACAAAGCTGCAAGAGTACTCTGACATGCAGGTACAAAGCTATCAGCTTGTCAATACTGCAGAGAAATGGATTCTTTATAATAAAGAGCTAATTAATTGATTACTGTACTTGTAAGCAATAAGTACTTTATCAAACAGTGATAAAGCTGGTTATCTATCACTGTTAACCACCAGAAGTATTTTCAGCACTGCAGGAAGTGGATACAGCAGAATATGAAAGAGGTACTGCCAGGCTGACCTCACAAACATGCCAGTAGTGCAACCGAAACTGCTAAGAAGTGCCTTAAGGTGTGAGGAAGTCAGTGTGCTCTAGATTCAGCAAGGCAGATTATGAAACCAGACCCAAAATGTCTGTAATTGATTTTGGACCACATAAAACCCAGGCCTCTGCACTTCCTTGAACTAAATTTCTACTTGAGCAAGACACAGCTTTAAAAAAATCCATTATTTAGAAACTGTCGTGTTTTTCAAGACTGAAGGATTGACTGTAACTGCCAGCACATTTGTGAAATGCCTAACTACATTCTCTATTAAAAAGCAACTCTATTTCTAACCCAGAATGTCCTTAGATACAATTTGCATCTACTAAATTCTATTCTACTCCTGTCTGCTAAGTAAACACGGCTATTAAGAGTATATTTTGTCCCCTTTGTCACAGTCAATGATGAAGAAGGCCCTAATTAAGCCTGTTCTAGTTGACGATTACCCTGCTCATTGTAGGGGGTTTGGGCTAAATGGCCTTTAAAGGTCCTTCAAAGCCAAACTATTCTATGATTCTGTGAACTTTAAAAGCATAGTAAAAAAGTATATTTTTACTTGTCTTTCGTTTACCAAGTGATCCAGACTTCCCCTCCTCATTTTCCTGGTCTCCTCAGCAAAAAAGACCTCACCAGTGTGTCACTTGATAAATTTATCAGTAACTCTAACTCAAACACAAATCAGATTTTTGAGATTCTTTTTTTCCCCCCAAGTCACATATAAAAATGCTAAATAGTTTATAAGAAAAAATAAATCTCCGAATACATTTGATTATTCTACATTTAAGGCTTCATGTCAGACTTGAACATATTAGTAACATTATTTATGTTGATTTTGTACAGTTCCACAAATGTATCTTCCACAACCACGAGATAATTTGTATTAATATTAGGGCTAATTATATATAGTTTACAGATCTATTATTTTTTTTCTCCATTTCTTCTTTTTACATTTTAAATATAGTTTTGAAAGTAACCCCAGACTGCTGGCACAATCTCCCTGCAACAAGTTCTTACAACAGAAGGAGATGAAAAAACAGAGTAAGTGTATCATCACCTGACTCCCAAGTTACAAAATTGAAACACTGAGCTTTCAAGTGGGATAGCAGAAACTACAAGATTTTATTCAATTCTTGAAACCTAGCCCATGTACTCTCAATAGAAAGGCAATTTGTTCATGTGGGTTAGGACAGATGGCATGGGGACCTAAAATGAATTTTACTTTGACAAACAGCAATTGTTTACCCAATGGACCTGTTCTTTTTCTGTATTCAAAATCATATATCCTTAGTAAGAATGTAAGTAGCAGTTTTTATTGCTTTTTATTACCATTAGCCCCTCAAACCCACACAATTTTGAGATGGAAGTAGGGGCTATTTTGTCTTTTTTTTTTGGTCTCTCACCAAACCTGTTCATATACAGAAGTTCTCTGTTCCATCCTCTCTGGCCAAGTCAGAGGGAATATCTGAAACCAGTTCTCCCCAGCTGTTTGTCCATGGACAGATTCGAGACAACTCGCAATTTCATTCTAAATTTAGGCACTTGGGCACTGCCATAACAGCTACAAACCTTTCACTGGAGATGTCAAATTTCACTCACCAGTAGCTACAGCACAGGATGACTGTGAAGAATGTGCTTTATTAATTTTTAAGACTGCTATGGATCAATATTTCTGTGTGACTCAGAGAGTGATGGTACAGCCAGGATTGAGACATAAGTGGATAAAATCCCACAGAATTCACTGACCACAGCTTTGAGCCTGATGGTTGAAGAGACACCATCAGAAATCTACAACAGAAAGGGATATAGCCCAACAATACCCAGAAAAACTGACAATTTGTCTGATCACAGGCTGCACCTCCCCCGTTCTAATTCATGGGCCATTACTAGAGATAAGTCTGGATAAAAATTATTTTATGAAAACTAAAGACAATCTGGAGGTAAGACGAGCGAGATGCTAGTAGGAAAAAGCAGCCTTAGAAGCAAACACTCCAAGGAATGCTGCAGTAGAGCACACAGGGCTTAGCAGCATACAAAATCAGTTTAAAGAAAAATCAAATAAGCAAATGGTGCAAACAGGGCATACCTCCCAGCTTTTTAGGAAAGTACCTTTTCAATTGATTTTAACAATCCTTATATCTTAAATTATTACTTTCGTTTCCTTCATCTACTCCTCTAGAAAAGGTTTTTTCTTCTAACTTTGCCAATTCTTGAGAACCTACAGAGGTTCAAACCCTCCCTTGATCTCTGATTCCCTGCCCATACAATTATGCCTAACTGCCCTTTGAATGTGCCTGAGCAAGGAAGACCCTCCCTTATCCACTGCTATAACACACACAGAAATGTAATTAATTCTAAATCTGAATTTCACTCCAACTTGTATTGTATGAAATAACCTATTTTAGTAAATGACCAGCTCCTACTTCACCTCCTCGGCACCTTTCTCTGTGACTTCAGTAAAAGCTTTACGGTAACAATCCACCTTAACACATTCCTCTTTAGAGCAAACCCAAGTGGAAAGGAGTAGACAAATGACATTTCCCTTGCCAGTGTTCTCCCTGTATCAGAAATCCTATCATTCTTTGTTGATTTCGCAACACACAAATTCCACTACCCCTTTCCACACACAAATTAACTTGCCTTTTTTCCCCCCTCTACTTTCTGTCCTCTAAAATTCTAAATCATAATCTTCTCTCCCCTTATTTATCATCTATAATCTCTACCATTGCCTCATTTCTTCTTGACTTGCACTTCACAGCCATCTGCCATGTTCCTACTGAACTTTCACTCTTATTTCCTTCCCATCTTCCATGCATTCCTAGGTACTTATATGCTATTTGGAAAACTCTGTGGAACATAATTATTCCAGTTATGCACAAAGAGAGAACCTGCACTGCCACCTTTCCCATTTTAAGTCCCACTCCCACTAGCATGCATTTCAAAGCGTTCTGCCTCACCTGTCAGTTCCTTCTTTTATCTTTCCTTTCTACCCTCAGCTGTCACATCAACACCTCATTTGTTGTTCTTGTGCTTCTGCCTCCCCTCTGCAGGTATTGAAGGCAATATTCGGCAAGAGTAAAACTGGAAAACCACCATCACATTTTCTACTCAAAGGAACTGCAGTTACTAAAAGCATTTAAAGTTGTTTTTAAACAGCTTTCCTATGTGATCACAGCTATTACTGCACATCAGATACAAGGTCTGTAATGTTTAAGCCATGAACTGCACCACTGGACTCTCTTTGTACTTGCCCTGAAGGAAATCCTAATAAAGCCTCCAACTTCCAGCTCCTAACTGATGAAAAATTCAGTAATACTCTGCCTCCAGACCAGACGGAGAATTTGACTGGAATCACACTGGCAATTTCTTAGATATTAAAGATCCTCTTTTTTTTTTTTTTTTTTT
>VZTF01003776.1:273611-338754 GCA_013397755.1 Cnemophilus loriae | reverse complement strand
TTTTTTTTTTTTTTTGTGCTATGGAAGAAAACAGAGGGCACACTCAGGACTGCAGTTCAGCTACATAAAGTAATGCTCACAAACACATCAGACATCATTCCGCTCAGTTTCTATCACTCCCACAATTAAAAGCACACATCCTTATTCTGGAATGGACAAAAAATGACATTTAAATGAATTTCAAAAAAGGGATTATGGCATCTCTGACCGTTCTCTCAGGATTATATTCTGACCAATAGCTTCTTAAAACTACTTTATTTATTTAGAACAAAAACTTTTAAAAGAAAACACATTTTAAAATTAAGAAACTTCCTATAAAAACACCTATTCTACATTCAGTTACTAACACACCATCCAGAAAGACTATCAAGACTAAAAAAATTCTAGTTCTTTCCCTGGTGCCAAGTCTTGTACTAAAAGTCAGACATGCTACCACACTGAGGGGACTCTGTAGTGAAATTCAAGGGGTTTGATGCCTCTTGAGTCAGAAATAATTTAAAAAAAAAAATGTTGCAAGAACATAATTAATAGCAGTTACTTAATCATGTGTGAGAAGCAGGGTACTAACTCCTTATCTCTATGCTTAAATTAAGATATGTTGGATTTTTTCGTCCAAGATACTACTGCTAATACAAACTCACACTTTGTGTGTGCCTGTAACCTCAATACTGCTTAGTCACATTTTTGGAGGCTTCTATCAAACTGATGGGTACAGTCTCTCCAAAAATTTCCTTTTCTAACTCAGAATCTAAAGAAAATGTAAAGAACAAAGCAGAAGATGCATTGCTATAAAATAGCAGAAAATCAAAATCACCTGAAAATTTCAGGGTTTTTTCTTCTTAATTAGAGGATTAAAACATTTCAGTCATAACACTGCACAAAGGACACGGGGATGAAACAGCACAGATTTACCTGGGTATTTCCTCAGAGAGGAAAGAAACAAGCAGAAAGAGCAGACTTCAAAGTAATAGCTGAGAGCAGCAGTTCAAATTTCTACAGGAAAAACACTGTATGGAAGGTCTAAATATATAACCAACTTTTTTTGCACTGACACCTACTATATATATATATGTATTTGTAGCTTGCATGCACACTTCGGCAGAAAGGTAAAATGCAATGATTCATAGAGCAGTAAGTCTTTATCACAGCAGCAGAATTACAGCTTTCTCAAACCCAAACCCCCTAAACACAGCCTTACTGTATTATCTGAGCAGGACTGGAGAAAACCCTTCAACACAATGTTCAGAGGATAACTGTAGAAGAAATGCACAGTATGAAAGTCCTCTGCAGAGGCAGACAAATTCTGACAATTGTTCAGTAAGCCTACACTTATTGAACTCATTGAATTCCTCTACAATTCCAGCAGCATTCTGTCTCAGATGTGAAAGGCTGTGAGGATTCCGTAAGACTCATCACAAACCTGAAACTTCCCCCAGATATTGTCATCTACTCTGGAGTGAATGGGAAAAGATTTCACGGAACATACTGATCTAACAGCCAGCAGATCCTGTGCCTCAGACATGCTAATGCAGATCCAGCTTCCCTGGCACTGAACAGCGTGGATTTGAACCCACGGCCATCCTGCCCACCTCATCATTCCAGGAGAAAACAAGCACCACCAGAAGAATGGATTCTTCTCTGCAAAGAATGGAAGAAGAAGGGAGAAAATAGTGGCAGGAAATTGGAACCTTGTCATTGGCAGCAAGACATTAGATCTGTTTAACTGATTATTATGGTATTAATTACCAGAGAAAATTAACCTTTACAGTGCACCAGTATATAGCGATAGCTGACTCTAAACAGAAGCTGGCTATTTATGCTTAGAAAATTTATTAGACAATAATATCTGCTCAATATCAGCATATAAGCCTTAAATTCTCAAAAGCATTTAGGCATCTAATGTACCTTCCAACGCAATCTCCTCAATGATTCCATGACCTGCTCCTACTAACTTCCATGACAGGGAACCTGGACACCTTTGCAGAGCTTTAAATACTAATCACTGCTAAACGTATGGACACTATTTTGAGAAAAAAAACCTGAAAGGTTAAAACCCCTCGGTAAATGGCATTCAAGGATTGGGTGTGCAGCTATAAGAAGACAATGCAGACTACAAGTACATCAGCCTCTCACAGGCACACACTTGTGTATCTAAAAATAATAGCCAAATTAGAGTTGATACAGACTCACCAAAAAGCACTAATAAAATCAAATCTCAGCTGTGCCATGACTGGAACAAACCAGTGACATACTAAAGTGATGCTCAAATACATTTGGCTGCAAAGAGGGACAAAAAGGTCACCCTTTTCTTGTTTCCTCTCATTACTTTTGTTACAGTAACTTACTTCCGACAGGAAATTCACAATGAATTAATTCAATTAGTAGAAAGATCTTTCAAAGTAATAAACCCAGGATTTGTAATCTCAGGAACAACACTGACACCTCCAAATCTCTAGTTTTAAAGCTTTCCTGATGTTCATAAATTATTTAAAAACCCAAACTTTTTAATACAAAGAAACAGAAAAGGACCACTTCAAAAGGTTTAAAATGTGAGCCAGTCTGGAGCCTTGCAGAGTCGCTGACACAGCTGACAAGAATAGTCCCCTGCACAGGTGTTGGCATGTTCTGACTAAGCTCCCAGTCACAGCCTTGGCACAGCCAGATTCTTTTACTGCCACTGAGGCTCTCTGTCACACGCACTACCAGATGGTGGCTAGAAGCTTACTCGGTGTGTATCCCGACAAAAATGGAAATAAACTACACAGATTGTAAAGAGCTCCTTGCTATGACTCCCAGACCAAAAGTCAGTTAACTTAGCACCAAGGTTAACAATATATAGGAGTGTATTAGCTCGTGTGGTTGTGTTTTTAAAAACAATACAGGAGTTACCAAATACAACACAGGACCTCTCCAATTACCCTTAAATGTGCTCCAAATATTGTCAGCTTTCCCCCTCTCATTCTTTTTACAAACTGTGTAATAAAACACTTAATTAGTACATAATAGGCTGTCTTCCATTAAAATAGAACAAAACTCTATAAATAAACAATTATGCCAACAAAGCCCTGTCAGCTTCTCTTCATTGTTATTTCCCCAATTATTTTAGCCTGAGTGGATTTCTGAGATCAAAGCAAGCCTGCACACACTGTTCTTCAAACCTTCGGCGGCAGGCAGGAATTGGTCATGAACTATGAGTTTGCAAAACAGAACAGAACTTGCAGGGGCAGGATCAGAGCAAGGGAAGTTTAGTCAACAACAGAACAGGAGAAGCAGAATAAACAGCTGTCAAAGCCTTCTAGCCTGGAACTCAAGAGAACATCTCTTTCCAATTACTACTGTTTGGACAAAACCAATTGCTGAACAACTGACTGTACATCAAAAAATCCAGGTAAAATATACTCAAAATGAGGATTCCTCTCTCAAAGGATAATTTTTAAAAGTAATCTCCTATTTCATCTCTATCTTCATTACTATTTTTCTCATTTGCAATACTGAAAAACCAAGGACAGTATCTTCACATTAACCAACCCTGTGATCTATGCCAAAACATACAATTGGGATATTCTCTCTAAGTATTACCTTACCATGGCTGTGTGCTGTTCTTTGATTATTTGTCTGATGGGTTCAAGCCAGAGCATGTACATCCTATAGCACAGAACAATTTCTACACCAAATGTGAAGGAGGCCTGTAAATTCCTCTAATATTGCTAACATCCTTTCCAGACTAAGACATGTCACAACTATACGCATTGTTCCTAAATTATCTACAAAAGTTAAGTAATCTATAACAGAATTTAAAAAAAAAATTATCACTATTAAACCACACCAGAAGTGTGGAAATATAGTGTAGACATTTTCACACTGACAAGTACCACTGGTAAACTAAATTCTTTTAATAACTAAATATTTTTAAAATACTATCAACTGTGATTTTGCATAGTGATTTTTTTCTTGTTTATCTCTTTTTTTCTGTGAATGAATTCTTGAGAGATTTATATCACAGCAAATCTCAACTTTTGCTGTTCTGCTTCAAGAGAACAATTTCTTTGCAGGTGCTACAGAAACCTGGGGGAGATTTGCTTTCTACAGCAAGTGAAGCATTCCTGCAAAAATAGAAACAGTTTCAGATTTCTAGTAAATTAGAAATGTCTGAGTGGCTGATCTGCTTTGGTTAATTTACAGTATATATCCCGTTATCTGAACTATATACACACAAGGTAAAAACTTGGAAACAAGAAAGACAGAACTATGGCATAAAACATACAAAAGAAATGCAAACTGAAACTGTCCACTGAGTATCTGGTGCTCTGCTGTCACTTCAGTATGGCTTGGCCTTTGTTCTGGGTAACAGAATTCTGTAACTAGGCTTTCAAACTCGTGTGTTCAAACTTTGTAATTCAGCACCTTAACTGAAAGGATTTAGAGAATTTACAAAGAGAGCAGAGATAGGAAAGAGAAGGAGAGCTGCCAGGGAGGACAGAGGACTTCAGAAAGGAAACAGGAAAAAAAGCATTTTTCTGAATGAGCTGTGAAACCACTTGACTTATTCTGCTTTTCAGCCCCCAAAACCAAGCTCAGAGATCATGGCCAAACTCCACAGTGAGACATTAAACTGCACTTCTAAAAAACAAATCTGCAGTATGAGAAGATTCCTAATGTGCCCACAAAATCATTTAGCAGTTGTGCTTTACAAAGTGATTGCATGTAGTGGCAACAAATCTGAGTCGCCTTCGTTGTCTGAACATCACATGAGTTATTTCTGTTCCTCTGGTGTAAAACCCCACCTGTACAGAATCATTCCAGGCTGGCTTCCAGCAGAAATCTGCACAACCTCAGCCTCCCTGCTGACAGAGGTTGCACTTTGCTTACTGCACATAAGAGCAGGTAAGATCAACTAACCCATGATTATACAACAACTCGTTTTAATCACGATCAAACCTGTCACGCCTAGATTCGAACTGGAAATCCAATTACAAAGAGGCCTGTGACCCATTAACATCATCCTCATACTGTGTGACACTCCAATGGAACAGTGTCCCATTTTCTGGAGGAAATGCTCTGATTATTAATTCATAAACTGTTTGGAGTAAAGGCTTAGTATTTTATTTCATTTCATTGTATTCAGACAGAAACAATTAAGATTTTACTTCCTACTCCCAGAAGTGCTGTTTGAGTATACAAGACAAACAGCCCTGAACACTGTGAGCAGTGCCAGAGCTCTTAGGGTATGTCACCGATTTGTTGCCATGAAAACGAAGTGCTAATGTTGAATTTCATTTTCCTTAAAGTGATGTTGACATATGCAAAGGCTTTGTTTAAATATTGGAAAAAAAGATTGAAACACCAAAATCCATAACTTACTATAGAATAGTTAATTTAAAATATAAATACCACAGTCAGCACCCGAGCCTTTCCCTCCACATTTTAGGGGTCTGAAACTTATTTCATATTTCAATCACATTTTACTAATTTGAAAGGGATCTAGTTTTATCCATTAATAACTTTAGCTGAACTACATTAAAATGGAAAAAAAAACCAAAACAAAAAACCCAATTAGTATTAAGTCTGGCCTCATTTAATCTACTTTTTTTGTGTAAGTATATCAAGCAGTAGTTCACATATTGCCTTTTTAGCCACATCCCTGAACACCGAGCTAGGGTTAACTGCTGAACTGTAGACTGCAAATACTTCTGGAAGAATACTCCTTTAAAATAGTGGTGATTATTTACCTAATTCAAATATAATTACCATTCTGAACATTTTGACTTGCAGTTGTGTATCAATTACAAGTAACACTTCTATGTGTTTTACAATACTCAAAAACACCAAGCAGATCATTGATTTGTTGTATTGAAAGCTAAAACTTAGTATACAGAATTCTCACATTTTTACATAACTCTTCCCAATTCTTGCATCATTAAACTTTTCAATATGAAACAGACTTTGAAAAAAAAATAGAGGAATTATATAATTGGAAATAGACTTCTGTGGAATTAAGATTTTTTTCCTCTCACACAGGAAAAATCCCTTCTTAAAAACCATAGACATTTTTCAAGTGAAATGAAGTTTGCACCAATAACATCTTAACTAAGGTACCCAACACTACTCATGTCTTGTGTAGTGCATTCTACTGCTAGTTAGCGCCTCTCCTTCCTTGAAAGAAATGGGGATCTTGGCAGAAGTTTAACATTCCGAAGAGCACTGGAATTGCACAGTCAGAGAATTCCCTTCGGGGGCTGTAAGCACCGAACATCTGTCAGTGAACAAACAAGCACAACTAAACCATTCTCCTCCTCTTCCCCCCAGAACTCCCAAATGGTTTCCAAGAGAAATGTTAAGGTCTTGACACTTTAATTAAAGGGAAAACAAAGCGTTAGCCTCGAGTTAATGAAATTGCTCAATTATGGTCTCAAAGGCCAACACTGCTGACGTGACCAACAGCTGTGCAAGCACCGTGCCACCTCCCGCCGTGGGTGTTCTCTAGGGAGCCTCTGGTGCTTCTGCAAAGTTCTCTCTTAACTCAGGCAATGTCAAATCCTGTCCTACAGCCCAAACGCAGAGAGGGAAAGCACTGCAGGAACTCCGAGGGATAAAGGAAACCCTCATGCACAAGACAATTCCTAACTGTCTCCATTTGTCTGTCCTAAGGAAGACAGCAACAGCTATTTGTAAAAGTAAAGAAAACCAAACGTTTTGAAGTCTTTATGTCATTTTTTTATATCTGTTACATCTTCTCTGCAAAGAGAACACAAAGGCATTTTCTTCAATTAAATACAGTTTCAGTACATCCCTCTTCCAGGAAATCAAGGTGTTTGCATATAAAAAGCCAGTGATTTTATTATCAGCAGTTTTTGCAAGTGCCTACAGCAAGAGTGAGATTCACAGTCTCACTGAAGACAGCCTATTATTCTAAAATCTGTCATTACTGACATTCAAATACAGAAACATATGAATTTGCAAAGCCTATCTACAATTAGAATTAGGATCAAAGGCATCTTACTTCCCAACTACTTTCTGTATTGGTTCTCAGTCTTAGGGGTCTGTTACTTTATAATCCTTGGCAGCATGCAGTGACTCAAAATAAGCCTTGTTCTTTAGCACAAAGAAAACCCTTTGGATGCTCTGTGAGGTAATTTTATCAACTACCAATGGCTTTAAGAATCAATCTACTACTAAAAATGCAAGGCATCGGATGTCTCCATTTAACAAAGCTGCAAAGGTGGATGGAAAATTATATAATAACTTGTCTTTTATAATTTGGACTTGCAACTGTATGAATATTTCCTCTATAGCTTTATTTGTAGCCAACATTCTTAAGCATTTTCTCATTTTCTCCATGTAGGTCCCACATCTTTAAACACATTTGAGCAAATCCTAAAACTAAAGCCATCGTCTCATTATCTATTACATTACAGAATACAATAAACAATTTTTTTAGAAAAGCATGAATTTCACCTAAAAAGCAGCTTTTTCTTTTTACCATTTTCAAGTCCATAGCAAAAGTATCTAAAAAGAAAAAAAAAAAAACAGAATTGCCTGACAAAACATGGAATTCTTTTAAATTAAATTCCATCAAAACCAACTAAAGGACACATTTTAGATTACACCCAGTTAATCTTGGATCATACCCTTAACATTTGAGTCACAGACCATTAATTCTGTAAGTAGAAAGAAAGAGGCATCATATTCTAAGGATTTACATTTTCTTTGCTACTTAACACCCACCGTACTTGGAATGATTCTTATTGAATTTCTATTTTATTACTATTTGTTCTTACAAGTTTTTTTTGTAATACGGGATTTGCTTTTGGTTTTATTTCTGATTTTTAACAGAATTCTTTTCTATTTTAAGGATGCATCCTGTCTCCCCTCTGGGTTCTTTTCCATAGACCACCCATTTTCACTTTTCACCCTTCCTTTGACAGTTTCATAGACTTCTTACTGCTTATTCTTACTGCACATTCTTACTGCTCTGGTGTAGATGCTTCACTTGTCTCCTGAAGAGCTGTGATCAGACTGCAAACAAAACTGCAGCCAAAGCCACATGCCATCTGAAATTAGCAAGAGGAATATTCCACATGCTTCAGGCAATGTTCCTGGTTTACGCTGCAGCACAGTGTTCAGCTATTCCACAATATTATGTGTTTTTCAACTCATGTTAAGCTTGGTTTACACGACATACCCTAGAGCCTACTCTAATTAAAAGCCAATGATCAACTCTTTCTAATCTTCTTGATCTCTATTTGTGCTTTGGATCATTTTTTAAAGGCAGAGTTTTGCACCTCTTCTTACACTGTCTGTTATTTCTTTAGATCAATTCTCTAATAGGTCAGGTTTGGAATTCCACTCCTGTCCTCAGCTGCACTTGCTGTTCCAGCCCCACCAAACCCAGGCCACTCAGTCTGCAAGTTCTGTCAGCTTATTTTCTCTTCTATTTTCCAGATCATTAAGGACAATATATCCCTGCAAAAAAGCCTCTTTAGTATATCTGTATGTTCCTAATCTATTTTCCATTAATTTAGAGAAAAATTGTCAGGCCAAATTTCCACAGTTGTTCACAAGAATTAATCTGTGAGACAGTATCCAAAGCCTTTTTAAAACCTAAGTGGTCTTGTATGTTATCCACGGTACCTCTTATCCTTCCATGGATGCAATATAGACTGAATTGAAACAATTTTTCCTTTAAAACCCATTTTCCCAGTTAATTCTTTCCCTAGTTTCTTGCAGATATTGAGTAAAATTTAAGTTATATACTGCCAACTTCCTTAGGAATGTAAGTTATATTGTCTAGTCTATGATTTCTTAGCTTTTACTTTTTATCTCATTTGAAACACAGACGTATTTTCTTATCCTTTCTCTAGGCTGCAGTCTTATATTTGGGTAACTTGTATTAATTTTCTTAGCTCCATGTCTGCAGTTTTATTATCCCAGCAAAGGACTGTAGAAATAACCATTCCCAGTATTATCTGTCAGGCACCTACTCTCTTCTGGCTTTCTTAGCCACATTATTACAAATACAAAGTGATTGTCTGTTCCATCTACGACCCTTCCTAACTACCTTGGGACCATCTTTCCAATTCTGTCTCCAATACACCTGTGCTAATTTATATTCCAACTCAGTAATCTGATTAAGTAATCACTTGGTTTCATCTCTCCTTCTGCTTGAGAGCACAGGAACAGCAGTTCTTGTAAATTTCGTACTCTTTTTTCCACAGAACTGAGGAGAAACTTCAATGCAATACATGTACCCATGTGATATTTCAACCCAAAGTCTTATTAATTACAAAAGCCATATCTGTATGATCACAGGATTTTACTTCTCTATTTTTAATATACACAATGGCCATAATTGCCAAATCTGTCCCACAGAAACAGATAATTCCTCAACTCCAGAAATGTCCAGCACACCTTTAGATAAAGTTTTACACCAAGTAAAACTATAGAAAATTAAACTGGGTTGTAATATGTGTAGAAATATAATTTAGTGAACATAAGCTGCAATTGTCCTGCTAATAACTTATAAAAGCAATCAAACATAGAATGAATTCTGAAAGGAACCTGAGAGAATAAAAATAGGAAAGTTTTCAAGAGCATAATGAAATTCACATTATCAAAGGTTCTCTACAATTTTAATGACCTGTGAGTGCATTTTAATTAATTTAAATGTTTAAAGTAGTACTCTATGCACATTCTTAATCTAAGACTATTTATGCTATTGATACTGGCTTATTAAGGGTCAGATATGTAAATAGTTTAGACTAATTGTCTGTTACTACAATTTAATTCAGTCTCATAACAAAGACTGTAAAATCAGGATAATGCATTCTCTTAGAAAAAAAAATCCAGTTGCTTTTTCACTCACTGTTTCAGTGACAAACTTCACATCAAAGGGACTCTGTGTTTTAAATGACATGTCAGCTTTTACAGGATATTGCAATAACACAATATATGTCTGTCCTTGAAGTAAATGTTCTAGCTCAGCTATGACTCATATTTGCATCTACTTAAAAGCACAGGCATTTTTAGATCACTATTTAACTACCAGACACAGAAGAGATGTTAAATCATTTCCATCACCATAGTTCACTGCTATGTAGCAGTACAGTTAATACAAACATTTATAATTTTGTCTCAAGGATACCATCTCATAACAATATAGTGCCTTTTTACTGAATGGGATATAATCCAAGTGCCTGAGCTTATAAATTGGATAACGTGTTCACTCTGAACTTTTGTAGGTTTTAAATGTTCACTTACATTTACTGAAACAGGCTTGACAATACTAGACAGTTAATTTTACCCAGATTTTCCATATCTTCTGTTCTCTTTTTCTCTATTTTGTTGTAAATGCATACGCAAATACAGGATTATAATTGCATTTATTTCTTCTATATATTCCTCACCTGAACTCCATGGAACTGACCAAATTCATGCTCTGACTCCTATTTCCTTTGTGGTATAAAGAGAATTTAAATGAATCATAATCTCAGTAAGTATAAATGAATTTTACCCTTCCCAATAAAACATTTAAATAACTTATGGAACATTTTTCAGTAGACGTTCATGTTCATTCACGTTGAATCATTGTAAGAAAGAATCTAAGTCACGTAACACACAGCAGAACTTAAAAGATCTTTTGCTATAGGTCAGAGGAGATGAGACACCACACAAGCTTGATTCCAAGTATCACAGAAACTGACCTAAGGAAGGCAAGGCTCTCCTTTATACCTCATCCTTTTGATGGGAACAAATACTTAAGACACCTAAACACTTGAATAAGAACACACTATTCTAATTAAATACCTTGGATTAGAACTGTAGTTCGGTAAATGTGCACTATAGGACAGAGTTCTGTCTCTTCTGTTTCAAACACAATTTTAACTCCCCTCTTTGCACTCTACCCATTCATCATTGCCTCTGCCATTTATTTCTAACATCCTAAGCAGTAATTCACATGCACTAATTCCAAGTTGAAATCCTTTATTAGGGGAAAGGAAATATTTAGAAATAATAGATCCAGGAAATGTGAAGTGAAAAAGAACTATTGTTCCATTTGGAAGAGATGCTAATCTCATACCTAAAATTTTAGATCATTGCTTAGCCATGGAAAATTCTAGTACATTCAAACATGCCCATATTTTCTGATGCCTCATTTCTGGAACTAACCCAGTTTTCTAATCCATTGATTAAATAAAGACATCAGAGCCTCTGGTGGGACTCATTTGGGAAACATAAGATCTGTAGAAACACAGATGCTTGCCAGAACCAGTCAACTAACTGTGCTCATGAATTTCAAAGAATAAGAGCCAGACAGGCACACTACCTGTGCAGAGTTTATATTCTGGGGGTGAAGCATAACTCTACTGAAGTTTTCCATAAAAATCCTGATGACTTCAGTAGAAACAGAAACACAAAAATGATCCCTTCTTGGATTATGACATTTTATATGTTCCCAAGTCAGAATGAAGAGAGGAGGTACATGTAAGAGTCTAGCATGGAAGTTTTTAACCATTGCATGCAAAACAGGGGAAGTGGAGATGGACTGACTGGCACGTGCCTCAGATGCTAACAGCTGTGGGGACAGTATGGAGAAATGTTTGCTATACATGGTGAAAAACGTTTCAGTAAGCAACAGAAGAGATACAGACAGATACAGACAGAGATTTTTTTTATCTGAGGGCTCAGGAGCAGAAAAAAGAATGAAAACAGAACTAAAATGGTATGTTTGTCTGTGGAGAGGTGCACCGCCAAAGTGAAACAGAAGAAATGCTCTTGCAAAGCCAGACAGAAACCTACAAAAATTAATTACCACAGACATATTCTTGTGGAGATAGGGAGAGGAAAGACTGAAGTTGCTTCTGACTATATCAACATCAACTAAAGCTTTTTTCCCTTCTCAAAAAACACAGTTCAAGCTCTAACTGTAGTTCTCAAACAAAAACAGACCAGCGTAACAGTTTTAGGAGTTCATGAAATTTTAGACATTACAATGTTTACCCCAATTTGGAAAAATAAAAAGCATTGTTATGTAGTCCCAAAACGCAACCTCAATAAATAAAACAATTGGAATAAAGTAAACATTATTTTCCATAATGAAAAATATATTCAATCAGGAATTAATTTTGATTTTGCACAACTTCCAAACTGAAGCAGTAACACACCTCTTGTATACTCATGTTTAGAAGCTCTGACTATTAAGCAACTACCAGTTTTCTGCCCTTAGTCTCACAGATGTTGTCCCTTTTACACCCTGCTGGAATAGTCTGAAACGCTGGAAAAGTTTGCAAGCATTATGGAACAGATCAAGATTTCTCAAGTTACAAAAGAAACACAACAGAGCAAGAAGCAATTACAGCCAGTGCTCCTCCTCTGCTAGGTGATTACACTAGATTCTCAAAAAGTAGACTGCTAGCTTCAATTAATCAGAGTTCCTGTAATTCCCTGAAAATTTAATTGTAATACAAACTTGCATTAAAAATAAAAAACTTGTTACCTACCTGTCCTATTTACTTCAATAAGCAGGACTTCTTTTGATCACATTGGATAGGGATCTTTCACCACAGCTTAGTATAAAGAGGATTGATACTGTACAGCTGGAAAGAACACGGTACCTTTAGATGTCTCTTGCCCATCTTCTTCTCTGCACCTTCATCTGGATCACACGAAGAGCTTGCAACAACAAGGAATTTTTGCTGCCTGGCTTCCCGAAGAGCTTTCTGGGTGGGGCCTTCAAACCCTTTCTTCCTTGTACAATCATGGCCTACTATAACATAAAATCAACAAAAATACCATCAGAATGCTTTTTATTTACTCTTCTGGAAGTTATCTCCTTACTTAATATTAGCCAGACATGTGAAATTCTTAAAGAAACACCACTTTAAATAAAAAGATGTTCAGGTCACTGTGCCATCCATATAAAGTATTCCAGGGGTACTTGTATCTCTGCTACAGAAATAATTTCATCTTACCTGAAGGGTACCCTAGACTTGGCCCCAAAAATGCAATAATTTTGCAGTACAGGTAGAGACACAGGGAAATGGATGCAATCTTTCACAGCCCTCAGAGCCAGAGGAAACATCAGCTCACTGCGTCCTATCCAGTATCCACCACCAATGCAATATTCTCATTTACAGCCCACAATTCCTTCTGTTTCCCTGCACTTTCTGCCAACCCACCTTTCAAACAAGGAATTACTGATGAATAGGTAACTCAGCAAAGAAATCTGAAGCAGGTAACACAGCTTTAAATCATCAAAGGTAGAAAGGAATCGGATGAAGAGCACAGCACACGTGGACCATAGCACAAGGCATCTGCCATGACCTGGCAGAAAGGACACTGCTCTCTGAGCCTTTGCAGTGGCAGCTCACACAAAGCCAAACACAGCCCTCTGGGATCCCTGTACCTTGCTGCAGTGCCCTGTTGGATGGACATGGGTCTGCATGAAAAAGAATGTAATACCCATTTCCAGCAGGATTTGGGCACTTACATCCCTCCAGTTCTTTAAAAAAAAAATCTCTGATTGAAAAAACACATTATACAGCTAAAATCCAGAGTGAAACAAATGTACTTCGCATTACCCATTTCTAAATGATTGCTCTTATAAAACAGTTTAATTAAGACCTTTACACCAAAATGCAAACCTGATGCCTTAAAGCAGGGAAAAAACCCCAAACACCCCCTCCACTCTTGAGACAAAAGAAGCAGATCAAGCAACACAAAACCTTCTTGTACACCCAACTTGAGTACAACTGGAACTGGTGGAAAGAACTCTGCCTGGATTAAAAAACACTTTAGTATTTATGTATTCTCACTGTTTTAAAAGTTGAAAAGGTATCCTGAATAATAACTTTCTCTGAGGAACAGTGAACAGCAAAATTGGTTTATATGTCTAACACCTTCTACTTGCTTAGTAACTGCTATCCACTAGCATGTTGCTCACAGAGTATTTGGTTTGTTGGTCCTTTTGAGAGACACATACCTATAAAGCAACAGTGTTATGACAGTTCCAGAGCTTTAAGTCAATAACTATTAAAAAAAAAAAAGAACTAGTTCCAAAGAAGTGTTGCACTGAGATGCCAGCAGCTTAGGTTTAAAGATTTTCCATTCTGATTGCATTGCACATGGAATGGGCACAACCAGGCTCAAGTACTTTAACTGGTGCATTTTAAATTACTTTTTGCATGACCTTCTAACTGCAATTGCATCAGATCAAGGAAAGGAAAAGCATGGTTAACAGTCTTAGCAATGAGTTAATTCAACCATGAGTAAAGAAACTCATTAAGTTCAACTTTTGAATATAACTGGGTAATAAATAAGCAGCTGTTGTTTTTATAAAATACAGGAAGAGTACTGAGGAAGGAGCAGTTTTATAACATGTTTAGAACCAGCTGCTATAGCAGTGTTCACTTAGGTTTATAAGCAAGCCACAATCAACACTGCTAAATTCCTGCATGCAAAAGGGGTCTTTTTTCAGAGCATCACTTAACACTGTGTTTTGATCCGTAAGGAAGGGTGCGAGCACTGTTAATATACACCAATACCCTAAATAAAGTATCAGCTCTCTCTCTCTTTGATAATTAGATTCCTCTACATATGATCTTGCTACCATATCAGGAAGGACCATATTTAAAACACAACCAGTTTTTAATGCAAATCTCCTTTAAAAAAAAAAAATTCATTACTTTTTTAAAAGTAATCTGAACTCAAAGTACAATTTTTTTTCAGAGCTGACTCCTGAGTGGGCATCAGAGAGAGAGAATCAGCCCACAGGATGACAAAGTCCTAACAATAATTGCTAACTAGCTCCTCTCCAATTACTACATGTCCTTCATATCAATTTGAAACAAGAAAGGCAAGAATTTGGAAATAAAAACTTAGGTTTTTTCAGGTGTCTTAAAAGTTATTAGAAGTTCTTCTCTTGAAGGATTGCTGTACAAAGCTGAACAGCAGCCTGACAGTGAGACAGCAAAAAACTGCTAGTAAATAAATTACACGCTCTGTATTGCGGATGCTATCTTCAATTGCTTGAAATGCAGCAGGATGAAAGCTCCTACATCAAATGCCTGAGTAATAAAGTCCAGAATAGCTGCCCTAAAATTAACATTAAGTACTGTTAATTTTTTTCTACCTAGCTGCCAGATACAAATTTACAATGCAAACTCATTGTGAATACTAAGAAGTTCCCCTTTGTTCTTTATTGTGCACTGTAAGACTCAGAGAGAAAAAAAGCAACCCCAAACTAAAACCAAACCCACAATCACTGAGTGGTTTGGGTTGCAAGGTGCCTTAAAGACCATCCAGTTCCACCCCCTGCCATGGGCAGGGACACCTTCCACTACCCCAGGTTGCTCCAAGCCCTGTCCAGCCTGGCCTTGGACACTTCCAGGGATGGGGCAGCCACAGCTCCTCTGGGCAGCCTGTGCCAGGGCCTCAGCACCCTCACAGGGAAGAATTTCTTCCTAATATCTAATTTAAACCTATTATCTCTCAGCTTGAAGCCATTCCCCCTTGTCCTGTCACTACATGCCCTCGTAAAAAGTTCCTCTCCTGCTTTCTTGGACTGGATGTGCAGAACCTCACAGTTCAGCAAATCCAAAACTAATTAAAAGCCACTCTCAGTGCCCTCTAGCCAAGCCAGCATTCCAGGTGTTCCACGGTCAAATCAGGTTGCAGGACAAATGCAGCCTCAAGAGCAGTGAAGGGCAATTCCCTGCCGCTGGGCAGAGCCTCCCTCCTTCCTTCAGGCTCTGCCCTGCAGTGAAAGCAGACACCTGGCCACGAGAGGCAGCTCAGCTTAGCCAAAGATCACTTGCTACTCTGAGTGTGCACTGTCCTCTAACTCAAACATCCCAGTGCATAGAAGTCAGCCCAGAAGACTGAAAAGTGCAGCTGGAAGTCTCCTGACAGCCCAGATTTCCAACTCCAACAGCAGTGGTTCCTTCCAAACTAACAATTTGAATTTTGAGAAAAATTAAGCGAACATTTCTCCAGTATCCATGCATTGCTTGTTTCTCAGGGTTGTACTTATACTCTCTCAGGAGTAAGAAATCAAGAGGGAACAGAATATTATCACCTTTCAAGAGGCAGCAGAAAGTACTTTAAAAAGAGACTATTAGCCACTGAGACATGAGTATGCCCTACAGAGGGCAATAAAAATTATGCAGTATTAGAGGACAAAGCACTGAAACAAAATGAATTGAAATACTGATTAATTTATGATACCCAAGGTATGAAGCAAATTAAGACTTGTAGAAGCATGTGGGTGGCTGATGAGCTTAATTTGTATTGGAGACTGACAAGTGGTTTTTTATATAATTATTTATCAAATGGCTCCCTTGCTTGTCACTTCTTGGTATTACAAAGTGCTCTCAAGATTTCTGGAGAATACACAAGACTGAACAGCCAGAGAGTGTTTTTTAGAATCAAACAACAAACGAAAGTATGTTTAATATGAAAAGGAGACAGATGGGGCATCCACACTGTAAAACACAAGCACGGAGAGGATCCCACACTACATATCCTCAAGCCAGAGTGTATCTTAATAGGAAAGGAAGGCAATGCTTCTTAGCCTCTTCACTCAACTACAAACACAGAAAAAAAACCAAATAAATTTATGTGGCTACTATTCTTTTTCTCAGCCTTGTGTTTTCCAGAGGAACTCTGCACAATGGCAGTAATTCCATGAACATGGGAACTAATGAAGCTTGATTGTCAAAGGCTGGGGTAACTCAGTGGCTTTTTACCTAGAGTATATTACCAGTGCCAAAGGAGGTTCAGGCTTTAACACATGGAAAAAAAAAAACCACCAAAACCAAACAACAAAAAACCCCAAAACCACAAAAACAAACGGATATTGAAATTGCCATAATTGGAACAAATTCTTCACCTGGAAGTTGCATAGTATTTGTAGGGTTCTCTAATTTCATGAAACAGCTCTCTGATAGGAGTCCTGCTCATGACTAAGGCAGGTGCAACATCCCCTTCACATATGAATACTCTGTTGTCAGAGGATGGAGCTCACCACTTCCCTTTTGCACTATCCCACCTCTTTTCAGGAGAATTTTAAAAACCTGGTTTCTTTGAAACTTGTATGAAATGTAGCTGCAATTGAAAGATAGGTTCAAAATTATTAGTGGGATTGATGCTCTCAGAGAATGTGATAGCATGAGCTTCATTTACTTAGGAAAGCAGAGGTGCTAGGTTTTTCCTAACAGAGTTAGAAAAAATAATACAAAAATTACACAGGGAAGTATTGTGGTACCATAGAGATACTATTCCAGCAGGTATTATATCATCTTAGCAATCTTCTGTAAAAATGAGACTCTGGATTTCATAATACCAGTATTTTCAAAATGTTTCCAGACCACAATGTATGCTTTCTAAAGGGTGAGTTGAGAAACAACACATGCACACACAGAAAAAAAGGGAATATCAGTAGATACAGTAAAAAAATCAGTCACATAATATATTTTTTAGAAACAAAGTCCTTCCAAGTTACTCATATATTCCATATTGCCTTCAGCAGTCTCACTCTCCTCGGTGAATACACTTCAGAATAAAATATTCAAATATTAAAACTGCTGCTCAGACACCAGGTCAGATGATAAAACGTACTGCAAGTATTTTTGATTTACTGTTACACCAGATTTTGAGATGCATCACAACAACAACAACAACAAAAATACATAACCAGTCTGAGCCTGGCGATGGGAATATTTTACCTTTTGTGTCAGGAATCTGCTTAGTATATCCGGACTCTAAACTTTCTAACGCAGCCTGCAAACCTGTAACCTAATTTTAAGAAGAGGAAAGAACAAGAGGAAGCAATATGAAAACATCACTTTTGAAGTGTCTGTTCACAACATACAGCATTCATGCTGGTGTACTTCACAAATTCCTTCTGTAATTTTCTACTCTTGATTATTGTCTCTAAGTTATGAACATAACTCCTAATTCAAGATTTTGGAAAGACCCAGAGCAACGATGCAATAAAACACAAGCCACCCAGAATCTCTCAAAACACTTTTACAACTCTATTAAAACAATGCAGACATTCAGAATACCAGGGTTCTGACTACACCAGCAACTTTAAGCAACTGCTGTCACTGCACTGATCTCAAATTTAATGGCACAATATGACTTACAGCTTCGTCATAACAAAATGTCACAAAATACGGTGTTATGCATTACAAAAAACTCATTGCTCTGGAATGAGTACAGTTCATAACTGCAGAGGTCCTACAAATATGTATGTCCCTGAAATTTCATAGCATTGGAACTGCTCCATGTTTTGTACTCCTGATTCAGCAGAACTCCATATGGGCATTAAACTTCCTTTTTCTATAGGGCATTTTCTTTTCCTTATTGAAATTTCAAACATATAATCCTCAGTGTTTTATAAGTACGCCCTGAGGTGACCTGAGAAGAACTGGAGGCAGAGGAAAGGAGGAAATGAGAGGTGAAGACTATCAGAAGAGAGTGTGAGCATGGTAAATTCCTTTCATTTTACCCACATATAATTGATGCTACTGCTGAAATGCATTTTTTTCTTTTTTTTTCCTACTGCTTTTCTTAAACACATGCAAGGTAATTTTCTGTCATCTCTCCCACCTGTGCTCATACTGCTTCCTGTCAAAGGGGCAGAATATCTTGTATACATCACTGAGTTGCTTTACCAGACATATTCTGTGTCTATAGCAAAGTAAAAACCAGAAGCTTTCTTATGGCTGTGCAAGTTCCCCATAGTTTTACCTGCCCCATTGCTTTGTCTCTCTCCAAACTGGTTAACATTTTCTGTGTCAGCGTATTCTGGTATTTTTCTGACAGCTGCTTCAGCACTGGCTCATAGGATGCATAATGTGCCTTCAGCCTGTGAGCAAGAGGAGGAAAAATAATTTCCCACAGATGAATTAAATCAGAGATTTCTATCTGCATAACTTTTCCCCTCCCCAGACAAATGAGTAAAATTACCAAAAGGTCAACACAGAGGAGACAGCAAAGCTGTTTAGTATGTAACCAACCAACTGCAATACCACAAGAAAAGAGGAAAAAAAAATCAGATGAATGAATAAGAAGATTCACAGCTTGTTCGGTCACATCTTAAAACAATCCATCCAATTTTGTCCCATTCTTAATCCTTCATACACATACTTCACATTAATTTTGGCTAATTTGTTTTCTTACAGATGGATTGTATTTCACTGGAAGAAAGAGAACTACAGCTGTTATCTGAGTACCAAATGAGATCCTCATCTGGACAAAACGGTCATAACACAATCCTGATTTCTTCCTTCACTACATATTACACTGAGAATATTTAAGCACTTTAATTCTTCAGACAAACTAAGATTCAGACGTGCAATCTCTCACGAGAAACACGTGACACCAACAGCTCCACAACCACTGCATCCTGCAAAACGCTGAGTCACAGAGGACAAATCAGTCCTCAAATGCAGAGTGCTCTCTTGCATTAGCATGTATGCATTCCAAGGGTGAAGATGAAGAACATGGAGCTGCTATTACATGCACTGATTGATAACAATACCAGCAAAACTCAGGGAATTAACTGGAGCTGCAGATGTAAGCCTCTTCCCAGTGTTATTTTAAAACAAGCGCTGGCATAAACATGTGCGAAGAAGAGATTCTAAACTCAGCTCCTATTTAGAAATTAAAGTGCTATAACTCAGTAGCAATGGACTAGTTTGGGCTTATTTGCAACCAAATCAACATAGCAAGTTGAAGTGGAAGTCCAAAAATAACAGAAAATGCCAACTATGAGAATCAGGAATGCAAAGGTTCTGAACTTGGTGTGATACTAGTTACCCTTAAAATGGGCAAAGGTTCCAAACAGAAATCACTGCCTATTTATGGTGAAAGATCTGGGTTAAAAAAAAAAAAAACCCTTCATTTCTGTTTCCAACTATTAGAAATACCATGTATTCATTAATGCCTTATTGCATCTTAGAAGATCCACCAAAAATAAATCATTGGAAACTCTCTGATCTGTGTGGCATGATGGTCACATGGAGCTGCTGTTTACCAGGACATAACTAAATGCAGCTAGACTCACTTCAGATTCCACAGTGTTATCTCATTATCTGGCAGCAATTCAAAACATTATATTTAATGCTACATGTATAGCAACTAAAATTATTTTGTACCTTTTCATGTCACAAATCAGCCTGTTTTTCTCCTGAATTACTCGCTTATGATGCATACGATGGAAGTCTCGTTCTTTCTGCATTTTTAGGAGAGCCTCTTCTGTTTTACTGTGTGTAAAGACAGAAAATGCAAGGCAGCAGTGTAAGTCTCCTCCTATGAATTGCATCAAGGTATGCTGAATACGTAAGGAATTAATTTTCAGATCTGCACATGTCTACTGTATCTAAGCTGGAAGTTCTTGGTAGTACAATCTGTGCTGAAGAATATGCACTTTTGAGGCCTTTCTGCTGCCAGCTGAGGTGGAAAACCATGGGTACTCTTCCTTTTCCCTCAGATCCTTCAGACAGAATCCATAAGGATTCTGGCATTATAAATCCCAGAGTTGAGGTCAACTTTATGTTAAACACTAGGAATCTCATGGAGGTACAAAAATCCTCTTGCATAAAATTCTATGTAAAACTGTATTGATAATACTGATACTATACCAAAAATACTGATTTTTAAAAAAATATTTACATGACATCTGTATTGTTGCCTGGCAAATTAATCTGGAGAGCATTCTGGAAAAAGTTGGGCCAAAAACGTTTTAGGCTCTCTTCGATCACATTTTTAACCTGTCCCCAGGTGTTCCCCAGATGTGAGAGCAGGCAGCAAAAGGACTCCTTTTCAAAATTAATTGTAAACATACTTATAACCTGTTATTCTCTGAGCACATTCTACACACAGCCATGGAACACCCTGAGATGCTCTGCTCCATAAACTTAAAAAGAAAATACTCTGCATATATTCAGTACATTTTCTCCTTGCTTTTACTGATATGGGTTTGGCAGGAAAGATTAGTAGATGAATTGTTTAATTGCAAAGGAAGCTTGAAATTACCTTGCACTGAAATTAGATATTTGCTTCTTGCAGAAATAAAGCTCATTTCCTCTGCAACAAGAGCTGAAGAATTACGTAAAAGCAAAATGAAAACTGAGTATGCCAAAATCAGAGGTCCAGGAAGAAGATCCATAACCACCAGTGCATTATATTGAATAATTTTACATTTCAATAATTTAGTAATACAAATGATTTCTATTTGCTGTATATGCAAGCACTCTATTTGTTACCTATACAAACTACCATCCTGACACACGTACATTTGTGTGTGAATTGGTGCCTGTAGCAGAGGCCTGAAGGAGAGCCCAGGGAATCCATTCCAGCAGCTCCCGGTGAAAGCTGGCACGGCCATGGAACGGGGCAGGGCTGCCCCTCCCACAGGAGCCCCGGGCACACACAAACACCACGAGCTGGGAAACAGAGGAACTCCACTGGTATGGGATACAAAGCCCACATTAATGATTCTGCTCAGGCTTCTACAAACATTTGAGAGGTAAATGAATCAGTGGTCTCAGGACAGTTCTGGGAAACAACTCCCTCACGACACCACGCTCAAAATCTGGCTTGCCATAAAGACCTTGAATGCAAACCCCGCCCCTCCAGAGCTCAGCACACGGCTTGTTCTGAGCATAAAGATGTTGCTACAGCCATAGCAAAGCAAATATCCCTTTCTTTTAGCGAAGATACATGTGCAAGTCTGCAGGTCTCTCCAGTCAAACTTCTCTCAAGAAAGTACTTCTGTTAAAATAGAAGAAGAGGACAGGGTGCAACAAACCCGAGTAGGGATTTTCAGAGGCAAGTTACATGCCCTGATCCCACTGAATTTAGGTGGGACTACATTCCCCAAGACGCTGCAAGTTGTAGCCCTAAAATTTTAATTGAAATAAAGACAATTTTAGAAAACATATACTTTCAAGCTTTTACTCTATCTAGTTTACATGGCACTTAGCAGCAAAGATGCTAAATGCACCATGTAATTAAACAGCTGCATTAAAAAAAGGTGCACAACACAAAAAGTGTGCACTTTATTTTTGCCATGGTGTAAGTGAAAAAATATGTGCAGGAATAGTTAGATTTTGGTACAGAAACGGGAGCTGAACTGAGAATTTCGTTGCTAGTGTTGACACTAACCAAAATAATAAATATGACTTCCAGGATTACTTTGTATTTTGACCATTACTTTGGCTGTAAGCTGGGCGTGTATTTGTGAGCATGCTTCCAAAAAGCACAGAAAGGTACCTGCAAATGTTTACACTTCCTACTGATGCTGTGAACTCAACTACAAACCTCAGGCAAAAGCTTGACACAACTTTCATTCCACCTACATAAGAAATACCTAAACATTTAAAGAGCTTTTAAATATCCAAGTTCACAGTCCGTGTGACCAACACAATCTTAAACCTGGTACAACATTTGTCTGACTGCACATGTTTAAATAAATAGGCAACAGACAGGGTCTGGCCATAGGAAAACAGAAAAATATCTGGTATTCAAATGATTTCACATCATCAGAGAGGCAGAGTTTAACATGGCTACGAAATTGCAATCTATTTTCAGTTCAGAAAAATGCTACTAGACTATTAAGTGACCAGACACCGCTGAAGATGATGAATTAGAATTAACTAGTTTCGTTTAACGGTTAGCAATTTTCAGTGTTATTTACAAATTTTTCCTGCATATTGGAAGGAAAGCCTGTGCTTCCATTAGGGAAACACTCAGCAGATAACAACACCCCTTAGAAATAAACTGGGGCTCAACTGTAGCCTTCAAGATAAAAGAAAGGGAGCACATTTGAGGTACCCTTTAACTAGTGTCACATGGCAAACCAACGTAAAATTAGTTTTGCTTTGTATCACCACTCAATGGTCATTTTTAGAAATCATTTAAATAGAGATTAGTAGTGTATCTAAACCTTCAGGTAATAATTTAGTTTTGGAGTAAAAGGATTATGCTGATATTTATTTCTTTCAATGTATGCAGAGGCATCAAGATGCCTTCAGACATTGCACAAGCTATAAAAAATACATGCTCACTACACAGAGGAAATGAAGCTAACTGTAATTTTCTCTTTAAATAATGAAACACCACAGTGAAATCTAACCAACAGCCTGCAATCTACTCAATTTGCCCCCCCGCTTGCATGCAATCATGTAAATACTGTATTAAAATACCCAAAATACAATTACAGTTAGCTTCTAGACACTAAATGTCTTCTCCCAATTGCTAAACAACATTAAAGCAGGAGGTAATTGGTTTACAGTCATTTATCCTGGGCCCCCATACTGCCTAAGTCCCAAATAACATCTCTTTTCTGCAAGATGGCCGTCAAGAGTACCAAGCTCAGAAATACCAAATGTAATTAAAAGCTTTCCTCAAATACTTCACAGCACTGCAGCTCTCAATCAATGTTTTCTAAGTAATCCACACAGCAAAATACAGGACTTTCCTTGCTCACAAATCCGTGGTTTCTAACCAGTCAAATCAGCATTTCTCCCGTGCTCTCAGGCATTCTGCTTTCTGAGTCATTCTCTCTGAAAACCTGAAAACTCACGTTGTCCTCCAGGTAATTTTGGCTCCTGCTGGAATATTTACGTTACCACAGCAAAGGCAGTGACTCAAGTTACTGAATGTATGAACAAGAAAAAATGCTGTTAAACAGTCACTACACTACATAGATTTAGTATAGAGTATTATGGCCAGAGTTTATCCAAAAGGCATAAAAGAACAGTGTAGCCCATGGTATGTACAGCAAAAATGCTCCATTTCACACATTTCAATTATTTCAGAAGCAGTACTGGTTTAATTATAGATTATTCAAAACAATGTATATGAAATGAATGTCACAAATGCAGGACTTTTAACATTAGTGAGATCTTTGGAAGTTATTTGAGATGAAAAGGCTGACAAGTGCAGTAGTGACAAAGCACTGTTGGCACAGACCGAGTTTTACACCTGCCTGTACTGCATTCCAGTAACAGCTGACAGACTATGGAAATAAAGCTCTCCCTGCAAGTGGACAAAGCGGGGGTCTGGTTTCAGCAGTGTTTCCACAAGGCACATGCAGGATACCTGCAGTGAGTAACAGGAAATGCCAGTGAACAGGATGCGCTCACACAGAATCTGTGTCACACAGAACTGCCCTGAACCTCGGTGCCCTCTCTGAACACCAAACCAGTGATGTGACCCATTTGTTTGCCACCAGAGTGTTGCTACTTTAGGTTCCAAAAAACACCAGAATGAGAAAAAGCAGGGCCCAGTTTCAGTTTGTGGACTGAACTTGAGTGTTGGGATTTTATTTAACAGAGAGCCTGTAGCAACCCAATACACTGGCACTCTTTTCCCTCTCCCTGTTGCACATTATCATGTCATCTTTCAGCCTTTTACCCAGACAGCTATAAAAACTTTCCTGGCTCCCCATGGAGTAAAAAGATATTCTTATGGAAAAAAACCCCAGCTCATTCAGACCACGGTGAAACAAGTTTGAGTTTTATATTGTTAAATAATCATGTAGCAACACAACAAACCCAGGAAAACTCTTATCAAGTCATAATCCACTCAGATTATTTTGTTACAGCATGTTCTGCTACATACAGGGGGTTAAGAGGGGGAGGAAGAGAGAAAAAGGTGGGGAAAAAAAGAAAACTAAGCTCATTGAAATTACTGCTGTCAAAGATAAATTTCATGAGGGCCACATTTTGTCCTTCCTTCTTTTACTCTGCACGACTGCTTCTTAATCTCCCCCACTAATATGAGACACAATCTTTGAGTACCCATTGTCCAAAGCTGCTGCAGATTAAAAAAGGAAATGTTTCCTTTAAGTTCTGTCTCCCAGTGCATCATTAGATTTAGACTATGTAATATCTGACTTGATTGTTGCCACTGTTTATTACACTACTTGACTGTGGCCAATTAATTCATTAATTTAAAATGTAATAAATCGTTACAATCAGAAAATAATTTAATTACCATTATCAGAAGCAATGATTATTCAACATCTGAATAGTTTTTTTTTTCACAGAAAGAAGCAACCTAAATGAAAATTAGCAACTTGAGCAATCCTGAGGAAAATCAAAGAGATGGAATTAATTTTACAGTTCCATGTTTTAAAACCACACACCAGCAAATCTGAAGTGAGGCCTCAGAGTACATTCTCTATGAACACACACATGTGCAAACACACCATTCTCCAGAAAAGGCCATGTGACATGGGGTTCAATACCACATCTCTTCATTTTATAGGCTCACTATTTTAACTCTCATGTCTGAAGTACTGCAGACTTGTAGAATAAACTACTGCAATGTACACATGAGTATAATCAATGATGGTAATTTACACTGACACACCATTACCACTAGGCCCAGAGTGATAGATTCCTTTGTAATTAAAAAAACGAAGAATAAATGTATAGTGATTTTTTTTCCTATGCTGAAGGTTTGTCGTAGCTGTAATTTACAGTACTGTAACACAAAATGCACATAACAATTTATTTTTTAGTTCTACCTATTAGACTCTCATGATTCTCTGTATTAATTTGTTCTGATTACTGGATATTGAAAATTATTTTTGGCCTAGTAAATACAAATAAAAGAAATTAAGATTTATGTTTCTAACAGAACTCAGAGAAACTTGAGCTTTAATTATAAATGTCACCTAGAAGTAAAAGTCTGTGCAGCCAGCTTAACAAACAGGAACTTACTATTTTACACTAAGTACTTGGGTTTACTTTATCTGGCCATCTACCATCATATATAAAAGTTTCAATAAAACCAAATAACATACTTGACAGAGTGTTTGTAGTTCTCCAGATCTTTCTTCAAGCTCAGATTCTCACTCTCGAGTTGCTGGTTGCGGGTGTACACGTCTGGGACCAGCCCAGCATCCTCAACTGTGAGCACACCTCTCTCAATGAGTTCGTACCTGGTAGAAAAGAAGCAGATTTATTTTATTTATTTTATTCCATGTTCCCATTTCCTCCCTTCACTCATGTTTTCCTTCTCGTGCTACCATTTACCTAAACTAGAATCACAGCAATATTTACCATCTTGAAGCATTTACCTTCTATGATCATTAAGAACTCACAGCAGTGAATTCACTACCCCAACCCACTGTTCTATTCCACTGCTTTTCATTCTAAAATGTGTATTGTTCATAATAGCCAAGACATATAACACAGTACTTCACGTTAAACAATTCTTTTCTTCCTTTCTTCTAAATAGCTTAAATAAAAGGCAGAAACAAATATTCTTGTTCAAATAGCATTCATATATACTCACAGTACTTTTTATCTCACATGCTCAAATACATCAAGAGTTTGGGGTTTTTTTGAGGACTCAAGCTGCAGATAATAAGGATGAATGATTCTGAGCCATTTTCAACAAGGAATACAGAGCTCACCTAGGGAAATGTCTTCATTTCTTCCTGTTTATTTTCCCTCTCCTTATTTAATTATATTTACCAATATTTACCTATTTCACCAGCCCCTGAGAACACCTGATTCCGTGATGTAGAAGGCCGAAGGTTGCTTTAGCTAAGTACTTGCACAGACTGACTTGGATTTTAAGAAGTAAAATAATCTGAAGCAGCCTGGAATGCTGGGTAGCACCCCAGGAATTTCTACAGCTCCAGCAATAATAATCTAGTACCCTATTTTAGGACTATCCATCTTTTGGTGATACGTCTGTAAAACCCAAGAATACAGTACAGACAGAAGAGTGAGACCTCAGCCATGACATCAGCTCACCAGAGGCTGCATGGAGTTGTAAATAACTTAGATAAACACCATAACCCCACAAGCACCTTCCCTGCTGGGAAGATGTTCTGGGTGGGAGCTCACTAGAAGGAGCAATATGAACATCATTTGCCTTTTCAGGTGAAAAATATATTGAATCTGTGCATTGTTTTGTTTCCAAGGAATAAGGAAGTATGAAAAGAACAGAAGTAAATAGAAATAAAAATCATACTAAACACTATCTCCTAGACCTAGATACAAGCAGCAGATCTGAAATCTGAAGACAGTAATTACCAATATAATTCATCAATAATCACGTTGCAGTCTAGAAAGAAAGCAAAGTTCACTTAACATCCTTCAAAAAACTTAAGGGGAACGTTAGTACCTCTGTCCAAATGACTTCCTACAGTCAGCGGTGTATTTGCATTCTGAGGATACTTCTTGGAATGCTCATCCCTGTGAATTAAGCTGCCACGTTCACCACCAGTAGATGAAAGGTTTTGGAAACATTCATCTGAACGTGTCCACAGTAAAATTCATTCTATCATCACTTCATTTTCTTAAGTAAATTACTTAGTAACAGGCTTTAACACTAAGAAAGAAGCCTAGAGGTTTTTTTTCTTTCCTCCAAACAGTGACTGATGCACAGGTACAATTCCTATCAGAAATATTGCAAATAAGGGCACCCTCATGGCAGAAAATCACAGCTCTATGTACTCCTTTACTTGCTGGAAGTGTTTCTCCACTGAATGCCCTAACTACACTTCATGAAAACCACCAAGCATCTGCACGAAGACTCATCAAACATGGATAATTGATGAACCCCAACTCCAGCAGAGCTAAAAACTCTGAAAGACAATTTTCATGAAACACAATTAATACCAATAAATTCACTACACCCTTGTCTAAGAACAGTACTAAAAATGGATGTTTTTGTGCATGTAGCAGAAATGGAAAACCACACAACAAATTGCACTGAGAAATCTCATTATCTTTAATCAACCCAGTCCTGTAAATCTCACAGACCTCCTCCATACCGAGCCGACTGCCAAATAGCTGCTTTTCTCACTTCTTTCATTACACGTGAAAATTAAATTAGTTCCATGCACACACAGGTGTTTTACTAAGCTTTTCAGAACTACTGAGTTATAATTCTGAAATCACTATTAAAAATTAACCAAGAATCTGGAAACCTAAGGAACAGATGGTTAACTATGATTTTGCCATCATCAAACCCCAGTGCAGACTAACTGAAAATTATACATTATTACTATATACTTTACATTGTAACTCCTAGAAACTGGATTTCAAAGGAATCAAGTTGCACAGAGGCTCTGCAATAAACTGACAGCTCAGGATGACCTGGGCTCTCAGGCACTGGGAGGGAGAGACTGGCACATGCAGGAACTTACAACTGATCAGCCTCTGCACTTCATACTTAAAAGCTGTCAATCCAGCATCTTCAATAAACAACAAAAGTGCTATCAAGTCTTGTATAACAAATGAATAGAAAATTTAATAGAAAAGTAGATATTCAGAAAATAATTTAACTGTAAAGTTCCTTAAAGTATAATTGGAATAAAAACTTTATGTGCAAAACAGCCTACATAATTAAAGAAAAAAAAATCACTACAACTGTTATGAAATTATTCATTACTTCATTAAAAAATAAGGGTTTTGGCATAAAATAAACCATAATCAAATCACAGCATTTTATACAGGTGGATAGAGTAACAGTGTTTTCCCAAACTCCAAAATAAACACAGACAATTTCGTCCAATTTAAGTGACCTTTAGATCTCAGACAGACAATAATTTCAAAGCCAGCCTTTTGATAAATTTTCTCTACGTTAATTAATTTCTCATTTTAAATTCCATTAGTACTTGATCACCACAGCATGAGAGCAAGAGTGTCGTCCCAATACATAATGAGGAACCCGAGTACACTAATCTGCTCTCACTTTCATTAATGTTGTAAATTATCCATTTCAAACCAACATGAAACATTTTGAAATAAGGTATTAATGCAGAAAGTCTCTATACAGTAAGATTAGATACTGACATGCTGAGCTCATTTGTAAAGCTACTGAAATTAGAAGTATTACTTATAGAGAAAAAATATATGTACAGCTAAGACTTTACAAGATAGTGCAGGATTTAACAGGCACTTTCTGTTAAAAAGCAATTTGAATTTTGCCATTGATATAAATTCAGACTCTAAGTGCTTCAAAGAAAGCCGCAGCTTCATAAAAAGGTCACTATTTATATCTGTCTAGTATTAATTATCTTTTAGCATAAAAACTATTAGACTTCAAACTTAATGCTATTCATATCAGTTCTTTTATTGAGAAAGAATACAGAACTATAGTGCTCCTTCTCCAAGGAATCATTTAAGCCCATCGTTATGCTATCAAAAAGCAGATCATTATTAATTCCAAAGGCAACGCCTGACTGATGAGTAAGACCAGAGCCTTGCGAATGACAGCACAGATTCACACCTGAGAATATTTCTAAGAAAATTTAAAAGCTTCAGTGCTTTTGTATGAAAAAGTAAGATGTTTCTAACTTTTTCTAATTTTCAAATTACACAATTTCAAGAGACTTTACTAAAAAAAAACCCTCTGAACTTCTCATGTTTGAAACTGAGAACAAGATTAATCAAAGAGAGGTGCTTCCACTTTTCAGAATTTCTCTAACATAACCTGCTGATTCAAAGCAAGTCTGCAACTTCATGTATTTCAACAGAACTTTATGACAAGTGTCATCTTTTGCTCTAAAGTAATTCAGCTCTCCTCCAAAGCTTTGCAGCATTCCTAACACATAATTTTTAATCAATAGTAAAAAAAGTATACATCCTGCAAGATGTGTGAAGAGAGTGGTGTATTTAAACAAAGCTGCACCTTTAAACTTTTACATAAAGTACGGACAAAATCCCTGCAATCTACAAAAGCTTGGAAAAAGAAGATAGCAACAGCTCAAGAGTTTATTATGCTTCTGATTACTGTATAAACTAAATCTTAAAAAATAAAAAACATTCATATCTATTAACTACTGTACCAAAAATTACCAAGTAATAAATATTCTGATTATTCTATTTAAACAAGAGTTCCTCATTCTCACCAGGAATATATTTGTTTGTTAAAACACTACATATTTAAGAATGACTTGTACTCAGCAGAGTTTTCTGAAAAAATATCCTGAAATACCAAAAATATTTGAATCCTAAGCATATAATTCCCAAAGTAACATGGTCACTTAAATTATTTTACCATTCAGTCTGGAAGCAGTCAAGGGTTCTAGACATTCCCAATCTGACCAGGAAATTGCAGAAGAAGTCATCCATTGCTTGAGGTATTTCTGACACCGATTTCTCAGAAGTCAGAACCGACTGCAAAGCCTGAAATTAAATTTTGATAACTGTTAAACTTACAAGAGAAATGTCATTATCATACTTTCTATTTCTGAAGTCATCTAAAGTCACAGATCTACTGGAGCACAGCTGAATGTTCCCCTTGTCTTTACAGATCAGAAGTGTAATCAGTGATCCTTCTAATGTCAAGGTTTGTGAAAGGTTATGAAGAAATAACTCAAACCCCCCCTTATTTAAGCAGGTATTCCAAACCTGACATCATCTGGTAGAGACTTGAAAGTATTAAAACTGATGGATGATCTTTTATCACTGACCAGAGAAAAAATCAGTCCTTATCTAATGAAAAATGTCGCAGTCCAAGGTGCCAGAAGAATGGCTTGTATGCTTTTTGTATACAAAAAGTGCATGCAGTGGAGGGACAGACAGAACCTCATCTCCATCACCTGATCCCTAAGGAATAATTCTCACAAAGAGCAAGTGTCCCTTTCCTCTCAGCATGCCCTGAAGGAAGGTGCCAGACAACACTGCTACAAGTGTTAGCAGAAGGCAGATGGTGCACCAGGGCTTCGTGTGCAGCTCCCCCAGTGCCACCCAGACAGACAGCTCTGCAGAGGAGGTCAGCTCATGAGGCAGGCACATTGCCAAAAGCAGAATCAACGCAGAACAGAGCAATCCTGCTACAGAGAAAAATAAAAAACACCCTTTCACAGCTTTCTGATGCGATGCAAATCTCTTCCCTTCACCCAACACCATTCAGCCCACTCAGCACGCAGCTTAGTGTTTCGCTCTCCTAGAGAGAATTCAACATGCAAGGAGGTATGGAAAGAAAGGAAAATATGACCCAGTCTGAGACTGCTGCCCCACAAAAAGCATTTAAAGACAATGAGATGAGAGAGACTGTCACAACTCAGCAGCCAAAGAGGTGGCCTTATTTCATTCAGGTATCAAATAGATTGCAGTGACCTGACATACCTTAATATGAAGGTATTGGCTTTTGGGAACTCCACGTGGGCACAGTGCCACAATGGACCTGCTCGAAAAGGCATGACAAGCTACTGCACTGCACACGCATCTTGGGGAGAGATTATAAAAATACCACAAAACTGAAAAAAACCCCACTGAGAGATTTATCAAGCCATGGTACAGGCTCTGACTGCAAATCATTTCCTCCACCCATTTATAAAAGAATCTGTAAGGGATTCCTGATAACTCCATTCATTTATGGCTTATTCCTGCCCTTAGTGGCAGCTCTCTCACCACGAGTGCATAAATTACCTGGAGATAAAGGCATTTCTCTCAATAAAATAAAAAACACTGGAAAAATCTCTTGGCCATTTTGTATAACACAGAAAGTGTTGTCTTCAATCCAAGCAACCTACCTAATATAACCAGAAAAGATTGTGCGTGTCTGATGGATGCCATGTAACACTGCCTTATGACTAATACAGTATGCCAAGTGCAATGTAATATTTAGCATATTTTCATTACTAGAGCTCCAGTACATCAGGCAGGTCTGTCTTCTAATTGTGGTAATACAAGAACCAAAGAGTACATGGGCAGACATGCCACTGCATCCCTTGGCTTGCTTCTTTCTTTACTCCAAGTGAGGCACACGTCTAATATTGTTGCTTGTAGTTTTCCAAACACATCTATAAAGCCAGGCTTTGGAAGAAGTGACACAGCTGGATTCCCTTAATAAATGGAAATTTGATAGGAATTCATTTCATCCGTGCAGAGAATTTATTAGCGAGATACCAGCACTGAGCATCACTTCAGGAACCAAAGCTTGAGCAGGGAACGACACAGGGAGAAATGAATTCAGTCGAACAGGCACGGAATCACAACGGCGCCTCAGGAAACCAGAGCTGAATTCCCAGCTCTTTCCCAGACTTTGGGAGTGATATTAGGCCAACCACTTGCTTCAGTTGCACTGTAACCATGGATGACTACCAACACAGTAGCATAACCAGAATTTTGTTGAACATATTTGCTTATTTGGAAATGAGGAAAATACAGTCAATTAACATGATGCAAACAGACACCCTATAGCAGCTCTATGGACGAAACCATCTTATTAAAACAGTCTGACCATGGAGTCAAAATAAATTAAATATTTGCTTTGTTAAGTATTTCTTTGGGTTAATTAAAGTATTCAAAACATTGTGAGTGTAAAGATTGTAAATACGGCCAGTAAAATAAATTAATTTCTAAGAGCTTAACTTTAGGAACTTCCACAACACTCCTAAAAATTTTTGGCCTTGCAAGAATTTCTGTCCACTGAAGAAACATGAACACCAAATAAATTAACAATTTCTCTGGAAAACAAGGTAAGATGTTCTCGAAAATCTTACTAAATTTAAGAAGAATATAAAAAGGGAATTCAAGGATTTTAACATGTTCAAACAAACTGAAAATCAAGCATACATAAATTGCAACAGTAATGAATGTCAATGTTACTTCTCATTATCACTGTAGATATTAAGAGGACACAGAACCCTGAAGGAAAGTCTAACAGCTGTAACTACTGAAAGGAAAGTTTTTCAGCCAGCTTTCATCTCTGTGTGGCTTTCTAGAAGTTCTGCATCCTTTTCCTACGGATCCTATCAGCTGGATATTTTCCTTTATATGCAGAATATTTTTTGCTTGTGTTGAAAGATAATTTATATTACTAAAAAATGTCTCAAAAAACAAACAAACGAACAAAAAAACCAAAAAACCCAAGAAAAAAGTAGAGATGTGCTTAAGAAGGACAAATAACGTTACTCAACTTAGAAACTCTGGATAGTTTTAGTATCTGCAATTGGAAAATACCCAATTTTTAATATTTTTGGATGATCACTGATCTGTGCCTTTTCTATATAATTTATTCAACATAAGGATTTGCACCTAGCATTGCAGTTTAATATGGGATTACACACACAAGTAAACAGCAAGTTGAGCAGCAAATACACACAATCACTTAAAACTATCAACCAGGATATGGTTATTACATAAGTTAATTTATTTTAGCCAAGATTAAAAGTTAATAATTTTAAAAAATGGGCCAATTATTTATCATGTGAAGAAGACAGCCTTCTACTTTGCTTCCCAGCTCCGAGTTTGGATGTTGATTCAATATTAATTCACAGGAAACAGCGCTTCTAACTTGGGTCACCAGAAGCACTTGGCTTTTCCAGGGAATTAATATCAAACAATCGAGTCACTGAGCCTCACAAAACATACAGTGAATCATTATGAAAGCTGTCAGGGAACTAGCAAGTGTATTAGAACATTTCTCTATTCATGTCTTTCTGTCCAAAGGCTGAAAACATTACTTCAGTTTCAAAATTACGGAAAAAGTGAAGCCTCCAAATAACAAATCAAGCAGGAAGAAGGCAGACAACTCCTAGCATGAGCTTAAAATCAAAGAGAATTTGAGTCTAAGCACGCATTCTCCACTGGTTTTAAGGTAAGGTAACTGTTTCTTAAGTTTGATTAACTGGGATAGATATTAACATACTGTTTCCTACCACTCCCAGTTCAACAAATCAATGAAGAGGTAAAACATTATTTAAATACAGCACTGTCAAAAGATCAATAGGTTAAAAACATTCTCCCTTTTTTCACTTTCTATTTCAACAATCATAGCCTTAGCTATCCCTAAGGAACATGAAGAATTTCCACTACTTCCTTAGCATTTAGCATCTGCCATCTCAAACACTTCTGCAATCTTTCCCTTAATTTTCAGGCATATTCAGTTTTAATACACATAAAACTCTGGCATTGTCAGCTTCCACTCAGAGTTTGATCTAAAGTACAAAACTGATCTGTTGATAAGCACAAGTGCAGAAGAAAACACACATTTTCCCTCCACTTTGAGGTTAAGTATCATTCACTTCATCTCATCTTTTCACTATTAATCATTTACTTTTACAAAACAAAGACTATGACTGTACCCCTCTGATGAGGATACGATAAAGTGGTGATATTGGAAACAGAGCAGGGAAAAGCAGTTTTCTATTAGATTGTTAAAAACAAGTAAATTCAGGCAAATCCTATTTTAAAAAATACAATACAACAATCCCATTGTGTAACTCTATTACACAATTGCTTTGAAATCAAACTGTAAATGTAAGGAATGTCAAAACTAATGGTGTGGAATGATTGATAACTTCATTAATATTTTGATTCATAGTGTAAGAGTTCATTCTTTATTTTCAATATATGAACAATCTCTTTTAGCAAAGTGTTCAAGTACAACCTTTTGTGGGTGTTAAGCAGATGCAGTTTCATTCCTGTGCCAGGGATCACACTCTCATTTAATCTGCTCAGATAAAGAACAAACTCCAAAATACTAATGCACTACAATAATATTAATATATTTAAAATAATCTAGCTAAAGGTTTGCTGTCAGGTTGTTTATAGAACAAAAAGTGAACACAAATTAAAGGAAGATGAAACCCAAGAGCCAAAAGTTGTCTTTTCCACTATGGCAAATGTTTACTCCTATACAAGCTTGAATATAAGAGACAATATTTCCCACACAAATATTTCATAATTAACATAAATTATTGTGTGTAAATTTCAAGTCGCAAATGCCAACCGAATTAGAGTCTCTTAGAATGTTTAAGAAGCTCTTACTAAAATTTCAGCATCTTCAGTCTGCTCTTGAATAGTCTGCAAAGCTTTGGACAGATCCTCATCATCTTCATGAAGACTGGACTCATCATCTGCTGAAACCTAAATGAAATTATGTAAAGTTTGGTATCAACACACTTTATACACCTTGCTTTCACAATACAACTATTCCCACTCCCATTACAACTGCTGAAAATAATCCTCTCCTTGTTAAAATACCATTTTGCCATATTTAAATAGAAATCGTATTACTGAAATATTTTTTATAAATAAGCTGAAATATCTAAATAGATGTTTTACCTAAATAGAAATACTTTTACCTTTAAAAAAGTACTTAATGTTCAAATAAAGGTAATACACAACAATTCAACTAAGACTCAATCTTCTCATGAAAAATAGATATGCCCTCTATCCTCACTCTATAAAAGGAGATTCGTGTCATTCCTCCCAGGCTGTCTATGTGACTGATGAAGTAAAAAGAATGAAACATGAACACTCTACCAAAATATATCAGAAGATTATCAATTTAGTAAGTTACCTCTTCATACTGATAATCATCTTTAGAGTCATCTGTTATGGTAATGTCTGCAGGTTTAGTTAAGTCTGAAACAGCTGGTGCATGTGAGGAGTTCCAACTCAGAAAAAAATATCATAAAATAACCACCTACAATTCTGTTATCACCACCTCCACCCTTGTTCTTTTTGATGCAAGCCTTCCAGCTTTCAAGGTTTCCTTCAGCCTCGAGGTGAGCAAGCCCAGTTTCATGCACAGAGACAGAATTTAGGTTTAAGTTTCTACAGCAGGTTTGAACACCACTAAAAACTGACTCATCAGATCTCAGAAGCCAAGCAGTATTCCAAAATAAAACAGCAGCTCAATTGTGCTCTCAGCCAATCATCAATTTTGAGAGGGGTCTTTTTGTACTAGGATTTCCTCAGCCTTCTAGGCATAACTAGCTTCAGGCTCCCAGAAAATAGCATTTTTTAGCAAATTCAGGTGTGTGAGTTCAAACAGAAACACCTGAGGTCAAACCCTGAACACCACAGGGCCACATAAAGGAGCTGATGCCTTAATAATCACAACACAGTTACAATAAAAAGCCAAGGAACTTTCAAAATGCAAAAATCCATTTGGAAGTTATCTACAGCTCCTTGGAACGCTTTAGAGTCAAACCTTTGATTAAACATAACTACAAATAGTCTAAAATAAAAGCCAAATAAACATCTTTTCATCCACTAGCCTCACAGCCCATGAAAGAGTAATGAAATGTTTTTAGCAGATGCTGTTGACAGTTTCCCTAGGAAATCAGTTAGCCTACAAGTGACCCATGTAAATAAACTAGGAATTAATTTCCAAAGAAAAGAAAAGCTGGCAACTCAGTACTTCACACACAGAGAAAAAGAAAAAAAAAAAACCAACATGATTTTCCAGCTTTGCACCAAATTGCCCAAATCTGAATTATTCTCCTAAAAACAGGCCTTTTCCCACAGTTTTCACAGTACAATATATATTTTAAAGTACAAAACATAGGTAAAAGTATCATCCGCATTCAAGGCCACAGCATCAGAAAAACTCAGGTAAAGCGTATCCATCTGGAAGGCTAACAGCTGAACACTGTAACACCCTGATAAATAATAAACTTTCAAAAACTGGGGATTTTTTTTCCTCAATTTTCTATTGACCTGACTGTCCTTGCGATCCACTACGGTCTAAACTAATGTGTCATTGCAAATACTTTGCCCAGACTAAAATATAACTTTAGAAATCCTAGCATTTTCCTCCTTATTTTTTTTTCCTTCCAAAAATCATAGCTACGTGCACCATAAAACAGAGAAATTAATTTTAAAAACTACTGTGTTTCTCCACAGTGTTAAACCTGCTGAGGCAGTGCTTTTTTAAGCACACCACACTGAGAACAGCTGTGCAGATTCACTAAGGTAGAAATTCAGGCACGAGCTGCAAAACAACACTCTTCCACTTTTTAAAATTGGCTTTATATTGGCTTACAACTTAATTCTAGCAAGGCAGGAAAAACTAAGGTATGGTAGGGTCTATGACACTAAAGTATGATTCTTTAGCCTCCAAAAACATTAAAGAGCTTCTTGATTTTCAGCTCACAGCTAGAAAAGAGAACAGGTGCAGCTCATCTGTCCTAGTGACAAAAGCAGAATTTGGGTCATGTGACCAAAAAAATTACACATTTAAAAGCCATAAACTTCCAGCATAATTTGCTACAACTAAAATGTGGAAAGAATTGGGTGGGGTTTTTTGCTCTCAAAGCCACAGCAAAGTTATGTCTAGGTTATGTATCACAACCCTTATACTCGGTCATACTCAGTACAAACCAAAAACCATGAATATCCCAGCAGTTATTCTGCAGTGGTATATCAGAGGAGCCCCTTTTCCGGCAGCACATTGGGACTGTGAGTCTTAATAACAAACCTTGTCACTCCTCCATAGGTATTTCTCATTTACTGCTCAATGGCTAACACAGGAGAAGCGACAAGGGCCTGTCATGCCAGGATTTTAACTCCTGCTCAGGCTGCCCCACTAGCACTGAAGGATTCAATTCCCCCTCTTTTCCAAGGGACATTCAAGATCCCCGACCTTCAGCCAGGAAAGCAAACACTGCGTTGCAGTGAGCAAGACCCCACTGTCTCTGCAGGGCCAAAATCCCACCTTTTCACAGAATTGCTTAAGTTGAAAAAGATCTCTAAGACCAAACAGCCAACATAGCACCACATCCGTGTTCACCGCTAAACCACGTCCTCAAGTGCCATAACCACACAGCGCTTTTTAACACTTCCAGGGATGGTGTGGCCACCGCTTCCCTGGGCAGCCCGTTCCAATGCCTGGCCACCCATCAAGGGAAGAAATTTTCCCTTGTATCTAAACGTCCCCTGGCATGGCTTGAAGCCTTTTCCTCTCGTCCTGCCCCTGTTCCCTGGGAGCAGAGCCCGACCCCTCCCCAGCTGCCCCCTCCTGTCAGGGAGTTGTGCAGAGCCACAAGGTCCCCCCTGAGCCTCCTTTTCTCCAGGCTGAGCCCCTTTCCCAGCTCCCTCAGCCGCTCCTGGGGCTCCAGCCCCTTCCCCAGCTCTGCTATCCTTCTCTGGACGGGCTTCAGCCCCTTTCCAGTCTCCAGGGACAACAACCCACAAAAAGAACCAACAAGCCAGGGGGATTTTTGACTTTCCCCCCGTACTCTCAAGGCTGCCCTCGCCCCACCCGACCCCCCCCCGCCTCCAGCAGGTGCCGGGGCCGCCGCGGCTGAGGCGGGAGGAGCGCTGAGGAGACGGAGCCCTGGGGCGGGGAACCGGCACCCCCAGTAGAGCAAGAGGACGAGGATGGACGGGAAAAGACTGGGGAGGAAGAAGGATACTCCGCAGGCTGAACGCCGCGTCAGAGACCGCCTCCTCCTCCGCCATGGCCGCGGCGTTGCCGGGGGCGACCTCTCGCGAGGAGAGGCGCCCGCGCCGCGGCGGGAAGAGAGCCGGGCTTAATTTAATTTAAATGAATTTACTTTAATTCAATTCAGTTTAATGTAATTCAGCGTTTGTAAATCGAGGCGAAGCTCCCCGCGCTTTTGGGAGCGGCGCCGTGAGGAGCGGGGCGTGAGGGAGAGGAGTCTCCGGAGGTTTCCAGGGCGTCCCCTCAGGGAGGGCACCTGCGGCCCCTCCGCTAAACGCACAGCGCCCTTCGTGAAATGGAAGGAAAAACAGCAGGAAATGAGCGGGGAAACCGCTTCAAGCTCCTAAGAAGGGGCTAATTTCTTCCGCAGATGGAACATTTTTGTAGCTGGAAACTGAGCTAAGTCGTGTGGGACTGATTGCTTAAGTCCCTTCAGACCCCAGTCTCTCCTGTGATACTATATTCACGTTTAAAAGCAGGAGTTTTCCCAGGCAAAAGTTTGGGAGAGCAGCATACATTTGTGGAGAACACACGTTGCGGCTCCTAGGAGTATGAAATAAAGTTGCAGGATTCGACAGAAAGATTTCTATTGCTTTTTCTTATTTTAAAGTAAGCTTAGAGGTCCCAGTCCTAAATTTCCATTGAGTTAAGAGGCTTTACATGCAACAGGAGCTCAGAATCAGAGCTTCAATTAATGTAAAGTAGCGGAAATAAGTGCTCAAAGTATCTGGCGGGGTTGGGGGGGGAGTCATCAAAAAAGTGGTAATGCTTGGGTTGAAAGGAGAGGCACCAGTTTTGCTTGCAGGGTTAACAAAAAAAAGAAGCTAAGCATTGAAATGCAGCGTGAAGATCAGAGAAGATGTAAGTGGAGAAAACCGAGTCATGTAATTCCGTTAAGACTTTAGCCTGAAAAGATACAATCCTGCAAGAGGACCTGCTGCCTGTGAACCTATTGTTTTAGCACTATGCAGAGACTGTCACACAGGATTGCCGTTCCTCTCCCATGGCAGAGACATTCTTGAGAAATGACGAGTACTTGGGCACTGTCAAAGTCTCCAAATTGTAATAAAACAACAGTGTTTTGGCACAAGATTGTCACAACACTGCAAAGGTGACAAAAACTGTTGTATTCCCTCAAATTCTCTCCAACACTGTTATTGAGTTTAATACATGTCAGCGCTTGAACTCAGCTGGTTTCAAGAGGTAGAGGGCAAATGCTGACATACCTTTCTTGATCTTTGATGGTTGGGTTTTCCCCCCTTTCAGATTAAACTGATGTGACCAGAACAATGTGTTATCATCATATTGAACCCACCAGAGGCATCCTGAACTCCAGCAGAGCATCTCAAAAAAAAAAAAAAAGCAGAAGTGGCATCATGAAGCACAGCGTCCACCAGTCAGTACTCCTAAACTGCAGACTGAAAAGGTGATAACGCTACAAAAGTTGGGATGGCTACAAATGAAGGCATCATTCTCTTAGGGAAGTTTCCAATTCCACCACAAATCACAGAGTAAGTATAATTTTATGTCACACAGGCAAGCACAGCTGATTAATCTAAGTTAATACCACTCAAGTCTCTCAGCAGTGTTTGCTGTTAGCCTTTACACAAAGAGTTGAACTAATAAAATGCTAAGCAATACCCTTCTCTGAGTTCTCTCTCTGTGCAGGCCTAACTTCACCCTACAAATTTTTCACAGGACTTCTCTGTCTCACTAAAACATGGAAATGTATGGTATCCACAATTGAAGAAGACTGATGAAAGCTTAAAAAGGGCTCAGAAAGGTGCTTTGGGGAAGATTATGATTAGAAAACAATTAATAGTGAAGGACAAAAGGATCTCAGTCTTCTTGGTTTATTAAAGGAATCGTTAAAGAGCTTTGATCAATGTCAGTGGGTAATGGATTTGGTAAGAAAGGCTATCCATATCAAGAGAGCAGATCTAGGTTAGGTATTAGGAAGAAATTGTTCCCTGTGAGGGTGGTGAGGCTCTGGCACAGGTTGCCCAGAGAAGCTGTGGCTGCCCCATCCCTGGCAGTGTCCAAGGCCAGGTTGGAACAACCTGGTCTAGTGAAAGGTGTCCGTGCCCATGGCAGGGGTGGGATTGGATGAGCTTTAAGGTCTCTTTCAACCTAAACCATTTTGGGATTCTATAATACCTGATAATGTTGAGTATTAACTAAAAATAAGTCACAACTAAAAGCAAAGAGCAAATTTTTTAGGAAATCCAACTGATTTTCAAGTACCCAGAAGGATTTTAAGAACCACAGGGTTCTTTTCAAGAAGTTACATTCCCCATTCAGACACCAGCCAGTTCAGGACATCCTATGGCTCCCATTTTCGAAAGTCAGATATGGTCAGTGCAGTTTCTATGAAAAAAAGTTGAAGTGAAAAGATAACCAATTCTATCATGTGTGGAGGTTTGCCAGTATTGTAATGGACCCATAGAGCTTATTTGATTACTTTTAAATGAAAGTCAGTTGGTCAAAGATTGTTGCTTCCCAAAGATTTAAAGCTTTGTTTGGAAACAGTGTTTGGTTGGCAACTTCTAAACTCTTTATGTCATCCCACTGTGACTATATAAATGGCCTCATCGTACTGACATTTTCCTGCAGAAGGCATAACAAGCCAACTAGTTTCTCTCTACCTCATTCAGAGCCACCTGCCATAAATACTTTGTATTTGATTATTGCTAAACTGAATTCCAAGCACCCAATTCACCCTGGTTTATAGCCTCATAACAGTCTGGGTTATAAATGATTATCATCTCCCAAATGGCAGTAACCAGTGCTGTTACTGTATGCCATAACTTCTCGTGAGAAAGACATGGAAGCAGCATCTGCTCTAGCTTGAGCATTTCATTAGACACGCTGTTTGCTTTTCTCACAGAGCAAAGGCTGAGGCGTGTACCTTCGCCAGATCTATCAGGCAGAGAGATCGGCCAGACAAGGTAGAGCATTTGAAAGAGATCATTCATGAAAACGGGACAAACTGGAATGCTCCAGAAGCATTGCCTGTGCTCCCAATCCCCAAGGGCCAGGTACCCTTCCCTTTATACCACCTGAAAGACTCAGAGATCCTCCTTGCATTCAGAGCATAATATCCCCTCCTGCTGAATTCAGCAATCAAACTGACTACAATTTTGACAAGTTGAGTTAAAAAAGCAGAACAACCACGTGAGCTACTTTCAGTGACTTTCCCTCCCCTGCAGGAACACATCCAAAAGGTTCAGTATATGCACTTCATCACAGCAGACAAGCAGCCAACAAAGAATTATCTGCCCCACTGACTTTCACACACCCATTTCTAATTGTTCTTCAGCGCAGCTTTTGGGGAGAAAGGACAAGGCAATGTCAGCAATTCAGCTTTCTGAATGAGCACAAAGCATGGCCAGGAACGCTCTAACAGCAGTATCACGATGACAGTCAAGAGGCCATTGTCCACACGGCCATGGTGGAGCACGGGACCACAGCTGGAAGCCAGAATGAGTTGGCAAACATCTTGTTCCAACTTCTGCTGTGCCATCTGGCTTCCAGTGAGGTGACTGACGTTAAATGTATTTTCTCTGTATCACCATCTGGCAGCTGCTTGTACAACAACAGAGTAACATGCAGAATTTGGCTAAGAGTTATCCCAAGAATCACATCAAGGATACTTGTAACACAGACTCTGAAATGGGAAAAAAGCTTACAAGGAAAGTTTTGTTAGCTGCGGGCATTACAGGCACGGAGTATTGCAGGTGGGTAAGAGGGAGTGGGAAATTATAAATCCCCATGTTTTGCATGTGTTTATTTTACAGAGTTCCCATGAAAGTTTCTACAGGGAAGGAAGGGCCATGCACGCAGGTTTCCAAAGGGCACAAATATTGCATCAGATGAAATGTCTGTTCTTGAGAAGCATCAGCACATTTGCCATGCTGTGGAAACAATCACTTTCCCAATTTTAGAAAAGCAGGAGGTTTTTTTATCTGCTGTAATGTTGTATGCCAGAGGTACTTCTGATAAAGGAAGGAGATTTAAGGAATTGATTGGTACAAACACAGTCTCAAAAAGATGCTACTTTAACAGAAATTTCGTCTAAAAATGTCAGGATTGCCAAATGCAGTGTAACTACAGTGTAATAATACCTGTAGTGCCAGGTCATCTTCAAAAAGGTCACATTTGCAAAGTGTAGGGGCCACAGTAACCTTGCTGAGCTTTAAATGGAACAGAATAGGGTGCTTAAAAAAAACAGAGTAGGATTTTTAATGAATATAATCCTATGACAGCTTAAATCAATCAGCTTTCTACTCGACCTCTGGCTGTGCACTCCTGCTTTTTTCCTTGCTCCTGTGGTGGTGCTCATATGATTCTCAAATAATTTAAACCTAAAAAAGCTAATCCAGATGATTACTTTTTTTTTAAAGGAGTGGGGGGGGGCAGCTGTTAGTTTTTTTTCTTTTTGGTTACCTTTTTTTTTTTTTTTGAATGAGGAAAAGTAACACTAAAATGCAAGAGGTTTTGCATTCAGAGTTCAGCCGAAGTGACTAAATGTATTTTGTCTGTACTCTGTAAGAAGAACATTAAATATATAAGGCTCTGCTATGTTTCCAGGTATTTCTATAGATTAGATGTAGGATACACTAAATCTCTTTAAAAAGGGTTTGAGTGAAGATCATATGAAAACAAAAATGTCTGTTTTCCAATGCACCAGCAGTTCTGCTGATGCTTCTCCTAAGCATTTTATTGAAGCACAATGAGCATTGGGTGGAATACTAGTTACACTGCTTAATCACCAAATGCAAAAGATTGCTTTCTTTAATAAATTTCTAAAATTCAGTCTGATTTCTGGCTTCAATGTCGCACAGCATTTTCACAGGAAAGAAAGAGACAGTAATCTGTTCAAAACCCAACAATATAAGTGAAAACAGAAGTATGAGAAGTTTTGACTGCACTTACAGAAGAATTTGGGAGCCGACAGTCAAGCATTTTGTCTATAATGCAGCAAAGACATCAGTACGACATGGGCCCAGGGCACGGCTCTGAGGAGTGCAGGTTTCCCACTGCACTCCCTGGAATGGTAATGTATATAGTCCAGTCTGTACACTGTAATGTGTAATAGAAGGGTTATTCTATCCACACTGATGCTGCTTTTGCCAAGAACTGCAGCCTCCACGTCTCTGGCTGGTGTTGCCCTTGAAAGTTATCAGGAGCATTGGACAGACCGATTATGTTGGCTCTCCCTGTTCTAAATTTGGGAGCATTTCTGCATCACAGATAGAATAAATAGTGCTAAAAGACAAGAGAGGTGCCATATAGTAACTTTTTACTTTACAAGTGTAGAGTGAGCAGTGTTCTCTCTGAACTCCAGTTTTATGAACACAAGTATTTATACAGCTTATAGGGACTAATGATCATCGGTTCCTGATAATTAGAGGCTTTTCACTTAATATGTTCTTCTCCCCTTTGAAATTAAGTTTAGTTAATATGCTCTTCAAGGCAACTGTGACCACAAAGCAGCTAATACGCTCCTACTACAAGCTAAGAAAGAAATTATCTCCATGTGGCTGTTGTAAAAGAAAAAGCCCTTAGCACAAAAGACCAGAGAAAACAAAGTGCTGTATTTTTTCCTAGTCTGTACTTAGCAAGAGAGGCAAGAATTGAGACAGCACCATGTCAGAAAACACGAGCTAAAGGACAAACAACACAAAAGCTTGCAGAAACTGTTCCTTTTTCTTATTTTACCATGCTTCCAAGGGCTTCACTACTTGTTACCCAGGTGATGCACCTTCCCATTGGAAGTCTAAGTCTCATGCTAATAATTAGCACATGCCAGAGTCATTTTAGGTGGTTTCCTGCTCAATTTTTTTGGTTTTTGAAGGTCATGTATATACATGCTCACATTAAAACCAGACGTGACAAAGTTTTCTCTGTCAAAATCAGATTTAAAAGTTTCATAAAGGAATACATCTACCAAAACCATAAATTATTCAAAATGATTGGGTGCTTCAACAAAATTCTCTCCTTGCACTCAATCCTGTCTTTTATCTGTATCTTAGTAAGAGACAGTGAAGTCTCCTTCACTTTTTTTCCTTCTTGTTGCCCCAAAAACACTTGCTTGCTCTTTGGTGCTTTGCTTGCTTGGACTTGCTTCAGCTTTCCCTATTCTGACCAACCATTTCCATTTCTGTGTTTAGCAACTTTGACAACCCTTGGCTATTTCTTCAACCTGTGTTTTCAGAGATAGGCCTAGAATAAACTGTTTATTCTTGTTCTAAAAAAACCAGGAAATTATACCCAAAAAATGGTCCAGGAGGTCACAGAATTTGATGCAAAATGGGTAAAGAGTAGCAGGGGATTTGTAGCCAAAAGCAACATTTGCTAGCAGAGCTTTTAGCCAAGCCTTTCCTCACCTGCTTAAAGCTTATTGCCTTGATGGAGATCAAGCATGGAATTTTAGGTTCCTCTAGCATTTTCTTTGGTTTTATTCCAGTGTCATTTTTTTCACATACAGAATATGAAAATGTAAGTAATTTCAAAGTATCCACCTCTAATCTGTCGTAGCTCAGCTGAGGGTGGCAGTGTATACTGGTTTCTCTAGATTAATATACAGTGAGGACTGCACTGTCTTTATGCTTTGTTATTATTAACAGAAATATAGAACTTTGGGCAACAATTCTATAAAAATGCACCATTTTGAATAAGTTTTTTAGAAAAGCCAAAACTCTTCCGTATCCAATACTGATTGCCATTTGCGATGTGAATGAAGCATTTCATGGCTTTCGTTTTCACATGCCTCTGATGAAAGCAATAGTACAATCCTGGCACCCTATACCTAAATGTCAAAGCTTTGCTTTGTGGGGTTTTTAATATTTTGTTTAAATATTGAAGTGCCCACAAAATTGAAATCTGGAAATGCTATGTTTAAGTTCTTTCCTTTTACCTTCATACTACTTATAGCACAGCCATAACTTTTGCTAACAAGCCATTTGCTCATTTTTGTATAGAACAGAGTGAGCAAATATTGGTAATTCAGCATCTCAAACTAGACCTAAATCTTGTGTTTGAAGATGCCCAAAGTGGTTTGAAATGGACCAGCTCACACACTGGAAGCTTACCTTAATATAAATTCTTCTTATAATTATACTTCAGATATGTTCCCATAACTTGGAGCCAAATCCTTAACATATGGTGAGAATCTAAAGAGGCCTACAGGGACTCAGGAACCCAAACCCGAGAGGCTTTTACTGACTTTGAATCCTTAAAATTGGCTCTGCCAACTTGTCCCTGTTCTGAAAATGGCAATTGCAGTGCCCATGTCCAAGAGAGACTTGCTGCATCTGGGCCCCCCCTGGTCGCCAGTTGACCTCCTGAAACCAGGGCTGAGGGACCCAAGCCCCCGAGCAGGATGTCCTTTCAGATAAACTCTTTCCAGTGCTATTCTGACCAGAGGAGGCAGCTCCTTGCTCCGTGTTGATTTCTATCCTCCCCTCCTGAGGCTGTGAGCTGTCCAAAACAGGCATTTACAAGGCCGTCTGATGGCTGCTGATTCCTCTCCACTGGTCAGGCACAGAGCCTTACTTTTAATACCAGCTTACTCCACTGGAAGTTAAGATGATATAGCTATTTAAAGAATACAAAATTTATCCATTTAAATTAACCTGACTTTAAAACAAATACCTCCCTGTTAAGGCATTTCTGACCCTTCAAAATATACAGCTGAGTCCAGAAGAGAAAATTCAGAGTTTCCTCACCTAAATTCACCTTTAAACTTCTGAGCACATATTCAGACTTTACTGGGACATAATGTGAGTATCTTCACAAGCCAGCATGACCATCTGTTTGACCATCTTTTCCTTCACACAAGAACCTCAGCTCACCTTGCTGGGTTTTGTAGGGTTGATCACTCTAGAAATGGTTCTGTTCAGAAGTGACTGTTCAACGCCAGCTAGGTAAGGTGTGGTTCCCTATCTACTGCCCTTCCCCAATTCAAACCCCACATCAAAGGGTAGCTCCTTATAGTCCATTTTTTTGGCAGTGAGAAATCTAAAACAAAGCATGGAAAGAAAAGCAAAGTATGTGGAGTAACCCATCCATATCCCATTTGACATTTCCATCACAGATGTGCAATTTTCACTTCACATTTTTCATCAAGTTTTTTTAAAGCACAGCCAACATTAAACCTTTACAAGCTAGGGATTACAAGTCGGTTGAACATATGACAAGTGGCTACAGTTGCAATTCCCACTCTTGCAGAAGGTGAGATCTCTAGTTTGGAAAAAAAAAAAAACAACAAAAAACAAGCCCCAAAAAACCAAAACCAACCCAACCTTGTGGACGAAAGCATCTTTACACATGAAGCTGGGGTTCTGAGTGAGCCAGAATTTTTGAAGGAGTACCCATGTGCCCAGACCCCAATTCCTTCTCCCTCTCCTGTTCAGGAGGGAGCATGCCTGTATGGCACAATGCAAAGTACATGTTTGTCTTCAGCTGTCCTGGGAGACTTCACATGATGTCAGACCCCTGGTGAGCCATCAGCTGGAGTGCTTTGGAGCCTGGACAGCCTTTCTTTTGCACTTCAGTTGGCGAGGCAGAGCATCTTGCCACATCTTCACCCTCCTTAGACCATGCCGGGTGATTTCACAGTGAGCCAGCAATTACACAGACTGGCATGCGGTCAGGTCATGTGTCAGATACATTTATCTCATTTACAAGCAGAAGATTCTCCAATGAATAATTCAGAAAGAAATAATCACCTTCATGGTCCGTTTTCCCAACCCCAGGCTCTGTCTCTAGCAAGCACCCGCTGAACCTAGCGAGACATGTCGACTACAGAAGGAGCAATTTAAAAACTGTTGTGTACACACGCAGACATCGCCCCATGATTTTACTCACTGCTAAAGGCAAACAGCAATCTGTTGGCCCAACCCTCAGTGAAATCATATGAGGTTTTCCTATCAACTTAAAGTGGAGCTGAGCTGAATCTAATAATCTGAACCCATAAAGTTCATCGTTCACAGGCTCTCGTCATCACAAGTAAACTGATCCGCCTTTTGGAAGCTACTTGTTATTTTCTACTCACCAGCCTCAGGGCACACTGGTTTCCACAAAGCATATAAAAATAGCAATAGCTACACTATGATATTGCCCAGCAAATCTAAGGCTAAAGGAGGTAAAATTATGTCAGCAATGTTTCCTTGATCTCTCCTTTTTTAAATGAGATGTGCCATACTTCATAAATCCATGGCTAAGTCTGTTTTCTCTTCATTGGTGCATGAATCTAAATTATAAAACTATTAAGATGGTGCAGAGAACCTATTTCTTCATCTGTATACTATCCCATGGGTTACCTTACTTTGTGCAAACAAAACAGCAGAAATTTTGGTAATTAGATTACACAGGATAAAGATAATTTGTGCTAAATAGCAACTCTGATGAAAGTGTTAAAACATAACCCATTCCCCCAGTCTGTTTTTTCATGCTGAGAAAGGCTGGTGAGATCGGTGTAGTTGTGACGTCCAGCCCAAATCCCAGTATCTGAAGCAAGATGCGTAGGAACAAACATCAGTCCATTTTTTTCCTAACTACATCAGCTAGTCCAATTCAAAAATGTTATGATTCCTCCCAAACCGTGCCTGAAGAACGGCAGTTTTAAACACAGGAGGAATGCTGGAATAACCTCTAAACTTCGCACACTAAATTATGTCACAGACAAAACAGACCTATAGATTTTGCCTTTATGGCAAGAAGCACAGCAGAGGATTGGTTTTCTGTTTGACTCTAAGCTGTCTAACGGGACGTTTTCAGACTTGACATCTCACTTGTTTCAATTTCCAGAATCCACCACGAGACTCCCTGAAGGAAATTGGGCTCAGAGCAGGATGGCAGCAGAACTGGACAAAATCTGCCGGCATCTCCAGCTACAACCCTGTCCATACTCTCATTCGCCTGTGAGATGAAGGTGAGTGCCCTCCAGCCAACTAGAGCTATTCCCAGTAAGCCCAAGTGAAGAGTTCAGTCCATAGATGAAAAGTCGTGTGAACATTAAACACTTTGCCTGTTACATCATTACCCAGAACACAATTCTTAATTAGCTTTTGATTATCACTCCCATTACTGTAAATTAATATTAACAAGTAGCAATGATTCTCAGTGCTGATGAAATTGGTCCCCTTATCTGGGTATGGTAACAGTACCCAGACACACAGACCAAAAGCCTCACTGTGAAAATCCAGAGTGCACTGACACTGGGAGCTGGAAACCAGCTCTGGTTCCAGGTTCATAGATGGATTTTTTAAAGTCAGCCAAAGCCTCAGTGTCTGAGCGTTTATTCTTGCACAGTTCTGCAGTTTTAGTCCACCTTGGAGTTACCAAGCATGATGGCATTTCACTGCCAATATAATTTTATAGAGGCACTGGTTGTTAGGATACAGCTTTGTTCACCACAGTTAACCATACTGTCTCAATTCATCATGCACCCACCAGACCATAAATCTGCTAATTAAAGAGAGACACATCTCCAGCTACAGTATTTGGACAGCGCCTTCCTCCCAGGCATGGATTCAGTGATGTTTCTCTCCCTGCACTGTGTCAGCTTGATGCTTTCACTGGTCACAGCTAATTAGGACTGAGTGAGCTGTGCTATTGTAGCTCTAAAATGCTGATGTTATAAGCAGCTCATACCCAACACAGGAGGCCGAGAGGAGCCTCCCGAAGGCACAGCAGTCTCCATAGCAGCCTCCCTGCTTCCCTGACCAGAGTCACTGCTTTATACACCCCCCTTAGAGTTGTCCAGGAGGAAAGACGAAGCTCAAATTGGACCAGGCTCAGTTGGTTTCAATTCCAAGACTCATTCCCACCTGCTGCCAAGTGCAGTGGATCAGATACGAAAACTTGGTAGGACGGGAGGTCTCTATCTGGACCATACAGAAGGGACCATTTGGTCACCATTAAGCCATGTGCCATTATCGATGCTGAAAGCCTGTGTGAGGACTGCCAGCTTTGCCCATGAAAGTTCCTTGCTTTTCTGTAATTATATCAGTGATAATAAGAGCCCTTAATAGGGATATTTATAATCTTTGTCCCATCCATCCTCTTTACTCCTTAGCCTTTACCACATAAAGATCCTTACTTCTGCACAGGGAATTTATATTCCAACCGTGTCAATTCCTCTAATAGTGCATTGTCTGATCCTTTATTAGAGGGAAGATTCAAGATCTGTTAAAATCAAGGAAAAGTTCCTAGGGGTGTCAATGGTCTTTGTATTAGGACCCCATGAAATCTTTTTCCTCCTGACAAAGCAGAGTAAATTTCCACAGATCAAGCATTATTGAGGTAACCTGTTAGTATTGAAAAATCAAACATTTACAATTCCCTTCCCATCTTCTCAGGTGCTGGCACATCAAGTTGTCTCCTGTGGCAGTGATAAACCCTGGCACTAACTACATATGCATGTAGTGCACAGCCAAAGGAGAGACAGTGATCCTCTTACAAAAGTCAGGTCATTTCAAAACTTCTCTAGGCATCCCAGAATGTCCTCTTAGTGAGCAATAAAAATTATTCCTTTTTAATATTGGAAAACTTTTAAACTAAAAAGCACTTTTGAAATATCAGATATTTTGGCCTTAAATGTGAGGCCATCTTGCAGCTCACACCTTGCATTCATTGTGGTATTTCCCCAAGGATGTGTTGTGCTACCCAGTTTCTCTCCCAGCCAGCAACTTCACAAATTGACAAACTATGAGAAGGGCTTCTTCTACAGAATGAAGAATCAATAGCTGCCTACTTGGATAGCCTCAGAAAGTGCTTAACTTTTAATTGAATGCTGGAAAAGAAAATGCAAAGCACAAGAGCTCAAAACGGCATGAAGCCTGCATAATTATCTTTCTCCTTGCAGTTCCTCATGTGGGCTGGAGACTAATTAAACACATGTGCAGGCTACAAAATGATTTGCGCAGATACATCTTTTGTCAGTTTGCAAGGGGACGTAAGCAGAAGGAAAGTACCAGCAAGGAACAGGAGCCACAGCCAGCTGTCTGATACTGTCATTTTCACTGGTACCTTTGCTTTAACTTCAACCATCTAGAGCAAAGACAAATTAGATTTTGCATCTGCTTTGCAATGAGACAAATAAAATTCAAGACGACAGTGAACTCGGGCTTCTAGAGTGGTACAAACACACATACAGGAGTTTTGAAGCATTTTGATGCTGACTTCATGCACTATACAGATATATTTTTCATTATAAAGCTACCTACCCAAACATGAGCCATTATGTAACACAGAAATAAATTAAAATTAGCATTTTTCTTCCTTCTGGTGCAGAAACACAAAACCAAGTAAAGCTTTTAATCTTAAAATCCCGTCTTTACCATTTATCATGTTAACAAACATGATAAAACAGCCATTAAAAATCATATCTGTTTTTTAATGTAATACTTTTTAATGTAATACTTTTGTAAAGTATTTCTCCAGCATACAAGCCCTATCTCCCTCTTCTCCCTCCTTTCCAGAAGAAGAAAGATTTCAGCCTGTTCACCAGGGCTTTAAATCATGTCTCTTTTCATATCCAAAGTAAAGGCACCTGCCCAGGCTGGCTCTCAGCTGGCAGGATTGAATTAGAGCCCAGCAACCATTGCCCTAATAGGAGGCAATATTATTAACTTTAATTCATTCACATCAGCATTGATCAGAAGCAGTTACTGAGTACCAGGAAGACACTGGGATGTCAGTACATGGCACTCAAGGCCAGTGTCATTACCACAGAAATGAAGGATGCTGTGATCAGTCCAAACAATTGTGTGTAATTATAATGGAAAGTTCTGATCTGTGGATTTCACCCCGTATGCACTGTATGAAGGCTCTCATATTCAAACGCTTGTAGTTTCTGTGAGCCTGCAGTCCCCAAAAAAACTGTCAGCTACTCCATAAACTGTAGCTGGCAAGTACATTTTTAAGGTGATGATGAAAATCTTCAAATGGTATTTCCCACCAGTGAAGCACTGCTCATAAATGGTGCTGCTCCAGGGTGTGCAAATTAAAATGAAACTTTCAGATATGGCAGAAACTTTCAGGTGTGGCTCTGGCAGAATAGTTCAATACCACTCTAGGATCCCAAGAGCTCTGGTGGAGCAAGACTGGAAGACTTTGGATGTGTCAGTCTCTCTGAAAGCCATTAAACTTTTAGATACCCAAAATCCTGAAATCCCCCAAGCAGAAGGATGCCTTCCTGAAAACATTTGCTGCGAGAGGGGCTGTGGTAGAAGTTGGGATGGGTGAAATCTTCCAAGATAAATGATCTTTTCTCATCTTTACCAGCATTTGCACTCCATCATAATGTTAAAACCTCCAGCATAAATAAATGCACCACTGAATCCTGTCTCCGGTTCTTCTCCATTTCACCGCTCTTCTTCTTCTGACGGACATTCCCATTCTCTCTCCGTGCCTGGGGAAGCACAGAAGGGGTTGTGGGAACACAGCATAGGTGGATGACTGGTTTCTTTTGCTCTCACTTAAATGCTCTCTGGATGAAGCTCTTTTCATCAGCATCACTGCCCCACACCCCAGCAGGAACTTTCTGTCGCCGAACTCCCTCTCTCCCCTGTCCAAACCACTGAAAGCAGCGGTGACAAGAGGGCTGGCTGCTCACATGCGTCCTCGCCGTGGCAAACACCACGCTCAGATTCAGCCCAGTGAATACCAGCTGAACACACGCGAGCTGCCTGGGGCCACTTCAGGCCATGAACTATTCCAGAGCTGGCCGGGAGCAGTTCTCATTTCCGGTGTCCCCAAGCACAGTTGTCCCTGAGCGGTGCCCTGCCTGCCCACCCCTCACAGCTCAGCTCCCACAGCTCCTGCGAGCGCATCCGGGGCCGCCGCCAGTCCCCGTAGCGCGGCCAATGCTGCCACCCTAATGCAGAGCAAAGAATAATCTGCACCAGGCAGGAGGAGAGAGCCTCTGTCCCTGTCCCTGCACTGAGTGCCCTCAGGGAACCAAGCTGAGGGCATGGCTGGAGGGTGCTTTGTCCGCTCGTTTGCAGACATTTAAGAACAGGCATCAGCAGCCTCCTGCAAGGCACGGGAGTTTCTCGGAAAGGCATCCCAGGCTGGGAAAAGGGATGCATAGTGTTAGAGGTAGAGCCCTGGCTGGTGGGGAGCAGAGAGAAGAGAGGCCACTCGCCCTTCTCAGCTCCTCAGTGGTCAAACAAAGAATTATTAATTTCTTACATGCTCTTTCTCACAATCATATGGTGTGAAAAAACGTTGAAGAGAAACCTTCAAAGCATCTCTGGCAGAGCATTAAGCTGATGGGAGAAGACCACTGTCATTTTTATCCATCCTAAATCATTAGGTAACATGATTTTTTTATTAAAAAAAAAAAAAAGCCTAGAAATATGCAGAATAGCTGAAATAAACGCTGTGGCCTATTAGTTGAATATTTTGTCTCAGTGAGCGTCTCGGTAATTGGTGCCTGGAGCAGCGGGGAGGCACAAGGCAATGCTGACATCTACTGTCGGCAGCCCCGAACCGCCCGCACCTCCTGCCCGCAGCCGCGTCAGCGCCCGGGAGTCCCGGCTCCAGCTGGGGCCGAGCACACGCATCGATAAACCAAGGAAATATAACCCCGGCCATGATGTTACAGCCCCAGAGAACGAATGATCTGAAGCGCAAATATTTATAGAAGGGCGTATTGCGCTGCTCTCGATTTTGTTACTGGGCTAAGGCACCTTCAAAGTACATATTCTCAGAGCAGGTAAACATTTGCTTTCTTTAGGACACCCACAGGACTCTGGTGCATTAATTCGCTCCCCCTTCTGAATTTATTTTCTGTATTAAGTTTTACACTGTTCCTTTCATCCAATTAGTACTAAAATCTTTCCCTTTTCTCATCATGGTGCAGATAGAAAACATGTTTTATTCCCTGCAGCAAGAAAGAATAAACTGCCAAAAAAAAGCCCTGAAGATTACAAATGAAGCTTATAAAGGTGTTTGTACTTCTACTACAGTGCTTGAACGCTGTGTCTGTAATAACAACAAGTGACATCCAGGAATCCCTTGTATTGTACCTTACAGGAACCACCAATGGGGGGAGGAATAAACCTTGGAGCTGCAAACCAACTGCAATACTGAGAAGCACTGAGAATTAATAGAAGCAGAGAAATTGTGTATGGCTGTGCATCTATCAGGGAGAATAAGCAGCATCCACCCCTTCCATGCACAGCAAAGCAGGCAAAGTGGCTTTCAGCCATGTGTCAAAAGGTTGTAAAAGTTTATTGCAAGATGAGCTATTCCTATTTATATCTTAGTGGAGCAGTCTAATTAGAAGCAATTAATTTACTTATAAAGTAGTATTACAACCATTCCTGCTGGCATCTCCTCAACTCACTGTGCACAACAAGCAGCTATTGTTGCAAAGTAGGACAGACACTGGAAAAGATCCCGCTATTTCTGACATACCTCATCAAAAGTCACTTGAAAATAAAAGAGGCTTCGGGCTTGTCTTTCCTCTCCCATCCTTATCTATATTCTGTGCTGGTATGCACGAGGCCCAGCTAGGGAGCACTGGCACAAAACTCTCTAAGATCAACACCCCACGAGCATTTTAACTAAAATACAAGGTGTATTTTAACAGGGGTGGTGGCTTTGCTGTGACTCTGAGGAGGAGAGCAATAGCTGGGCTGGTCAGATTTTGTCTGATGGAAGAGTTCATCAAGAGAAACTCCTCAGACAGGCTGGTAACAGCAGTGGGGCTCTCTGGGATGCTGGAAAGCTTGAGCTAACCCCCTTCTGTTGTGCAATGTGGGCTCAAATCTCTTTCCTGCTTCCTCTTGTGCTGGTTAATTTAGAGGAGTAGATTTTCTCCCTGCTCCAACAATGTTGTGTTCCCTTCAATAAGAAAGGGGGGAACCTTGGAAGAGAGCTCCCCTTTTTCAAGATAGAAAAGTGGTATCTAGCTACCCTCTTCTTTTTCCTCGTGTTTGTGTTCTAACACCATCTGCCTCTTGCATTGTGTTTACAGTACACATGTACCATAAAGAGTTGTTTGTTTGTTGGTTGAGTGGGGTCATGGTGCTGTCAGTTTCCCAGCTGTATCTGCCTGGTTGGTTCTGATTGTCTCCTTGGAGGAGCTCACAGGTTCCCCCTGCACAGGAGTAAAATGCCTTCTGTGTTGATGCTTGTTTTTATTAAAAAAACATTTGTAGAGCCTTAGCAGGAAGAAGAACTTTGTATTGTGGGTACTGAGCACAAATCACTCCATGCAGGTGGGAGGAAGGAGGAGGAAGGACTGCATGAGAGAGCAAGATGGGGGACAGGAGTCTGTGGGATCCTAGTGGCCACAGACCACCCTCTGCCAGCCCTCAGCAATGGGGACCTGAGCTGACACCTTGTCATCTTGGCAGAAGCACTTTGGGGATAAAAGGGGTCTGGACGGTTCCCAGGAAGCTCCAGCCCTTTCCCTGCAGCACAGAAGGTCCCACCTGCAACCCCTGTGTTAGGGGAGGCTATGGCCTATCTGGAAAAGCTGTTTTGAGGGAGATGCCGTGCTTTCTAACACAGCAACAAAATAAAACATCTCTGTGTCTAAAGGGAAAGAAGGAAGCACTGTTCTTGTGCCCTGGCTCAGCACATTCAGCCCTACCTGCATGCCAGGGCACTAAAACCAGCAGAGCAGAGACCAGGGCTGGCTGCTCTGGGGCAGGGATCCCTTGGGATTTGGGGGGTACCCACAGCTGGCACCTTCCAGCTTAAGGAGAGTTGGAGGGAACTATTTTGAAGCAACAATATAATCCCACTCTCTTTTTTTCAGTGTGTGAGGTAATGAACATCTTTAGTGCTTAAAGGTGCTCTGAGAAGCTGCAGGGCATATGTGAATGCCAACATTTTATAGAAGGGGTGGTTTTACTGCCAGCAGACTTTAAAAAAAATCCCTGCAGTTTATATTAATAAGACTGGATGTTATTGCATGTCAGGAGTTATTGTGATTTATAAAGTACTTCTTACCTGGTGCGTAATGAAACCCTTGGCTTTCGGTCCCAGTCACTAACGGGAGATGATAGCAGCTTTATCTGCAATAGCCAACTTGACCTGGAACCTTCTATCACTTTTAATGATGCTTTAGTGCTGCCTTTTGCTTTCACCTGAGTTTAGGGTAGAGTCAACTTTCGTAAAGTGAAAAAATAGCAGAATCCTTTTAGAAAAAAAAAAACCTGTTAAGGGGAAGAACTGCACTGCTTGGTGTTAATGTCCCAAACAGCCCTGCTCTGTAAGTGCAGGCCCTCACTGTGCAGTGCTGCAGAGTTGGTCCTTTAATAACATGCTCTGTCTGCTCTTCCCAAGCCTCTCATTCAGGACTATTACTCTTCTCTTGAGAATTTCACATGTCTTAGAGATGACGAAAACATAACACGGGGAAAAGGGGTGGAGATGAGTGTGATGGGTGGGTCCACACCTAGGAAATTGTTCCTGAGTGTCCTTCTTGAAAAGAAATAAAAGAACCCAAGCTGTCTTATAACCCCCACAAACCTATATTTAACACCAAAAGTGTATTGCTGTGAGTGGAGAAGAGACTCTTTCAGAAGGGGATTCCTAAGGACCATGCTGCATTATTCTCTGCCCCAAATGCATGTGTATATATATCTAAATTTTAAGAAGCAACAGGCACAGGGCTCCTTTGCTACTTCTCTGTTGAGTTGTCCTTTAAAAGATTAGGTAAGGTGTTGGTACAGGTTGATAACTGGGCATCACCATCCTATCCTAACACAACCCAGTACAGAACTTCTGACCTGTGCATCATCTTTGCAACATGAGCTGTTTATTTATAGTCCTGTGGCATCCCCAGCGCTGGAGCAAGTGGGAATTCCTGGAAAGGCAAAGAGCTTGGCAAACTCCCTGGGTCAGGAAAGGTGTCAGAAATGGCTCCAGCCTGAACAAAGCCCAGGACACACTAACACTGCTCTGGCTCCATAGGGCAGCAGGGAGATGGCTAATTAATAATTTAATTAATCCAAAGCAACTAATGTATCCTGCTGGGCTAAATGCAACAGAGTTTCTGGGAATCTCCCTGCAGAGCTGCGTTTTTTCGTTGTGCATGCTGCATGTGGATGTAGGGCTGCAGACACAGCAGAATCCCTGCCCTTGCCTCTCCCAAGTCCACTGGGGCAGCCTGTGAGCCAGCTGCTGGGAACAAGTGCAATAGCACTCTTTTCCAGGGGTAAGGAAAAGAGCTTCCCACCTAGGGGGCTGAAAACATTCTCATAAATACCCAGAAATGTGGTCATTTTTGGCAGTGAAGATAGGTGATGTCACTTGATCTGGTTTGGACCTTTTGTCACCGAGCAGGGCTGGCCCCATCCTGCCTCACTGGGTATGGAAAAAGCTCCTGTCAGGCTCTTGCTGGATTTTCACACCTACAAAACCCTATGAGCTATTTTGCTGGAAGCTGGGACATGTGGGAGGGCTGGAAAAACCTGTCTGAATGGAATTGCCACTGGATAAATTGTAATTGTACTTGGCAATCCAGTCTTTTAGGTTGTGCTTGCTTTATAACTAAACACAAGACTAGGTCCGAGGCAGAAATATGATGTAAAAGGAAAATAAAAATAAAATACACTTAACTTTGGGCGATGAATGCCATCCTCCTTTGAGATGCAAAGGCACATCAGGAAAAGCGCAAGGAATAGTCTTCTATAGAATCAGTGTAGCAGACACCAGAGCCAAGTACAAGCGATGGTACAATTGCCTTAGAGAATGGCAAATATTTCACAGAGAGCCTCCCTCTGAAATGCAGGTGGAGAATGACCACAGATGCTTCCAGGAGACTTAATTGTCCTTGCCAGCAAGGCTCATTATCCATACATAAACATATGTGCTGCCTCTCAACAGCAAAGTGCAGTTTTTTCAAGAGAGTATTTTAAATCTGAACTGCTTGAGTGTCAAATTGGTTCAGTCTGGCTTCTTTTTAATTACAGCAGCCATTGGGTCATGCTGGTGGGTGAGGGAAGACGTGCTACTTCTGTAGGCAAAGGAAGATACGTTTGCAGAATTACTGCCTATAAAACATTGCTCTGTCTTTCAGCATCACCACAAGAGTGAGGCTGGAGGTCAGCAGTGAGCCTTAGTGCTTGTTCCAGTGCGGTTTTCCTCTGGGCCTGAGCCAGGTTTACCTTCTTATGAGAATGCTGCTTCTTGTTAAAGGAAACTATGGAAAGTGAGAGCTGGACCTTGGGTCTGTTGCCCTGCAGCACCTGCAGTACCTCGTACCAGAGAAGACGTGGAAAACACAGCCAGGTTAGACCAATAATGGTGTTAAATCCTTGTTCTGCGTTTGTGTGAGGCACTGAAGAGCGGAGCCCTAGGGAAGGTGGCAATTTCCTGCAGGTATTTAACAAGGTGTGGCAGGAAAATGAGGAGAGGGCAGTACCTCTGGAGGCAGAATTAGCAATGAAGGGGTTTTCTCCCCTCAGGCCCCATTTATAACCACCTCACTGGTGATGAAGGTGAGGCCCAGGTACTTCAAAGCATGTGTAATGTTGGGAGTGGGCTCAGAAAGAGCTGCCTTTGAAGTGTGACTTGAGAATAGCAGGTTGGGCATGGGACAAGAGGGGTGAGTGTCCTAACAAGTGGAACAATTCGGGTGGGAGGAGGGAGAGGATTTTTTTTTTTTTCCTAAGGTATTCAATGCTAACCCAGAGACCTGTTCCCATCTCCTCGGCTTGGCCAGACTTCTCAAATAATAGTTAACTGTGGTAGCCATCAGACTGCTGGATGTTCTAGTGGGTGAAGTAGGATTGAAAGGTGCCAGGATGCAGGTGCTGTCAGATGGTGCTGGATGAGGAGGAGGATTATAACAGGGTGGTGTTCACTCTCCTGGGAATGAACCATGGGCAGGAGTGAACCAAACCCATTTCGGCAAGCTGGGCTTGGCTGGGGCACAATACCCCCACAGCTTTCAGAGCTCAAGCAATCCTGCTCTTCACAGAAAATGAAATAAAATCACTCTGGTTACTTTACGTGTACCCCAGCCCTTGGTGGAGGACCCTGGGGGCCCCACCACTGCAGCTCAGCAGCGTGAAGGGACACTGCTGACACACAACCTCAGCTGTTTTCCCAAAGCCTGAGCACAGCCTGTGAGTTTCGTTTATTTTTATTTCCTAGGTCTGAAAAAGATACCCAGGACAGCACAGATGCTTGTCAGTGTGAGATGCATCCTTGCATGGACTTCTCCCATGAGCAAGATTGCAGATTTTGCAAGCATTATTGTGGGGTGTCTTCCTTCTTCAAATAGCCAACTCATTACATTTAAATGTGTGGTTTTGGGGATGCTGAAAGCCTTTTAGAAGTCCCTCTGTCCTTGTAGTGTAAACTTAGCAGCAAAACCTTTGAGAATGCAGGAATGGAAACCTGATGCCTGCAGCAATTCTCTCTAAGCTCATACCATTTGTGAATAAAGGTTAATAATGTTTGAAGCTCTTAAAACTCAGTTCAGTCTACCATCCTTAGGCAAAACAAAACAAACCACTACCGAAAAACCAAACCACCCTGTAAGTATTAATTCAGGAAAACAAGTAGCAGGTTTTGTTCTATCCACTATCAAGAACAGCAAACCAAAGTGTACAGTCCAGCCCAGGCATTAAAACCATAACCAACAAAGCCAGATTATAACTGACCAAGCAGTAACAGATTAAAAACAAGATGACCTGACAGTCCATCCTCATCCCCAACTCTCTTCTTGCCAGTGTCAGTGTTTAGGGCTCTCATTCTTGCTGTTTCCAGCTCAAGGTGCTCAGCTTCCACTTTTTTTTCTACCTCTCCACTACCATGAGCTTTTACTCCCAAGACAGGAGTTTTTCAACTCCAATGGCACATTTAGAAAACAAGGTGTTTTTCCCAGATGGAGGCTGAAGTCCCAAACACAAGCAATGACAATACGTTGAACCTACTGGGGACAAAACAATCACAAAAACATCCAACATGTTTCTAGCTCATTCCTTATTAGTAAGACCTGAAAAACAGCACAAACCCACAAAAAGAGTCCTCTATATGAGGCAAGGAATATCTGAGCCCTGCTGGCTAATTCCTGCTCTTATGGAGGAGTGATGACTGCAGCCTCACAGCACAACTGTAGCTGAAAAGAGTTTGGGGGGTACAAGAGGGGATGTGGAACTAGAAGAGCACCTGAGGTTTAGGGGTGCTGCCAATGTCTTGCCCTTGTTTGGACTCCAAAACTCCCAGTATACAGGCTTTTGCCCTGTATTCAAAATTTATGAGCCAAGTCCTGCAGAAACTAAGTCAGTGATTTTAAAGAAAAATCACCCCAAACTGGGACTTCTCATTGCTCTGTTTGTTTTCCCTTTGGGTTTTCGAGCCTGCTGAGTGTTGCTGAACCACGGCTTTCCACAACCATGAGAGGTACACACTTGCCTCTAACAAACCCATCTGAAATCCCTTGGGATGCTGACAAAATGTCCGGTGTTGGAGAGGCTTTGGGATTTGGCTGCAGCTGAAGGTGGGTGCATTAACAGCTTTCAATTACCATCAGCTGCAACCTGAGGTATGGGGTTTGTTAAGAGAGCTGTGGCTTTAGTTTAAGAGTCCCCTGCACCCCACTTTGGTGTGTCCTGAGTGATGGAGGGAGAAGTTTGAGTTCTTGGCTGTGTGTGGTTGTGGAGGTGTTTGATGGGTTCTGTTGTATTTATCCTTTAGGGAATTTGGAGGTTTGTTCTTCTGCGCTGGTGCTGCAAGCCTGGCACTGAGTGTAACTGGGGGCTGCTGCCCAAAGCATGTGGGGTCTGTCTCTCACAATGTGACCCGAGTCCTAACTTCATCCTCTAGGAATGAATAGTGTATAAGTAAGGACAATAATATTCCTTGTTTGTGATAGTTTGGCTTTTCCTCTTGCCTTGCTTGTTTCTAAAGAGATAACACCATGGTTATGATTCCACAAACCTGCCCCCTGTGCTCAGCTTTCTGCAGCAGAACACTTGCAGAGCCCAGTCTCAGAGCAGTCCCAGTCCTGGCAGGAAAGCCTCACTTGTGTTAATAAGGTCATTAAAGATCATAGACCTTCCCCAGCCTAGTGCTGGGCTGATGGACCTTCTGAAGAGTTCACGTGGAGCCTCTGAAATGACTCGAGTCTCCCACTGTGTGTAGATCAAAGGGAGCAGCTCTCTGTGATGAGGTAGGGCCTATCAGGATGTCAACACATAAACTGTGGACTGCTGGCCAAACTGTCAGAGCTTGTGTCAGAACTCAGGTGACAACCGTTGCTATTACTACGGAAAACACCATATCTGAGATTACATCCCCCTGGCTCTGTTCTCCCAGGTGCTGTACACACCAAAAAAAGTATCTACTTGGAGCCTCTTTCTGCTTTCAGCAAGGCTACATGTGGAGGAAGGGAATTGCTCCAGGTTATGTGACAGCCCAGGGGAGAGCTAAGCCTGGACATGGGCTATGCCAGTTGTCCTAGCAGAGCTCGTGTGTAGCTCCTGCAACAGGGGCAGCTGTGAAAATAACCTACAGTTTCTCTTTTCACCTCTTCTTGGTCACTTTTCCATTTCCCAGGGGACTTAGGTTGCCCGGAGAAGCTGTGGCTGCTCTGTCTCTGGAAGTGTCCAAGGCCAGGTCAGACAGGGCTTGGAGCAGCCTGGGCTAGTGGAAGGTGTCCCTGCCCATGGAAGGGGGTGGGATGAGATGGGCTTTAAGGTCTCTTCCAACCCAAACCATTCTGGGATTCTCTGACATCCCTTGAAAATACCAGTTCTCTAGTGTTAGTGCAGGTGGGGCCAGCTGGCCCCAGCGTTTGGTCTCATCCCTCCAAACCCATCCTGGTGTGCCAGCTGCTTCCCTGCTCCCCTCCCACACACCTTCCTGGGGAGCACAGCCTGCAGCCTCCTCCAGGTGTGCTGCCCGAAAGGCCTTTGCCCATGTCTTGCATACAAATTGCTGCCATTGAGGGTTTTTTTTTTCCCCTCTTAGCTGAATTATTGTGAGAATTTCAATTTAGTAAGAGAAGAGCCTCAAAAGTGTTAGCTTCTGTGTCCAGGGAGAGAGATTGCTGCTTTTTAAGGTTTTCCTGAAAAGTGCAGGTGGCAGAAGGAAAGCCCATGCACCCGAGGCCAGCAGCTGGCACAGCAGCCTCCTGCTTGGCTCCTCTCTGCCATTTTTGGGATGCTCAGGTGCTGTTTCAGGGCACACTAACAAATTTTGCACTGCCAGCAAGCCTGCAAGGAAAGGCTGCTCTGCGTGGGTGATTATTTTATTTTCTTGCCTTTTTTTTTTTCTTTCCCACCCCAGCCAGAGCCTTGGCACAAGTTCTGGCTCTCCTACGTTGCCATCTGACGGCAGCATACGCCTTGTGTGGTGCTTGGCACCCGCAGAAGGGCACCTCGGGCACGGCCTTGGGTGAGGAATGGTGAAGCCTCTGCCCTGCCTTAGGGATGCAGCAGCCCTGGATTCACGTGTGATATCCCACCTGGGGCTTCTTCCCCCGGGCCCTAATCAGCACCTCCTCTCTGCAGAGGAGAGAGCAGGAAAAGGAAAACCAAAATTCAGGTTTCTGCAAGATGCACCGTGCATGCAACAGCTTGCTTTCAGTGGCTGCAGGGGGATACCAGCATTGTTTTACCTCTTATTTTTGAGACCAGGCAGAGCTCACTCCTTACTTGTCATTGCAAATGCATAACATCCAGCTCTTCCCCTCTTCTCCTAAAGAAATTGCTTTAAAAAGAATCTACTTTTTTTTTTTCTTTTTAACTGAAGGAGGCTCTTTTGTCACTCAAATATACTTGTTGGTTAGCTGCATGCATGTGTACTTCTGAATTTGCTTAGAGGACTGTGATAATCCTTAAATCTGCTTTTAAGCCAGCCTGGTCTCCCCATCCTGTCTGCTGTGGGCAGCTTGTGGCAGCCTGAAATTTAAACGGCTGGGGGCACTCAGGGATGGGCCATTACCACATTTAAATGTTTCTCCTAAATGCTAGGAAAGGCCTCAGCAGGGGGAAAAAAAAATATTTGCATGCTTAATTAACTGACCAAGATAATTAATACATGCCCAGCTCCAGGCTTGCAGGGAGGGTAGCGGAGTCAATGGATCCAGCTGTTATTTAACAGTGCAAAAGCTTTACTGCTTCCGTGAGGTTAGGCATGTAGTGGGCTAATGTCTCTTATGGCTGAAATATTTGGAAAAAGCCATCCCAACTCTGCTGGAGCATCAGGAATCAGTGGATTTTTTACTCCTGGCCAGAGGAAGCTGCCTGCATGGAGCAGAGCTTGTTCCTGCCTGGCCCCACATGCCTGGGGCAGTGGATGGGGATGCTGAGCTTCTCCAGGTGCCTTTAGGAAAGTGCTGCTGGCTCAGGATCTGCCAAGCCTTCCCTGTGGGTAGACTGGAGGTGAAAAACAAGCAGGTTTGTTCCACGCTGAACGTGCCCACGTCTTGTCACACAAATGTGCAGCACGGATGAAAACAAAAAACAAGCTACAGATGGACACTGGCAACCTGTCGCTAAGCACAAGCCTCTAAATTCAAAATAAACATAATGCAGCAGCTCAGCGTGGTCTGAATGGGATGCACGAATTTCCATGATGGATATTGTACTGTCCTGATCCTTGTTTGCACCTGGGACTAGATTTCAATTCAGATTTCATCAGCATGTAAAATAAATTCCTGGATGGGTCATAAAGTCTTGTATTGGTTATTGGCTCTGTAGGGGAGTATCTGAGTGCCAGTGAGGTAGAAGGCCTTTGGGAATCCCTGGAAGCTTGGCCAGAATTGGTTCCGGAAGGTGCCTGGATCTGTCCCGAGACTTGCAGGTGCTGCTTAGGTCACTCAAGAGAAGTTTCTTCAGTCTTACTAGACACTTACAACAAAGACATCACAACTTCAAAGGCCTTCAAATGGCTTGTTCCCATGCCTGTGTCCCCCTACTGCTCAGCAGTTTTTCCGTCATGCCTCTCCTTGGCCTCTGTTGCTGCAGGTGACACCTCCGGCTTGCCCCCTCCCACAGGCAAGCCCAGAGAGGAGGCAGCGCTCCCCAGGAGGTCTGACAGGCTGCACACAGCACAAACAGCCAAAGGAAACCATGCAAATGTTGTTTTCCTTATTTCTGGAGGGCAGGAGCTGAGGCAGCAAAGGCATTTCTCTAGAGCTGCAGCTCCTCTGGGCTGCCTCCCATGCAAAAGTTTTTCTGGAGGCACTTAAGATTTAATTCCAGCTGCCAAGGCTTTCTTCTTCTACCCAAGGAGATAAGAGCAGCTGCACTTGGCGAGACCCGAGCTCCCTCTTCCCTGGTATTTCATCTTTGGCTGAGATCAGAGGTGGCTGAGGAGGCAAAAGCAGGCACTTTTCCTCACCTGACCTCCCCATCACACATGACCTGCCTGTGGCTGCCAGAGCACCAAAACACCCAGTGCCTGCCTCTCCTTGGAATGGGCTCCCAAACGGGCACAGGAAAATCAAGGGCCAAATAGCTTTGGTGGAGGCCCTGTGAAGCTCACTGAGCTCTGAGTAATTAATTGTGTGGCACGTGGATCTGTGTGCCAGGGTAATTAACTGAGGTGAAACACATGCTCTTCCAGTCTTACACACTGTGGTTGAGACAGAAATGAAGAAATGAAGATGACCGTCAAAATGAATTATTTCTCTATTAGCAGGGCTCAGAGACATCTCTCAGCTATGTAATTAATTTTAATTGTGAGTGAGTGACTCCTGTCAGGGCTTCAACTGAGATACTGCATCTCTCCCACAAGGAAGACCATAACTATTCGTGTGTATGAAGGTCTATGGAGAGTGAAGATTTTTTCATGTTTGAAAATTTTCCAGCTGATGGAAATAGAGATGCTCCTGCTGAGAATGTCCCTCTTCACCGAGGGACTGAAGGGGTCTCTGCACATCAGTGAGGTGCACAATCTCTTGTACTTGGTTTTGTACAACAAGAGACAGGAAACAGAATTAATGCTCACAACCTTCTTTTTTTTTCTCTCAAAGGCCATGACTGACACCAGCCACCCCCTGGTGAGACGTGAGGACCTTGTTCACACTTCTTCACACACGCCTCACTTGGATCAGCTGGGTTTAGTACCTCTGCTCCTTTAGGTGGTGTGTAGCCTCCAGCTACGCCAGGAAGTCTCTCGAGTACAGTAATACATGCACAGAGAGCAAGTTACAGCAGAGGGAGGAGCAGAGGCCACAGAAGGACTTTACTCTGTTCTTCTCACTGCAATGAAGTTGCTGAAACTCCTGGACAAAGACAGCAGCAGCTGCATGGCTTTCCCTGCCACTAAAGGGTGCGTTGTTTCTGATCTGCCCAGCATCACCAGGGATGCTCTGAGGTCTTCCTCAGACGAGTTATCCATGGCTAAGCCTGGTGAAGGAGATGCTTCACATGAGTGCAGCACAGCTGCACACGGGGTCAGGGAATGCCAGGATGGGAAACTTGGAGCAAGGCAGGTCCTGCACGCTTTGTTGTCAAGCAGGTAAAACTTTCTGTGTGGTACAGACAACTTTTAGCTATTTGCATAGTAATTTAACTTCGAAGATGTTTAAAAGGTCGAAGTGCTAAAGCACAAAGACTTATAAAGTATAACCTTTATAATTACCCGTATGGAGAAAATATTTACACTGTCTTAGGTTTCGTTTGCTGCTGAAATACCTTCTAGTGGCATGGAAAAAACCCAAAACCAAACCCAAACTATGCTATCTTTTAATTGCAGCCTGGCTTTTGATCAGATGTGTATTTTGAAGGAAAAAAAAAAAAGAGGAGAGAGAAAAATGTGGCTTTGTGTGTATTCTGTGTTACATGATTATTCAGTAAGTCTTAAACCACAAAAGCTCCTACGGGAAGATTCATTATCGCATTAAGTACGAGGTAGGGAGGGGATGCCTTGCTGGCAGCCGCAAACAATATGTTGCTTTTTTACTTTGTTTGGGTTGATCCCCCCCTCCCCTCTGGGGGCTGCGTGTTCTAGAGAAACTGTTTAAGACACAGTTGGATGGAAAAAAAAA